>LR738710.1:629561741-629616568 GCA_902687465.1 Secale cereale
CCCCCCCCCTCCCGTGCCTCCCGTAGCCCATGTATACATATCAAGCCCATGTGTATATACCACGTACTTGCAGGCAGCTGTAGTGATTGCAGCAGGTAGCCGGTCAAAGGCCCAAATATTAGAAGAAGAAAAAGAAAAGAATAACAGCCCACCGTGAAACAGAAGGACCCACGCTCACGCACGATCGCACGTACACGGTAGTTTCCTCTGCTCGCTTGTTTCCGATCTGCTAGTTCCTGGCTTCCTGCGATCGAAAAAACCTACTCGCTTACGCCGCCGCCGCCGCCGCCGTTGTTGCTGCCACCTAGTAGATCATCTACCGCCGAGGAGGGAAGGCGACAGGAAAGCCATCGCACAGATCCACAGGCACATTCCGGCCGGCCGACAGCGACCAAGCGAGGAAAAAGGGTTAGTTTATTTTTTAGGATTAGATGAGTTTGTGTCTTATAATGTACTTATGTGATCGTAGAACTACATACAAGGAAAACTAATTAGGAGTTTTTCGATTTTCTAATTGTGTTTGTGTAGACATGAAGATGAAGAGAGATGAGTCAATTCATAGGGTTTTTTATGCCAATTGCAATTGGTTCAAGCTGTCAGCCATGTGAACATGATTCAAACGCAATCGATTTGCAACTGATCCAAGAGAACAACCCTAGTCCCGCTGAAGGTGATTAGCATCCTGAACATTGTTTTAGCCAGCGTAAAGTGGATTAGGGGAAGCACTATCACAAGGAGTCACCATGGACCTAAAGATGCATGACTTCCTCTATGCCTCCATGGTACGACCCCTCTCATCAACTTCAAATCTTTTAATTAATTTTATCTGAAATACATGATCGTTGATTGATGGACATCAAAATCAGATTGAAATCAATTATTTGTAGTACAACGTACCAATTTTTCTGTATAATTTTAATACGAAATGAAGTTGTCTGGTCGAAGATGGTCAATTTGGTAGTCTTCTAGTGTTTACATCTGGCCTTTTACACGGTCTTAATATTTTTGGGCTGGGTCGAAGCTCATTAGTATGTAAGAGCTCAAGTTAGGAACTCGCCCCCCCTATACTAAATTCCTGGCTCCGTCCCTGCTTCTATCAGTGACATACTTTTTGTTCTCTTTTGAATGTCCAGATGTTTTGCATCAGGAAGAAGCAGTACTTGAAGAAGCAGATTACATGTTTTCTCGTCGTGAAGCACTAGATAGGCTTGTTCTATTTATTTTTCCCGTTCTGGAGTATTTCGGTAGCTGAATGCTTGACTGCAACATGTTGTAGGTTGCTTGGATCTGTGTAAAATATGTATGTGATGGAAATTTGTAGAATGTGTGTTCTGAGATATTTCCATAATATTCAGCTAATTGGTTGTAACTTGATTCATATTGTTATTCAAACTGGTTTGAAAATGTTCGTTAAATGGGTTGGAGTTGGACCTTAAAGAGGCCAAGGATCAAATTATATTGGACAAATATTTGGGGTAAAAAATGAAACGAAAATAAATGAATGTGGAAAGGCCAAGGCCCAGGATAGAAAAAGCCTGAAAAACATTGGGCTCGACTCATTTGGTTAAACATAATTTGGCAGAAAAAAAGAAAGATAAAAAGGCTGAAATGTTGGGCCTGGCCCATGCGGCTGACTAAAATTAATAGGAAAAAAAATAAAAAGGTTGAATTAATGGGCTCGGCCCGTAAAGACGACAGAACTGGACCGGCCTGATTCTTGTGCCACATCAGATTGCCACATCGGATGCCTACGTGGCCTGGGGAGGCTGCTAGTGACCAAAACAAAACAATAGGCATATTTTGGTCGTAAACGTCTGTGAGAAGGTCGTTAATTTTAGTTTACGACCCTCAGCTTTTGACCATCTATTTTTGGTCAAAAAAAGGTCACAAACGAAAAACAATGACCTTTCAGTGACCAATAGTCAAGGTCACAAGTTGACATATTTCTTGTAGTGCACCTATGGCCGCGAGTGCCGGATCAAGCTGTCAAGGCATCATTCCCTTCCCAATGGCCCACCTTTTATAGGTGCTAAGGCTGCCATGTTAACGAAAAATCTGACATGCCAAGGTAATCAAGAGGAGATATATGAGTTTGGTGACCCCAGAAAGAAACAATGTTAAGCGCACGAACCTATGCAAAACACTTAAATGAAGGAAACTGACCAATGCATGGAAGAATTTAGTTGCTAAATCATTAAAGAAGGGAGCTTAGCAACAGCAAGTCAAGCACATATGCATTGGGGCTTTAGTTGCTAAACTCTTTAATGTGCTTAGCATCTCATTTAAGCACATGTTCATCAGAAGAGGCCTCGACCGAGCCCCGCACCACCCCTACGGCCCTGCCCGCACCCGCCGCGGGCTCTGCATGGGCCTAGATCAAGATCACATCGCTATCACCGCACGCTGCATCGCAGCCACCCTCGCGTTCCACTGTGGGGGGCATGAAAGGAGCCACTTTATGCAGGTCACCACATTGGAGCATGCCACCACTGTGCAACAGGAACTATGCCACCACCGGACGCATAAGCTACATGGCCGCACCGACCTATATTGGGCTCGCGTCGCCGCGAACATCCACCAACATCAAGCGCAAACCACCGCGAGGAAGCCCTGCCTCCGCCGTCCGCGTGCGAACTTTGCCCAGCCGCATCCATAGAAGGCGGCGATGCCCGGGGGGAGGAGGGGAGGCCAAATAGAAAGTGACGACGACATGTTTTGTATTGCATGTGTCGTCTGACATGATTTAGTTCAAGTGCTTTGCTCGAGCAATAATCCATAATTATGCATCCTTGTGTAGAAGAATGTTGGGTGGCGTGGACTTGGTCTGAAAACCCGTGCATTTTTCTCATTCCTAATGGTGAAATGAACAAGCATTGTGAGGAAAGACATTGCTCTTCTATGAGTTCTTGACTCATTTGACATGTTGATCCACCAATCCTTTATCGATCACGGCACCGCCACTAGCAAATTCATATATTATTTCTAACTAAAACCATCGTTTATTTCAGAAAAAGAATATTAAAACCACAGTTTTTTGGATGGGTGTCTCCCCTAGTGCAGTTGATTCTCCCTAAAGAATTAATAATAATTTACAGTTGCAACTTTTTTTTCACATTGCAACAGATTTGGAACCAAGATGTGACAAAGCACACGATCTGTATTGCAGCATAGTATGGATGAGGTTTATTAAGTGACGGCCACAAGGTACTACGCCGATCACTCGGAGATCATTTACCATTCACATGTCACAACATTAATTTGATACTCCGCAGAAGCAGGTCAACCTCTAAATTGAAGCCAACGTGACCTTCAGTGACTAGTAAAGGTGCACATGTAATATAAGAGAATTTTGTCTGTCCATCCTAATTGGCAGACAAATATTAAACAAAATCAAAAATATATACTTTGGACACTGCTATGTACAATAAGGAGGAAAGTATGCCTTGCACTATCTTTCTTTGTTCATGCCTACCCATGGACCCTCTTATCTTGTAGCCCGAGCATTATACTCTTCTTAAATGTATTGGTTGTATCACTGCCTAATTCCTTGAAAACACTACTAATGTACTAATATACCATTAGTATTAGTTATGAGTCTACTTAGTTGCAAAGTAGTATGAAGTCGGTTTAGTTGCAGAGGTTATGAAGTCAAGTTGGGGTCCAGTTTAGAAAAGAAAAGGTTATTATCATGTTCATCAAGTCATAGTTATTCCAGAGCGAGTTCCTCAAATTGTGAATGAACATATGCTTTCAGATTGCTTTTGCCCAACCCAATTATTGTTGTAAATCTTATTGTTGGAGCTCCAAAAGAAGTAACAACAAAGATAATAGCAACCACAACAATATTAAGCATTCCCACACAACTTATCCAACATAGAGCAGATGACATTTTAGAAAGACTCCAAAATAATTTAGTAATTATGCAACCGTTCATGCTCCATATTTTACCACGGATGCAAGGGGATAGGCCAACCTCGTTGTTCTATTATTTCATGCAATGCAAGATAATTATTTGTCATGGGGAAACGATAAAGCACACTTAGTTAATTTTGTAGTCGTAGGCTCTACAACAACATCACCATGAAGTTCCTCTCCGATCCCCTAGCCGTTTCTCAACGAAGGTATTAGTGGCATAGCGGTGCCGCCAAGTGAAGCTCGAAGTCAGAGCTACTATGCAAGGGTCGTCGGGAAACTCCTAGCCTAGTGTTGACAGTGGCAGTGCAACAGACCGGGCAGGCGAACTTCCTTCACTTCGCCAGCTGCTCACCATGCGTGCAAGACATCTAGGTTAAAAACTTGCAGTAAATAGCTGCATAGAATTCATGATAATTTACAGTTGCAACTATTTTCACGTTGTGACAGGTTTGGAACCAAGATGTGACAAAGCACACGATCTGTATTGAAGCATAGTATGAACAAGGTTTATTAATTAAGTGATGGGCACAAGGTACTAGGCCGATCACTCGGACACCATGTACCATTCGCACGTCACGACATTAGTTTGACACTCCGGAGAAGCGGGTCACCCTCTGAATCGAAGCCAACGACCTTCAGTGATTCGGTGAGAGGCTCATGTTACACTGAAGGCACGACGACTACCTGGAGCTAGATAGCCGCTACGCCTTCAAGAGTAGAACTGGAACGTGGAGGCATCCTGGATGATGCTCCTTAACCCGCCCATGGTGGAAACCAGCATCAGTAGCACCCCAACGGCGATGCACCCCTGCAGCAAAACCACTTGTCAAACGATTGACAGAACATAATCTGAACCCTCTATCTCAGTTCAGGTGTTCGGAGTTTCGTCAGAAAAATTCAGGTGTTCGGAGATGTGTACCCAGTTGACGAACCACGACGCGCTGAACCTCCGAGGCTTCTTGATCTTGAGCCACAGGATGCAGGGGAGCTGCAGCAGTAAAAAAATCATGGAAGCTTAGCCCATAAACATGTCCAACATCGTAATCGGTGGTGAGGTGACAGGGCTTACGAAGAAGGAGGTGGGTGTGAATCCGAAGCCCCCGAAGAAACCGAGGAGGTCGCCAAAGAACGGGAACGTCACGGCGACGAACAGCGTGAATGCTGCAACGACGTGATATTCGATCAGTTCATGAACAGATTGATGTATGATACATGTCGTTTCAACGATGTGACCGACTCTTACCGACGTAGGTTGATCGAGCCACCAGACGGAGAAGCAACCCGGGAGGAACCCTGAACCTTGTGGTCAGAAACGTTTCCATGCTTTCAAATATTGGCATGGCGTATACCTGAAACGTCGCAGTGGTAGTTCAGTTGGTCAGTTTCATGTTTCAGCCACTGGTGGCTCAGTGCTGCAGTCAACGTTCCAAAAAAAACAGGTTCCATGGTGCCAATGATCTCTAAAGCTATGGATATCTTAGTAACTCAATTGTGCCACATTCTGTGACCACCACAGAAGGCTTTCTAGGAAATGGAAGGTTTCTTTTGATGATTATTCTCTGACCACTTTTTTGTTTTTGTAGGTTCATGTCATCGAAGAGTATATGGCTTACCTGGTAGCTCCCGATGACATGGATGACCACCATCATGTTGGCGGCGGCGACGAGCCAGGGCGGACGCTCCAGCGCCACGAGCACGTTGTCGCTCACGTCCTGGCCGAACGTCCAATACCCGATGAACGCCACCGGGAAGTAGCACGCGGCGGTGACCATGTAGGCGGCGACGGTGCCCTTCCACATGGGCACCTTGGACGGCTTGGTGGGCGTGGACGGGATGGTGGCCTGGATCTCCAGGACCACGCCGTGCCCGGCGAACGCGAACGCCACCTGCCCCAGCGCGCTGCACACCCGGAACACCGAGTCCGCCGCCGTGCCGGCCTTGTACGCGTAGCTCACCCCGGCGACCGGGCCCTTGGCCAGGCACGCCGCCCACGATATGGTGGAGTAGCTGAGGGACATGACGGCGGCGGCGAGGGAGATGGCGGTGATGGAGTTGAGGTCGCGGAGCTGCGAGAGCAGGAACTGGGAGGAGCCGAAGATGCATATCCAGTAAGACTGGTGCAGCCGCGTGCAGCTGGGGCACACGGACTCGGCGAACTTCTGCAGGCAGTTGCCGCCGGTGACCATGTAGACGACGTCGCAGCCGAGCTGCACGATGAGCTGCTGCGGCACCACCACCCACAGGCCCAGCCGCGGGCCCAGCGCGTGCACGCCCAGGTCACGGTACCGGTCGAACCGCACGCCGGGCACGCACTCGTGGAGCTCGATCAGCAGCCGCAGCGTGTACAGCGTGATGCACCACGACACCAGCAGCGCCACTATCCCTGGCCCCCTGGACACGTACAATAACTGAATTTAGACGTACTACTGGCGTTTGTTTGGATCACACTTCACACGGATGCAAACCTACCATCCCAGGTGAGCCATGGCGTAGGGCAGGCTGAGCACGCCGGCGCCGACCATCGCGGTGACATTGTGGAACGTCACGTACCACCATTTGGCGCGGCGGGCCGTGCCCTCCTTCTCACCGTCGACCACCTGGTGATCAAGAAAGAAGAACCCCGGTTATGATGCATGCATGCAGGGCGATGCATCCGTCAGATCATATCGACGCATCTATGCACACGCGCATCTGATACTACTACAAGCAACCTAAGTAAGAAACTGCATGCAGGTGTCCAAATCACCGAGTGGGCAAGTAGTATGCTCCCAGACCTTAGGAAGAACGACTGAAGGCGAGCCCATGGTCAGCACGCTCCGCACCTACCGGCTCTGTCACTGAACATACGCAACTTGGGAGTGGAGAGGGGGTATATTTATACCTGTACTGGCTTAACCAGTGAGTGCTTGGCAGTATTAACATATGCTGGAAAAGAGCTCCAGAATTTCAGTGCTTGCAAGTTGCGACGGAGACGTAAAGTTTAATTAAGACAAAGATCATTAGTCAGTAAGAATAATGATTAGGTGCCGAAACAAAAGGAGCGGCGTCAGTTCACCGGGGAATAATCAAGGCTTATCGCGGTTTCAGAAGAGGCTAGGAGAACAATCAAAGGAATCTCGGTGCGTTCAATTTCGGGCTAAGTCGATGTATAGAAATCCGTAAAGCGAACATTTGATTTCTTGTGTGTTTGAGAGATGATGATTCGATGTCCTGTCAGTGGGTTATTTGGCCATATGGCGCACGAGAGAGACTTTTGTGGCTGCTTCACTCGAGTAAAGGCATTTTCGCCGTCTGGATCCACGGGGACTGGCCGTGGGGAATTTCGGTAGTGGCCTAGCGATTTTGGTCGTACGATTTGTGGGTTTAGGTTAGGTACAAACACCTAAAGAGGAGGCACAACTGGAAGGAGCTTGGATATTGTTTTGGGGAGGGAGTCCCCCCATGTTTCGCATGCACTGCACACAAGGTAGAAGAGGAGTACGGAGTACATCATTTTTAAGCACGGGCAGCACATACTTTTCTCTTGCGAAAATTCTTGTATTACTCAAAGCTCAGAATAGAATTACAATCACGACGTACAATATCAAGGACTTCTCTGGGTCCCGACTCAAGCCATATCGCAGTATGAACTTGAGCCCTACCAAAGTTGGCCATAAAATAACTACCTAGATTTTGACTATGTCGAATATGAGTAATACAAGAACCACGTTCCTTTATATTATCCTTGATCTCTTCGTCTAAGAAGCAAATTTAGACATATTCGTAACAGCACTCCGCACCATCCTTACGACTTGTAGACAATCAGATTCAACTTGGATTGGTAGATTGCTCCATTGGGAAGCCAACATTAGGCCTTCCTTTATTGCCAAATTTCCGTCTCTAGAACATAATCAGGGGAGAATAGATGCCGACATGAGCTGAAAATAATGCCCCCATCATGAGCTCTGAGAATCGTACCTGCTCCGGCAATTCCATTTAGGATTGACCCATTGATTTAAGTTTAACATGCCCAGCCGGTGGGGAAGACCATGGGTTACCTAAAGGGGTGTTGCTATTGCATATATCAACCATGAATGGGTAACAAGTTGAGACAGGGAGTCTTTCCTGTATGCATGTCCACATTTGGATCAATGGCAATGGATTGAAGAGATTTAAGATAGCTAGTTAAGAATCTACACGAGACTTCCACGGGGTGTGCTGGTTTTGCATGGATATGCACCATAGCAACATCATTAGCCTGACTCTCATAGACTCCTCGAGACTGGCAACCAGCTGAATGAACCATTCTTCACCGGAAGGAAGGATCAAAGAAATCTCAGGGAGGTCCCAAACTACTGCCATAGCATGCCAAAGTCGATGAGCATTAATACAAGAACAAGACACATGGAATGTGTCCTCATCGGCGCAGCCACGAATGAGACATGTTGCAACCATTTCCAAGTTTCCTTCATGTTTGTTGCACCATGTGGGTAAACAAGTAGTGGCCAAATACCAAGCAAAGTTCATAACTTTGAGCAACGCATAGATCATCACAAAAGATGCACATTTTGCGACGGCAGAAACCCAAACTTTGCTTACTAATGGTGCTCTGGTATTGTTGTATAGAAAAGTGGATATAAATTACAACTAACATCACGATATGGTAAGAAAACACAGGTCCCATCTTATCCCGGAAAAGAGTTGGGCATGTACTATTCCATATGGAATAGTAGGAGTAGATTATTATTTTTTGAGTCTAAATACGCTCCTGTTTATTGATCAATAGTGTTCATCGGGATACAATGGATATCGAGGGGCTGAAGGAACAAAAAAAGATGGCCCTCAGAAATTCCTAGAGCATATTTAGTGAGACTATGCGCCTCAATGTTGGATGTCCTTCATTCGAAGATGAAGGAACATGAGTGGAACTTAGATGACGCCGCTCAATGAGTTATTGTGTACCACTCATTGCGAGCAATACACAGCGTTTCGTTGGCATAGATGATTACCGGCATAGGCGCCTTTTTTTTAGTGTGTGCCGCTCATTGCAGCAATACATGGAACTTCGCTGGATGGGCCTGGCCCAGCGACAAACCGCGTGCCTGTTTTTTTCTCATTACATTTTTATTTTCTGGCCAATTCAATCATATTTTGGAAAGAAATAAATATGCAACAATAGTTGTGAATTCAAAAAAGGTCGTGCGAATTTAAAAAATGTTCACGTGAACTAAAAAAATCAGAATAAAGAAAATCATGAATTCAAAAAAAACAAATTTAAAAATGTTCGTGGATTCAAAAAAATGCACATTACATCTAAACCAATGTTCATGAATTCAAATAATGTTCGCGTGAATTCAAAAAAGCTTCATGAATTCATGAAAAGTTCAGAAAATAAAAAATTCTAATAAATTTAAAACTTTTTCCCATTTTAGAAAATGTTCACTCGAATAAAAAAAAATTTGCAAAATAAAATAAAATTAGCAACTTTTTGGCAAGATGCGGACCATTTTTGGAAAACACGGACAAATTTTGTAAACATGAACAATTCTTGATTTCAGACTTTTTAAAAGATATTGATTTTAAAAGAAATTGTATATTTTATTAAATAGTCAGAAAATAGAGAATTAAAATAAGAAGAAAACCGGATATAACAGAAAGGGAATAAGAAAACGGTTCAGGAACCTTTAGAAGTTTCCCAAAACCGGCCAAGAAATCTCCGACAAGGTTCCTAAACCGGTCGGAACGGTTCACTGGCTTTGGGCCGGCCCATCTCCTACGCTAGTGAGCGATCAAAGGTTTAACACCCACAACGAGCTATACATAGCATTTGCGACTCTAATAGAGACATTGTTTTTTTTTTACCTTCAGTTTTCTTCTATCATGTGCAAAAGCCCAATAATGACTAGTTATAATTGGGCCCATATGCGCTTAAGAGGCCCAATAGAAGGCTTTCTACATTTTTTTTTTCACCACGAGCACTCCATTGATTGATGCATCAAAAACTTCACTTCTTTCTCAAAAAAAAAAAAAATCAAAGTCTCCAATCATTGTTAGGTTTCTCAAATATTCACTTATAAGCAGAACAAATGATAGTGATGGTCCATTTGCCTCGAGGCCATACCTAAAGAAAAAAACACTATTGAATCGACTTCTTCTTCTTGTTGACAGTAAACCTCATCTGATTCATTCGTGATGAGTGTTACATTGTTTAAAGAGGAGTGACACAAGCACATGCTTCATCCATCCAAACACTATCGATAGAAAACTTAGCTAAGTTAGGTAGCTCGCGAGCTACAAAATTTGCCTGTGTTGAACAATACTAAAAAATGATGTGAACACATCGCCGCGGCTGGCCTGACTTCCTCAACTACCACCCGGACGATGATGGCGGCCGAATGGCCTCGGAAGTCATGCCTACGATGTCACCATCCGCTATTTAGGTCTAGTTTAGGTTTAATTTGAGATAGTTTGCATGTAATATATGTCGCCTCGTTAAATTTTGTTAAGTTTACATGTAATATCAAACTCAGTTTAATTTTATATGGATTTCCTATTTGAAATGTTCTGAATGAAGGACATTTTGAGAGATTGTGTTGTATGGCCGGACATTTGAGGATGTCCATTGGATGATCACCACTGGAGATGCCATGAAGTATAATATTTGCCAAATACTCCCTTAGACTAGTACTCCCTCCGTCCCAAAATAAGTGACGCAAAAATGACTCAACTTTGTACTAACTTTAGTACAAAGTTGAGTCACTTTTGCGTCACTTATTTTGGGACGGAGGGAGTATAAAAAACGTTCTTATATTACGAGATGGAGAGAGTATATTGTACCCGTCAAGAAACATGGCTGCGTCAGAGAATTGATCATGTATGTTACCGTCAACTTAAGAAACTCGTAGTATTTCCAAAAAAGTTTACCCCTGTCTGGCATTTCATTGGATCTGACGCTCTCCGTCGGTCGCCGAAACAGAACTGAATTTTCTGCGAATCGTGCCTGTCTTGGTCCGCGTCGGTGGGAAGGGAGACAGCTAATCCAATCAGCGCGCCCACAGGAAACGCAGCCCCTTTTTCCTCCTTCCCATCCCAGGCGGGCGAAGAAAATTGTATTGAAGGGAGCAGGTGGGCGGCCGGCTGGCTGGCTGGCTGGTCGTTGGCGTCGCCCGAGCCAAGTCACCAACCCGAGGCGCCGAACGCACCGCCGCCGCCCCGCGTCGCCTGCGTCACACGCGCACCACGTGAACCCAGCCCCCGCCGCGCGGGCCCCGCGGCCTCGTCAGCGCCACGCCCCGCGCCGCCGCCCAGCCCAGCCCGTCCGTCCACGGCCCACACCCGCCGAAATCTCCTCACGCTCGTCACCCGGACCCACCGGGCAGGGGCGGCGGGGTAACCACGCAGCCTGTGACGAGAGGCCTTTTCCTCCCTACCCTCCCGCGCCGATCCAGTCCAATGACGCTAGGCTGTCGCGGCGGTGGTCGAGCTTATCGGCACGACGCGTCCGGGGCCCGCCTGTCGGTCGTCCCCCTCGCAAACCCTCGGTTGTCCCGCTGCGCCGTGGGGCCAGGAGGGGGACACGCGTCGGGGCCCCATTGGGCGCAGGGGCCTCGGGGGGTTGCTTTTCTAGGCCCCCCCGGGCGCCGCCTCCTCTCCCCAGTTCGAAAGCCCAGACGCGACGAAACCAGCGGCGACGCGAACGCACGCAGGTACCCCCCGCTCCTGCCGTTTTCTCCTCAAATCTCGTCTCCCAGTCTCTCAATTTTCCTCCAATTATCGTCGTTCGACTAGATCTTCACCGGTAAGGCCGCCCTCCCGTCGCCCTGATTCGCGGTGTTTTAACGGGATTTATTGTGCCTGAATTCTCGGGCTAAATCTGTTGTTTCCTACGGAATTGTTGCCGTGCGTAGTGAATGGTATCGTTACAGGATCGTTGTGATCTATCCGCGTCTGGTTTGATAGGATTTGCCGCACGTCGGATCCCGTCGAAGCCTGGGTTTCGTGTATGTTTTGCATGCGGGAATTTCGTTACTTCGTTTTTTTCCCTGACGTGTTGATATATTAAGGCAGATTAGATCCGATGCTTTGCAGTATTGCAGGGGTTGTATTTCGCTCGGATATGCGGGGCGCAGTGGTATAGAAAATTAGCCTTCTTAATGTGCCACTGCACAGTACATAATTCAAAATCAGACCTGTTTTCGGTATTTGGGGTCTATCCCAAAGAATTACAGTTTTTTGGGGGCTTTAGTAGTGCTTTCCTTGTGGAATTTTGTCTCCTAACATGTGTATTTGTGCGTGGATCATAGATTACTCATCGTAGAATTGTGTGTTTGTACATATCCATATCAATATTGAGGGAAAAATAATTTGGGGCGAGCAGTTAGCTGACTGTTGTTTTTCTCTTTGAACCTCCAGATTTGGCATTTAGAAAGAAAAAAATTGTAAACTGTGAAGATGTCGGCACCAGCGGAGCTTTCCCGTGAGGAGAATGTTTACATGGCTAAGCTCGCTGAGCAGGCTGAGAGGTACGAGGAGATGGTTGAGTTCATGGAGAAGGTGGCCAAGACCGTAGACTCTGAGGAACTCACTGTGGAGGAGCGCAACCTCCTCTCTGTTGCATACAAGAATGTGATTGGAGCCCGCCGTGCCTCATGGCGCATCATCTCCTCCATTGAACAGAAGGAGGAGAGCCGTGGCAACGAGGACCGGGTCACACTCATCAAGGAATACCGTGGCAAGATCGAAACTGAGCTTAGCAAGATCTGTGATGGCATCCTCAAGCTGCTCGAAACCCACCTTGTCCCGTCTTCCACTGCCCCTGAGTCCAAGGTCTTCTATCTTAAGATGAAGGGTGACTACTACAGGTATGATGGCCTGTAGAGATTCTTCAGTAATTACGGGATGGTGAATTTTCATTTACCTGAAGCAACTCTGATAAATAGGTATCTTGCCGAATTCAAGAGTGGCCCTGAGAGGAAGGATGCCGCTGAGAATACCATGGTGGCATACAAGGCTGCTCAGGTTGATCACTTCTTTTCATATTTAACAATGTCAATTTGTTGGCGAAGAATCATTCTTCTGAATTTGTTAAATGTTTCTTTGTGATTATGTAATATGTTCTACTTCTCTTGTTTAAAAAGGTTTGGTTTATTGTATAATCTATCAGGATATTGCTTTGGCTGAGCTGGCTCCAACTCATCCAATTAGGCTTGGGCTGGCACTAAACTTCTCGGTGTTCTATTATGAGATCCTCAACTCGCCTGACCGTGCTTGCAATCTCGCAAAGCAGGTTAGTTTTTCTGAGTCAGTTAGATGTTCTGTTTTTGCTTGTGCCGTGCTAGATACACTATACATGTAATGAAATTATTTTTCTCTGAACTGGTAAAACTAATTACAAATAATGCGGCTCGTAATACATGCAGATCTTATGAAAATAGACCAGCAGCAATTTGGCTAATATTTGATCCAAATCACATTGTTTTTGTCATATTTACACTGCCACCTTCTTTGTGCTGTTTTGACCACACAATAATATAGCAATTTTTAAGCATGCAAAAGAGATACAAATGAGACATTTGAGAGTGCAGTACACCATTGTGTAAGCACCACACCTTATTTACATATATAAAACTTCACAACTGGAGAAATAATGCAATCTGTTTTTCATCTACTGGACTAGTAAATTTGATATCCCCTTATATATTTTGGCGGCCACTCTTTGCTTGTGATCATGGACAGAGCACACAGCAATCCATATTAGTCTGCTTGTGGTCATTTGACTTTAGAACCGATGGAACTTCCATAATCTTTAGCTGTGGTCTGGGAGAGAACAAAATCCTTGCATTGCTTGTCAACTGCGGTTGTTGAGTGTGCCCACTGCCCACAAAAAGAAACATGTGGTCGCTGGTGTACCTAATCTTGTATGATTATATTATCATTAAGTATCTCTCCCTCGTATTATTGGTTGAACGCCAGCGTTTGTTGTACTAGCTGTTGTGACTCATGAATGCGCGTTTGTACTTGACCTGTTCTCAGTGCCTTTATTTTTGGCGTAGAAGTGCCTTCTAGAGAATAATGGATAAAAATCTTCCACAGTTGTAGCAGAAATTGGCCAACAGCCGTGAAGCGCCAATTTTCTTAATAATTAGATTCTTTGATGCAAAATGGAGTACTTTTTAGTATATTTTATATATAAATTTTCATCGTCACTTTCATTTCAGTTAATTTATTCTTCTGGCCCATTTTGGACTTTCATCTCCAATTGTATTTTAGTTATTTATTTATAAGCTTTGGATCTTCCTTTAGACATTCTTTGCAACTTGGCATCATGATGACGTCACATTTGATTCTACAGGCATTCGATGAGGCCATTTCGGAGCTGGACACCCTGAGCGAAGAATCTTACAAGGACAGCACCTTGATCATGCAACTCCTTCGTGATAACTTGACCCTTTGGACTTCTGACATCACGGTATCGTCGATTCCGCAATCGCATCTTTTATCTTGTCGTGTTCTTCAAAACCATCACCCTCCTTGAACAATCGTAACCGACGTCCTTGGCCTTTTCATCAGGAGGACACCGCGGAGGAGGAAATCAGGGAGGCTCCAAAGAACGACTCAAGCGAGGGGCAGTAAAGCTGGCTTTGCGATGCCCCGCAAGCTACTAGCTAGTGTTTGCTACTGTCAATGACATTGCAATGTGCTCTGGACCGTATCATAGCTGTGTTATGGTTGTTGTTGCAAGATTTGGGGCTCCCCATATGTGATGTTGCCAGGGAAGGTTGTGGTCGCCGCTTGTAGCGTAGCAGGCGGGGACTGCCTCCTGGTTTGGCTTGTTGGGGGGGAGCCCCATACACTGCTCCTGGTGGTGGCCGTTCGTATTTTCGTTCTGCCTTAAATATTGCTTCTTATCGTGAGTGGTCCTGCGTCTGTGTCTCTTGCCTGTTCTGTTTCAGTTCTTTTGGTGTTTTGACGTGGGGGTTCTCGCACTTGATCTGGCTTTGAGGCTGGCTCATTTGGGATTTGCCGGGTTGCTTGCTCCGGATAAGATTGCAGCGCTGTCAAAATTCGATGGAGTCAGCCCTTCCTGTACCTGAAATTCTGAAATAGACGTCCTAGCCCATCTCCATCCTCTCCCAAAGTCCTGACTCCTATCCCTGCTATAGCGGTGCCTCTGGCCGCGCGATCCGGGCGCTGTTCGGCGGAATGCTTTTCTGTAGGGACTTGCGGCGGTGCGGGTGTTGGCATGTTGGGTGATCTGTGCGATGCGTCATGAAGAATCGTGTGATGCATGTGGCTCGGGTTGCAGGTGGAAGCGGGAAGCGGGGTTAAGTAAGACAAACCCCATCCCACTATATTGCTTAGAGCAATTCCAACACGTCGATCCAAACGGATGAGGGTTTTGTTTGTTTTTTGTCCGTTGGGTCAGCTGCTTGTGTCCATGCTGTTTTTTGTTTTGGTCGGTAGTGCATCCAACGCGTCAACCCAAATTTACCCGCGTGGCTGGCTTGCCGCCGTTTTTCAACAAATATACACATATTTTCTATAGTTTCACAAGCAAACAATTATAGCATATTTTCACAACCCAAATAAATATATCATGGTTTACAAACCGAATAAAAATAGATACATCTATTGGTTACCAACATGAGCCCACATATGCTCAATCAAATCATCTTGCAGCTGAATGTGGGCTTCCCAATCACACATTTAATGATGAAATTAGGTGAACTGTGCAAACGTTACCGCTCCTCCACCATACTCACCGCTCCTCCTCCATACTCACGAACAACATTGTCACCCTGAAACATATTGTGCATGATTACACAAACAGTCATCACGTCCCACGACGTTTTGTGCTTCAAGTTTTAGCAGGATATGGAACGATGCCCCATCAAGATTGCAGAACACCAAAGGCACGCTCGACATCCTTCCTAGCATTCTCTTGCTCTTGGGCAAATCTGCTTTTCTCCCCGACGAGGTTGTGGATTGTCTTCACAACAGTGGTCCACTAAGAATAGATACCGTCAGCAAGGTAGTATCCTTTGTTGTAGTTGTGGTTGTTGATGTTAACATTCACCGGGGGGCTGTTGCCTTCTGCAAGCTTTGCAAACACCAGCTAGCGTTGAAGCACGTTGATATCATTGTGCGATTCGGGCATATGCCAAAGAAAGGCTGTCAGATCCAGAGATTTAGTGAGGCCACGACCAAGTATGACAGTGCAAGCCCTGACATGGCCCCTATACTGGCCTTGCCAAACAGAAGGGCGGTTCTTCCACTCCCAGTGCATGAAGTCTATGCTGCCAAGCATCCTGGGGAGCCTCTGGTGGCATTTATCGCCAACAAGCGGGGTGTATCTTCAGCAGTCGGCTCTCTCAAGTACTCTGGGCTAAACAACGCAATCACAGCATGTACATGGACACTAGGCACGTAGACACGCTCATACGGACGTACTCATCATTGAGGTCACCGGGCACTCCGTATGCAAGCATCCGGATAGCTGCAGTGCATTTCTGATAAGAGGAGAGGCCAATCTTTCTATGGGCATCCTCCTTGCACTCGAAATACTTATCGTACCCGACGACCCCCTCTCGAATACGGTTGAAAACATGCCGAAAATGGTGCCGGAATTGGTGATGTTTGAAGAGCGGGTTGGCTATCTCAAAGTAGTCCTTCCAAAGAAGGAACAACCGCTCTCGGTTGAGATTCAATGCTGGAGTGTGCCCCGGGATCGAGCCCCGGAACAACGGTCGCTGCCCACTAAGGTGGTCATGGACCAACACGACAGCCACCATCTCCTCATCATCGGATGAGGAACCGTCGGAGTCACAGAGGAAATTGTGGAAAAAGAACTTGTCGGCGGAGTCCATTTGTACCTTGGGGCCAAAGGTGTGCGCGTTGTGACAAGGCGCGCGACGAAGAAGGAGGAGCGCACGTGTACTACTCCTTTTTCCAAGCTCCCAATGACAAGTAATAGAGCAACTCTTATAAAGGAGGTCCAAACTCTCCTCAAGTAGCAAGGTGGTATCAAATATCCCACCTCCCGCCATACACCTACATGGGCCTTTGAAAGTGCATTATATCGACTGCAGGGGTGAATAGGCGATTTTTACAAATTCATCACTGAGGAAATACTTCTTGAGGAAATAGCTAAGTGACGAACTACAAGCAGCGGAATATGTACTCAGATGCATGCATAACAAGACAGTAGCATAGTCATCATGATGAAATGAAACAAGCACAGAGCACAGGTAGCGTGTAAACATGATAAGCTGGCAAAGACAAAATGACTGAAGAAATATGATTGAGGAAATTGAGAAAATCTTCAGTCAAACTCTTCAAACAGTAACGATCAAATGCATCAACAAGTAAGCGATGAAATGAAAGAGTTGATGAAATAGAACCAGTAGCTCGGTGAAGACAATGATTTGGTCGACCAGTTCCAACTCCCATGACTGTGGTACATCTGGTTAGGTCGGCTTGATATTTAAACTAAAGGACCCACAGTCCCAGGACACACAGTCCTTACCGTATTCCCCTTGAGCCAAGGTCACACAAACCTGGTAAGTCTTCAAGGTGACTCCGAAACCTTCACAGACTTGGTTACCCGGCGATCCACAACTCCTCTTGGATGCTCTAGACCATTGACAGCTAACCTTCTGGAAGATGCACAGTCTTCAAAGGTAACAAGCGTCGGTTCCACACAGGAACAATCTCTTCAGTTGAAAGGATCGATATGGTTGACTAGAGGGGGGGGGTGAATAGGCAACTAACAATTTTTATCTTTTCTTGACCAAATTAAACTTAGCAAGGAAATAAGTTGTCTAGATGTGCAACTACGTTGATAACCTATATGATGCAACAATAACAAGCATACATGCAAGCAAGGAATAAAGCACAATAAAACTTGTACAAGTAAAGGTGAGAGATAACCAAGAGTGGAACCGATGGAGACAAGGATGTGTTACCGAAGCTCCTTCCTTTTGAGGGGAAGTACGTCTCCGTTGGAGCGGTGTGGAGGCACAATGCTCCCCAAGAAGCCACTAGGGCCACCGTATTATCCTCACGCCCTCACACAATGCGAGATGCCGTGATTCCACTATTGGTGCCCTTGAAGGCGACAACCGGATCTTTACAAACAAGGTTGGGGCTCTCTCCACAACTTAATTGGAGGCTCCCAACGAAACCCTGGAGCTTCACCACAATGGAATGTGGCTCCAAAGTGACCTCTTCCGTCTAGGGCGCCCAAGCACCCAAGAGTAACAAAATCCACACAAGAAAGTATGTGGGAATCAAATATCCTTTGGTGGAAGTGTAGATCTAGGTCTCCTCCTTCAATCCCTAGCAAATCAACGAGTTTGAGTGGCTAGAGAGAGAGAGAGAGAGATCGGGCAAGAGAGCTTTAATGGCAGTAATGGAGGAGAGAGAGAGGCAAGAGGTAAGTGGGAGGAAGGAGAAGCACCTCCTTAAATAGCCCCCCCCCCACAGATCCAACTGTTATGTGCAGAAACGCATAGAAGCGGTACTTCCGAATAGACACCGGTACAACCGGTGAATGTGGGAAGCCCCTTCTAGGGCACTAGGGCGGTACTTTCGGCGGCGCACCCGGTAGTACCGGTTTATCGGAATAAACCGGAACTTTCGCACAAACACCGCTCAACTACCGGGCTACATACAGAAGGTAAACCCCTCAGGCCGGTAGCTGGAGCGGAGGTTGGGCCGGAACTACCGCTAGGCCAGCAGTCCCTGGGTGGTGGGGTCCGAGGCGGTACTACCGCCCTGAACACCGGTAGTACCGGTTTGTCAAGACAAACCAGAAATACCGTTCCACCACCGGTCTACCACTGTACCCGGTACAGAAGGGAGTCACCCCTGAGCGGTACTTAGAGCGGTGGTAAGACCGACACTACTGGCCAGCGGTACAACCGCACAAGGTACCAGTACTACTGCCATGGATAGAACTGCATAGGACAGAGCACGGGGAACCTCTCTCTCCTTGAACGGAGGGTATATGGTGGGTGCAAGGAATGTGTACGTGAAGTGATTCACCCAATACCTTCCGATGCGGATTCCCTCTTAATAGTACGGATATCCTACGACCAAAGGAATAAAAACGTCGGACACTCTGTATTCGATCTTTTACGCATAGAGGGAAATCCTAACTGTCTTGCGCCACACGAAGTGTACCTCAGAAAACTATGGCGCATGATTAGACCATACGTGTGTTGTCATCATCACCAAAACCCTAAGGCAGAAGATGCCCTTACAATCTCCCCCTTTTTGGTGGATGATGACAACCACACGAGAAGCCCGGGAGTTCTCGAAAATGAAGAAGGGGCTCCCCCTGAGTGTGAGCACTATTTAGAGTTTGCTTTTGGAATGCAAAGTGTGCACACTAGGATCAATGCTCCCCCTGGATTTTATAGAACAACCGGAGACAGCAAAACAATCACATCAAAACATAAAGCAGTAGAGACAAGGATAAGGGTACCAACAACACATAAGCTCTACTGATGGAAGAGTGCATAGATAAATAGATAAGGTACACATGTCTTACACCATGCACGAGATCTCAATAGGATAAGTCCACAAGACACTAGAAAGTGCAACTTCAAATAAACTATCAATACCAACTGCAAATAAACCACCCATGCAACTCCCGTGTCCTAATGGAGCTCTCTCCCCCTTTGGCATCAAGACACCCAAAGGGAAGATAGCGAAGCTAGCGCCCCAAGGCTCAGTAGACATCCTCGCCAGTAGCCGCAGAGCTATCAGAAGCATCACCATCAACATCATCAGCCTCCTCAGACTCCCCAGACTCCTCAGACATCGTAGTAGCCTCCTCAGGAACACGGACAGAGGAGGAAGCAAGCGCTTCATCAGACCACTGCCAGTTCTCCAAACACCAAGTATCCTCAGGAGTGATGCACTTCTCGGAGCCACTCTTCACATCTGGCACATTGAGGTGCCTCATCAACTGAATCTGCCTGTGACGTGCCATCTTCTCAGCAACATGGGACTTGTAGAGCTTCTTCTGAATATGAGTCTGTAGGCAAAAGGTCTTGTTGATCTGGGAAGTCAGCTTCTCCACCCACGAGGGCTGGGCCCCAACCTCTAGCTCAAAGTCCTCGTCGCCAGAGGTAGCAAACACATCCTCCACATTACCTGAAGCAAAGCGCAGACTCTTATGCTTCGTCATCCTTAGCTCCTTAACCTCATGCTCCGTGAGGTTGGCAGGGGTGGTGAGAGGCTCTCCTGGCCTACGGACTGCCAAACAGTGTTCATAAACTGCATCACAAACGGAGCATAGATCGGTACCTTCCGGTACAACACCATATTGTACATCTCCTCCCACAACCAGTTGGAGACATCAAATGTGGCACCGGATCCCCTCTTGGTCTTCATGGCCACAAGCAAATCCACCAGATAACCATAGATATCATCTTGATTCCCAACCTTGGGAAGCAGCACACAGTGGAACACACGATGCATAATGTCATAGACTGGCAGAAGATCATTG
The DNA here is from genome assembly GCA_902687465.1 of Secale cereale. Lineage (NCBI taxonomy): Eukaryota > Viridiplantae > Streptophyta > Magnoliopsida > Poales > Poaceae > Secale > Secale cereale. The sequence continues at coordinate 629,582,152 of LR738710.1, forward strand.
GACTTGCCCACAATACCATGTCCAGGGATGTACAGAGGGGCAAGCTTCACCTTGTCCATGGGATGAGCTTGGTCGTGAGGACGGATGCCACCTTGACCCTCCACCCCGGTATCCTCATAGCCAAGAGCATTGCAGAAATCTCTCCACGGGACATGAAAGAACTCATCACGGCACATAAAGGAGAGGTGGCGCTCCTCATCAGAGCCGAAGTGGATTGTATCATAGAACTGATGGACGAGCTGCACATCGAAGTCACAACTTATGGTCATGAGCTTGATCAAATCGAACTCCTCACAGATCACCAGAGCTTCTCCAAAGTAAGCAAGGTTGTTCCTCCAATGATCGATGTCAATTGACCACATCCGGGTGAACTTGTTCTTGTGATGATCGAAGATTTCTGACACAATCCTCACTTGTAACTCATTCCGGAACTGAGGGTTGTTCCAACGAGGATTTGGTGCTGCAGTGTAGGGATCCTAGAAGCGAAAGCTTTGCCAGTCCGGCACCTTCCATTCGAGCATTGGCACCACAACACGTACCTTGGCACCAGCAGACTTCTCCCGACGAGTGGCCTTGGTAGGAACCACCACCTCATGAGAATCCTCATTGTCATCCGAAGGTTTGCCCCTACGGGCCCTCTTCTTGGTGTTCTGAGACTTCCGAGCAGCATGAGAACTAGAGCCACCTACAGACGCACACAGAGAGCACACAGAAACCCCAACAAAGATGAGAAGAATGTACACAAGATCAGAGGAATATATCTCATGTATGTGAGTAGAAGAAAAACAATGCATATAGGTTCAGAGAAGCCGGTTGTTCCACCGGTAGAACCGCTTGAGCGGTAGTACCGCTCGCAAGGAGTGGTAGTACCGCTGAGAGCGGATCTGCCGAGTGGAAGAACGGGAACCGCCCTATCTCGAATCTAGAGGCAATATTCCTACTTCTACTTACGCACAGGAAATAGGAGGAGGCTATACGGATCTCTCCCACCAAACATTTGGCAAAAATGTGGGAGTACAAGCAATGCTCTAGGGAGGGAATTCAATAAGAGGAACCCTAAAAACGAGAAGAAACATGGCATTACCGGTATCCATGGGAGTAGATCGAAGAGGAGGCAACCTCAACGGAGCGGATCCGATGAAGGGCCGACGGATCTGGAGGGCCTGAGGGCGCTCCGGGGTGATGGACGGAGCAATCGGCGGCTAGGGATTAGAGGAGGGATGAGCGCGAAGGGAAAAAAGAAAACCCTTCAGCCCGCGCCCCTTATATAAGACCCAGATGTCAGCCGGTAGTACCGCTCTGAGGAGCGGTAGTACTAGCTAACCGGTGTTTGAGAGAGGTACTTCCGCTCCAGAAGCAGCGGTAGTACCGCTTCCAAATACCGGTAGTACCGGCCAGAGGTACTGGTACAGGCAGGAGCGGTAGAACTACTCGTTCAGGACCTGAAGTACCGCTGGGACTACACAACATAGTGGGAGACCGGTAGAACCGCTCTGACCACTGGTTGTACAGCCAAGTTGCAACATCCCAAGCACAAAAGGAGATCAAACTTGTGTACAATTGGAAAAGATGGCTTGCGATGAGAAGGCTTAGGATGGAGGCAGGTCACTGTAATATGATGAAGAAGACTCTCAAGAGTGCAAGAAGCAAACAAGAAAAACCACTCTTAAGAGAATTCAAACATCTATGAGAACCAAAGGAGCAAGGCAAAAGGAAATACACAACAAAGAAAAACCCCTAAGCACAAGGGCGGTGGCCGGAGCCACCTATGTTTGAGTGAAGTGGTATGGCACCGCGAAAATTTTAACCTTGGGCCCATGACCACTACTCATCTTTGAAGCACATATATACCAACACCAATGGTGAATGTGAAAGATATGATCGATTTATGCATAATGGGGGGAGGGAAAGTTCATTGAGAGAACAACACTCCCCCTATTTCCATGCCTACATCTAAACAAGATAACACTGTGTGTATGGGAGGTGTGCACAACTTCAATCCACATTGCTCAAATCTATGATATTTAGCTCATGCCTTAACTCGCAAAATCTTGCTTCATCCAATGGCTCCGTGAAGATATCTGCAAGGTTGTCATGAGTGTTGACATAATGAAGATCAATTTCTCCTCGCCGAATATGCTCCCGGATGAAGTGATACCGAATCTCAATATGCTTCGTCTCGAAGTGTTGCACCGGGTTGAGAGAAATCTTGATGGCACTTTCATTGTCACACCAAAGAGGCACTTTGTCACAAGTGACACCGTAATCCTTTAAAGTTTGCCTCATCCATAGAAGTTGAGCACAACAACTGCCGGCCGCCACATACTCGGCTTTGGTGGAAGAGAGAGATACACAACTTTGCTTCTTTGAAGACCAACTCACCAAAGAGATACCAAGAAATTGGCAACCTTCGGAAGTTGACTTCCTATCCACTTTGTCTCCTGCCCAATCCAAATCCGAGAAACCTACAAGGTTGAAGTTTGCTCCTCTTGGGTACCACAAGCCAAAGTTTGGGTTATGAGCCAAATATCAAAAGATTCGCTTGACTGCCAGAAAGTGACTTTCCTTAGGTGAAGCTTGAAACCGTGCACAAATTCCCACACGCAACATGATATCCGGTCTATATGCACAAAGGTAAAGCAAGGATCCAATCATAGAACGATATTGTAAGGGCATATTTAGCCCGATGGTGTTTTGGTGATTGATGACAATGCTTTTGCGGACTAATCATGTGCTCTAAGCTCTTTCAGATATATCTCACCTAGGCACAAGATGATTATGTGCCCCTCGGAATCTATGGAAGACGGTGTTTCCTTTTGCTTCTTTTTCGGTGGATCTGAGTAATAGGAAAGCCGTACTATTAAGAGGGGATCCGCTTTGGTAAGGTTTGGGTGGAATCAACACGTACACTTCCTTACCGCACCCACCATACCTTCCCGCCTCAATGGAGTTCTACTTTCCCCCTTCTCTGTTTTTCCTGGCCCCAGCGGTAGTACCGCGGGCCTCAGCGGTAGTACCGCCTAAGTGCCTCAAGCGGTAGTACCGCTCCACTGAGCGGTAGTACCGCTTGTTGCACTCTACGGCAGTACCGCTGCAGCTCCATTTTACTACCGCCTCGACTCGAGAGCGCATCTTCTTGTGTCGGGTTTTGCGGTACTAGAAGCGGTAGTAGTGGCGGTAGTACCACTCGCCAGCGGTAGTACCGCCCTGCATCCACGGTAGTACCGCTCTGGGTCCCAGCCCCTCTTGCGCGGCAGTACCGCTCAGGGAAAACGGTAGTACCGCTTGATAAGCGGTAGTAAAGCTCGCTCGAGCGGTAGTACCGCTCTCTGCGGGGCTGAGTGAGGGGGTAACGGTTGGATTGTTCCCCCCACTATATAAAGGCATCTTCTTCTTCATTGTTGACCTACCTCTTCCCCCAAATACTCCATTGTTGATCCAAGCTCCATTTTCACCCGATTTCTCTCCCTAGCCTATCAAACTTGTTGATTTGCTCGGGATTGCTTGAGAAGGCATCAATCTACACTTCCACCAAGAGATATTTGATTCCCCCCACTAATCCCTAGCGGATCTTGTTACTCTTGGGTGTTTGAGCACCCTAGACGGTTGAGGTCACCTCGGAGCCATATTCCATTGTGGTGAAGCTTCGTGGTGTCGTTGGGAGCCTCCAATTCGGTTGTGGAGATAGCCCCAACCTTGTTTGTAAAGGTTCGGTTGCCGCCTTCAAGGGCACCACTAGTGGAATCACAACACCTTGCATTGTGTGAGGGCGTGAGGAGAATACGGTGGCCCTAGTGGCTTCTTGGGGAGCATTGTGCCTCCACATCGCTCCAACGGATACGTACTTCCCCTCAAAGGGAAGGAACTTCGGTAACACATCCTCGTCTTCACCGGTTCCACTTGTGGTTATTTCTTTCCTTTACTTGTGCAAGCTTTACTTATTTATCTTATATAGCTTGCCTGTGAGGTTGTTTGCTTCCTATAAGTTGTCTTCATCGTAGCATATCTAGACAACTTACTTTGTCGCTCAATTTAAAGTGGTTAAGAAAAGCTAAAAAATGTTAGTTGCCTATTCACCCCCCTCTAGTCAACCATATCGATCCTTTCAATTGGTATCAGAGCCTCATCTCTTTTTAAGGACTTTACCATCCAAAGAGTATGGGTGACAACGTAGTCGATACGGAGGAACATTCCGGTGGAACTCCGTCCTTGCCTACGTCCGATGGGGGAGCCTTGATCTCTCGTGAGGAGTTCAATGTGGCTATGACCACATTGAAAGAATCACTAGCGACCGAGGTCAAAGGCATGTTTAAAGATTTGATTAAGGGGCTTAAATTATCCACCACACCGTTGGAAGTGGTTCGTCCTGCTACCATCGTGTCGGAGGCTACTCCCAACAAGGGAGAAGCTAGTAGTGAACAAGCCCCGGTTACTAAGAATGGGAATGGGATCTTTGCCCACTCCGCTCCTCCTACTCACTATGGAGGACCCGTTCCCACACCTCATTTAAATTCCGTTGGGCCTCCTCCTAAGTTTATAAAAAATTCTGATTTTGCTACTTGGATGTTTCGCTTCAAACGTCATTTAAATCATTGATCTACTAATCTTTGGAGAATCATTGAGAAAGGTTTTTATCCACGTGATCCCGACAACATGACTCCGAGAGAAACTGCAGATCATCAATTCAACGAGTCCGTTCTTTGCATACTTCAAGATGTTATCCCTCCCGAAGACATTGCACATCTTCGACCCTTCACTGTGGCCAAGGAAGCTTGGGTGCATGTTGGCACTATGTACAAGGGGAGCGCTAGCATTCAACGCTCAAACTACGAAGTTGTGCAAGATGAAGCCGATGAGTTTGCTATAATCGAAGAAGAAGATCCTCGTGAACTTTATCGGAGATTAACCACTCTTGCGGTCTCTCTTCGAGATCATGGGAGTAAGGACACGGATGACAATTGGATCAAGCGCAAGTTTCTCAAGGCCATGATGCCCTACCATAAGGCCATGTCCTGTGTCATCCGTCAAAGACCGGACTTCCACCACTTGTCATCAAATGAAGTGTTCGATGAGTTCGTTGCTATGAGGATCTTGGACAAGACCGCCGACAATGCGGTTTTAAGAGATCAACGATCAAAGAAGCCTAACCTTGCCTTGAAGGCCAAGGCTTGTGTGGAAGAAGAGGAGGAGGAGGATGATGATGAGAGTTTCCCCGAGGACACCAAGTATGCCTACCATGAGCACATGGCTCTTGCTTCACGGCAATTTTGGGGCAACAAGAAGAACACAAGACCCAACTTCAACAAGAACAACTCAAGTGGCAACAAGGGCAAGCAACGAGTGAGGACTTGCTTCAATTGTGGGAATGTAAGCCACTTTGTTGTAGATTGCCCATATGAGAAAAGAGAAGACTTTGGAGGCAAGCTTATCCGGAAGGACAAGGCCAAGTCTTATCCCAACAAGAACAACTTCAACAAGAAGACCCCTCCTAAAGGGTTGGTGGCCCAAGAAGAATATGTTGAGGATGATGATAATGATGAAGATGATGAGGTGGTCACCATTGCCACAATTGCTATTGCTACTACTCCGCGCTCATCTCTCTTCGACTCACCAAATGAGAACATCACCGCCAAGTGTCTCATGGCCAAGGCCACCAACAAGGTAACCCCAAACATCAATACTACCATCCCTTCTAATCCTTCATTGACGGATTGCATTGATGAGAGTGAGGGAACTAAGGAGGGAGAGAATGAATTTGAGTTGTTCATGAGAAATCTTAAGGGCCAACCCAAGAAGCACTTTGTTGCTCTCTTGGAACAACTCGGTGAGGCCAATGACATGATCGAGGCTCATGAGAAGACCATTGCTAAAATGGAAGGACATAGTCGAGACTATGCCAATGAGATATCAGATATCTCTAATGCCCCAGAGGAAGAGCGTGGTCTTCGTTTGGATCTTGAGGAGTCACACAACAATGATCATGCTAAATTAAAGAAAGATCTCGATCATGCTTTAGTTGTCTCTCGTATGCTTAATTCCGAGAAGGCAAAACTTGGGGTTGACCATGCTAGACTCAAGGAGGAGTTCGTTATACTCGACAAGGCCCACAAGGACTTGAAAGGTATGCATGCTTCTCTCAAGGAGTCTCATGATCAACTCCAAGTTTCTCTAACCAAGGAAAAGGCTATCTTTCCTCGCATGGTGTTGATTGATCATGCAAATGCTACTAACCCATGTTGTGAGCATGTGCATCTTGTTGAAGAAAATGCCAAGTTGAAGAAGCAACTTGAGAAAGGCCTTGTGACATGCTTACAAGGTGAGAAGAACCTCAACAATCTTTTGAGCAATCAAAAGGAGGTTTTGGCAAAGGAAGGAATTGGGTTTGTTCCTAAGCCCAAGAAGAAGAAGAATAAAAATACCAAGCTACCTCCCCCTCTCCGACAAACCTTTGTGAAAGAGGGAGAGGGCGCCTCTAAGAAGAAGAACAATGTGAAGGGTGGTGGTGTCAATAAAAACCCCACCATACCATCAAACATGGCCGGATCATTCATATGTTTTATGTCGTGCTAGTGATGGTCATGTATTCGCTAAATTTGTTGGTTCTTCTTATGAGTACATTGAATGGTCTATTTGGGTTCCTAAGACCCTTGTTACTAACCTCAAAGGACCCATTACCAAATGGGTACCTAAATCCAAGCATTGATCTCTTGTAAGAGTTTGCTTCCGGTGGGGGGTCATGGTTGCTCGATAGTGGAGCCACAAATCATATGACCGGAAGCAAAGACTTGGTGGTGGACGTGCATCTAGGTTCATCTATGGCCACCAACGTCGAATGGAGTGATGCTTCATCTTCTAAGATCGTGCTTGCACGGCTTGCATTGAAGGAAAGTTACATGAGATGGCTCACCCTCCCACGACTATCATCTATTCAAAAAGACCCCTAGAGCTCCTTCACATGGATCTCTTTGGGCCTCCATCTTTTGATAGTCTTGGGGGTAGAAAGTATTGCTTGGTGATTGTGGATGATTATTCAATATACACCTGGGCATACTTCTTCAAGAAGAAGAGTGAGACCCAACAAACCGTCATCAACTTTGCAAATGAAGCTCAACGACAACATGAAGCAAAGATTTTGATGATCCGAAGTGACAACGGCACCGAGTTCAAGAACTACACCTTGGATGAGTCTCTTAGTGATGAGGGGATCAAACATCAATATGCAGCATCCTATACCCCTCAACAAAACGGTGTAGCGGAGAGAAAGAACCGGACACTGATGGATGCGACAAGGACCATGATGGCAGAATTCAAATCTCCATACAACTTTTGGGCCGAAGCCATCAACACCGCGTGTCATGCATCCAATCGGCTCTACCTCTGCAAAGGCTTGAACAAAACTCCATATGAGATACTTACCGGTAACAAGCCCAATCTCAAGTACTTCCGGGTGTTCGGGTGTAAGTGTTTCATCCTTAAGAAAGGTGTTCGTTTGTCTAAATTTGAATCTAGAGCTCATGAGGGCATATTTGTTGGTTATGCTACAAACTCTCATGCTTACCGTGTCCTCAACAAGTCCAATGGACTCATTGAGGAGACGAGTAACGTAGAGTTTGATGAAAATAACGGCTCCCAAGTGGAGCAAAGTGGTACTTGTGATGTAGGTGATGAAATTCCTCCTCAAGCCGTAAGAAGAATGGGTGTTGGATATATCCTACCCATTGAGGAACCCCTTGTGGCCGAAGGAGAAGGACAATGTTCCACTCAAGTGGAACCATCACCAACCAAAGACCCACACGCTTCTGAAGAACAAAGTGAAGGCCCTCAACCGGACGAACAAGGCCAAGTGCAAGATCAATCACAAGATGGTGGGGAACCACCAAATGATGCACAAGGCCAAGTTCTATCCTCTGAGCAAGATCAAGATCAAGAGGAAGCTCAAGATCAAGATCTAGCTCCTGACGTCACTCAAGATGATCAACTCAGTGCTCCTCAATTATCTCTTGAGGAGCAATTGGAGCGTCGTGCTGCAAAAGTTGCCTCCAGGCTTGCTTCCAGAGAACATCACATGGAGAATATTCTTGGAAGCATCAAAAGGGGGGTAAGAACTCGTAGACAATTAGCAAACTATTGTGCTCATCAAGCTTTTGTCTCCTGTGTTGAACCTCAGAAGGTCTATGAGGCGCTCGAAGACCCTGATTGGCTTAATGCCATGCATGAAGAACTCCATAACTTCGAGCGCAACAAAGTGTGGCGTCTGGTGCCGAGGCCAAAGGAGAACCATAATGTCATTGGAACCAAGTGGATCTTTAAGAACAAGCAAGATGCTCATGACATTGTCATCCGCAACAAGGCGCGTCTGGTGGCTCAAGGCTACTCCCAAGTCGAGGGTATCGACTACGGTGAAACCTTTGCCCCCGTTGCTCGCCTTGAATCTATTCGTTTGTTGCTTGCCTATGCTTCTCATCATAATTTTAAGTTGCAACAAATGGATGTGAAAAGTGCATTTCTTAATGGTCCTATTAATGAGTTGGTGTATGTTAAACAACCCCCGGGGTTTGAGGATCCCAAGTTTCCCAATCACATGTACCAACTCGATAAGGCACTCTATGGCCTTAAACAAGCCCCACGTGCGTGGTATGAGCATCTTACCGAGTTGTTACAAGATCGTGGGTTTGAAATTGGGAAAATTGACCCTACTCTTTTTACTAAGAAGGTCAAAGGGGAGTTGTTTGTCTGCCAACTATATGTTGATGATATTATCTTTGGTTCTCCTAACAAAGCTTTCAATGATGAGTTCGCCGCACTCATGACCGTACATTTTGAGATGTCTATGATGGGAGAGTTGAAGTACTTCCTTGGGTTTGAGATCAAGCAAAGAAGAGAAGGAATCTTCATCAAACAATCCAAGTATACTCAAGACATGCTCAAGAGGTTCAATCTAAGTGATGTCAAGCCGGCTACTACTCCAATGCCAACCAAGTGCCAACTTGACATTGATCCCAATGGTATAGCGGTGGATCAAAAGGTATATCGCTCTATGATCGGATCCTTGCTTTATCTTTGTGCATCTAGACCGGATATTATGTTGAGTGTGGGAATCTGTGCACGGTTTCAAGCCTCACCCAAGGAAAGTCACTTTGTAGCAGTCAAGCGAATCTTTCGATATTTGGTCATACCCCAAACTTTGGCTTATGGTACCCAAGAGGAGCAAACTTCAACCTTGTAGGTTTCTCTGCTTCAGACTGGGCGGGAGACAAAGTGGATAGGAAGTCCACTTCTGGAGGGTGCCAATTTCTTGGTTGCTCTCTGGTAGGTTGGTCGTCCAAAAAGCAAAGTTGTGTGTCTCTCTCGTCCACCAAACTAGAGTATGTGGCAGCTGGCAGTTGTTTTGCTCACCTCCTATGGATGAGGCAAACTTTAATGGATTATGGTGTCACTTGTGACAAAGTGCCTCTTTGGTGTGACAATGAAAGTGCCATCAAGATTTCTCTCAACCCGGTGCAACACTTCAAGATGAAGCATATAGAGATTCGGTATCACTTCATCCGGGATCATATACGGCAAGGAGAGATTGAGCTTCACTATGTCAACACTCATGATAACCTTGCAGATATCTTCACAAAGCCTTTGGATGAAGCAAGATTTCGTGAGTTAAGGCATGAGCTAAACATCATTGATTTGAGCAATGTGGCTTGCGCACGTGCACACCCCACCATACTCTTCATATTGTCTAATCTAGATGTAGGCATGGACATAGGGGGAGTGTTGTTCTCTCAATGAACTCTCTCACCCCCCATTATGCATAAATTGATCAAGTCTTTCACATTAACCATCTTTGATGGTACTTGTGCTTCAAGGACGAGTTTTGGTCATGGGCCCAAGGTTAAAATCTTCACGGCGCCATACCTCTTGACTCAAACATAGGTGGCTTCGGCCACCGCCCTCTCTTGAAGAGGGGTTTCTTGTCTCTTGCTGGTGTGTGTTTGTTGTGTCTTGGTTTTCCGTGTCTTTGTGTCCTTCTTTTTTGAGCTAAGCCAGGTAGTATAGTTGTCGTGGCATGCTGGGCGGTACTACCACTGGTGGTGCGCGGTACTACAGCTTATAAGCGGTACTACCGCCCCTAGCGCGGTACTACTGCCGCGGAGCGGTACCAGGGGGTTATATCGGGGCAGGGGGAGGTTTCTCTCCCCCATACCCATTCGCTCGCCCCTTCGTTCCTCGTCCTCTCTCCAGCAGTTCTTCGCCGCGGGAGGGCTCCGACGGATCTCCTCCTCTGGGGTGTTCCTCTCCATTCCCTTCGGTGGAGTCGATCCCCACCTAGTTCTCTTGCCATGGATGCCGGTATTTCCCCCGTTCCTTTTCTCCTCTTGTCTTGTTTTCAGATCTTGTGTTTTAGGGGCAATAGTGATTGCATCTCTAGATTTTTGGCTAAATCTAGGCTTGAGTAGGTTGGAGAAGGCAACTAGACTATCTAGATTAGAGTATGGTAGGAATATTTTTGAATTTGATAGGCCAGTAGTGCCGGATCTGACCATGGTAGTAGGGAGCTGCTGTTCCCCCGCCTCGAGCGGTACTACCACTCTCTTGGAGCGGTACTACCGCTTGGGCGGTACTACCGCTTACAGGTCATGGTACTAGCGCTGCCTGCCAAGTTCAACCATGTTTTTCCATTCTTTGATCTTCTTTTGTTGTGTTTGTTGGCTTATGCTCGTTCTTTCTGGTTGGTTCGCGTGCTTTTGTGTTTGGTTCCAGGTGATGAACATCCTGAGCAACAAGCTCGCTGTATCAACTCCAATCGTGCCACCTCGAAGCGCTACCGCACATCTGAGTCTGCAGGAGGTTCATCGAGTGCTCCACCTCCACCTCAACTCAAGAAGAAGTCCATGTCGAAGCCAAAGGGCAAAAATGTGACCCAAATGAGTGGCAAGGAATTCCGGGCAAGGCGTCGCCGCAATCCCTATGAAGTAGATCAAGAACCCAATTTGGTCAACCGTCCGTTCTGGAACCGCTTTTAGTTTGCCATCTACTTTGATGTGATCAAGGTAAAGAAGAATCTCTTTGTCAGTGTTCGCTCCATCGACAAGGATTACCTGGAGAAGGATCCTGAGTATTTTGGTGATGCTCTTCAGATGTGCTCTCAGCTTAACATTCTCTAGATCATTCAGTTCAACAAGGACTTTGATGCAGATCTTGTGGCTCAATTCTATGCCACTGTCCATCTAGGGACTGATGAGGACAGGACTCTGACATGGATGACAAATGGCAAGTTGCTTTCTGTCAAGTGGAAGGCTTTCATGGAGTTACTTGGGGTGGCAGACCATGGGCTTGAGACTCTTGTTGGCTTTTGTCCTCATCGCAACACTACCTCCACCCACAAGCAAGCTCTCTGGCCCTACTGCACTGCGAAGGTCCACCCTGAGACTAAGAAGGTAACATATGAGCTGTCTGCCTATCTGGATATCCTTCACCGCATCTTCCGTGAGACTCTCTTCCCTCGGGTTGGGAATCAGGATATGGTTCACTCCTATCTTGTGGACATGCTTCTCTTTTGCCAGCATGAGCTAGAGAAGAACACTGGTGAGTCCCTGGATATCTCTCATGTGATGTGGTCTGAACTCTTATCTATCATCTCTGAACGCAAGTGCCTGATCTATGGACCATTCATCATGCTGCTTATTGAGAAGGCTTGGGATCATGTCTATCCCAATGTTATGCTTGAGACTGGAGAGTTGGTGTCCCATGAGATTAAGCGTCTGAGGAGGAAGGACAACTGGGGAACTCAGGCACCCAAATCTGGGGGTTCATCCTCAGCTGCTGCTATGGAGACTGAGGAGGCTGAGGCTGAGGCTGATGATGACGATGACTATGAGCCATCTGGTGCAGAGCCCTCGTGGGCAAAGAAGCTCAAGCTGAAGATGAAGAAGCTGTTTTGCATGGAGTTTCATGGTCAGTACATGACTCATGTGGCAGAGAAGAAGGCCAGGGGACGTCACAAGGAGCTCATGCGTCAGTTGGGTGCGACTGTGGCCAGTGGTTCTGAGGAACGGGTCACCAAGGAGGAAGAGTGGATGCAGCAGCACTGCCCGTGGACAGATTCCGACGTCGAGCAGTTTCCGGTCGATGACGACGGTGCAGATGACCTCGCTGGGATTTGATGTCCGAGACCTTCACCTGCTCTCACCTAGAGCCGTAGCTTAGCTCTCTGCCCTTTTGGTATCTCGATGCCAAAGGGGGAGAGAGTTTAGGGATTTGTGTTGTTGCCTTTGTGTTCCTGTCGTTGTGCTTTCTCGTCGTTTGCTTTGTTTGGTTTTCGTGAGACCTAAGTTCCCGACATATGGTGTGAGACATATGCTACCTATGCTACCTTCCTTTATCTTATCTATATGTACCTTGGTACTCTATAGCGTGCATGCTTATCCTGTTATTTACTATGCTCTCTTATATCATGCTTAGGTCATTGGTCTCTAAAATATAGGGGGAGTGTTGATCCTAGTATGTGTGCCGTGCAGTCCAAAGCACTTATCTAGATAGCACACATCTAGGGGGAGCCCGTCTATATTTTAGGGGTCTGGGTTTTTGATACTTCCAAAACGTATCTATAATTTCTGCTTGCTCCATGCTTCTTTTGTGTGATATTGCTATGATATTGATGCACTTCCATGCACTTTTGATCATATTTGGACTAACCTATTAACTCAGTGCACCACAGTGCCAGTTCCTGTTTTCTGTTGTTTTTCTATTTCAGGTTTCCCCCATATTAAAAGTGCTCCAAAAATTCCAGGAAAAATATAGGAAAAATCAGCGTACAGGAAGCTTCGCGAAGAACCAAAGATGGGCCAGAGGGGAGCCAGGGGAGGCCAAGGCGGCCACCTGGCGCGGCCCCACCCCTGGCTGCGCCAGGGGGGCGCCTGGGGCCCCTGCTCCGCCTCTGGCTGCCCCCCTTCGCATATATATCCCTATCGTCCCGAAACCCTCGAGGACAGAACCCTTTTTCGTGATCTCGCCTCTGTTCCGCCGCCGCAGCGCTTCCAAGATCGGGAGCATCAGGAGAACTCTTCCCGGCACCCTGCCGGAGGGGAGAACCACCACCGGGAGCTTCTCTACCACCATGGACGCTTCCCGGATGAGTCGTGAGTAGTCCACCTTGGACCATGGGTCCATGATCAGTAGCTATGTGATGTTCTCCTCCCCTCTTTGCTCTTCATGGTTTAGACCTCGTGAGCTGCCCTACATGATCGAGGCACATATGTAATCTTTCTGCTGTTGCTTTGCTGAGTTTGCTGGGATCTGATGGATTATGAGACTATGTTCAGATTGTGTTTGAGTAATATATTTGATTCACCTCTTTTATATCTTTGTTCTTGAGTAATTCTTGCATGTTCTCCGTTGCTGTTTATTGCTTTGGCCAAGTAGTAGGTAGTAACTCCAAGAGGGAGCGTTATGCTTGATTGTGGGTTCATGCCCCCTGATGACTAGCTTGAGTGACAGAAACATGAGTCTAGGGGATGTGCTGTTGGCACAAGGGAGAAAACAACGGTGCTTGTACTTGCGGGTGCAAGGATTGTTTACTTTACGCAAAGTTCTTTTAATGCAGTTGTCTGTTGCTTTGAGTTTACACTTTGGGTGGGATTCGCAACTTAATACCAGTGAGATGTTCTGGATAGATATCTAAAGGTGGATGATTAGTAGTAGATGCAGATGGATTTCGGTCTACTTGCCTTGGTGTACTGCCCATTCTTTTGAGCCTCTACCTTTCTTTGCAACATAGTTAGCATTGGTTTGCGCACATAATCTTGTCAATTGCCCAGCTGTAATTTGTTTACCTCGCTTTGTTGTTTTATCGTCTTTTGGGAGAGAGACATCACTAGTGAACATCATGGGACCCAGGTCCATATTACCACCGCTGATCACACCTTCTATTTACTTCCTGTTTTTATTTCCTAGTTGCAGTCATAGCTATCATTATTATCTCTTGTGTTTGATCCTTTGTAAACAACAAGGCCGGAGGGATTGACAACCTCTCTGTACTCGTTGGGAGCAAAGTTATCTGTATCTGTGTGCAGGTCCCGTCAACCGCTAAGTTTCTGGTGCCGTTGACACCTACTTGTCGACCCTCGGAGTCTCACAAGATTCGATCCTTGGTACCTTTGCCAAGGGAAATTTGCCGCTACGCTACATCTCAACCTTCCACTTGGGGTAACCAACGAGGGGCGAGAAGCCATCAGTTTTGCGCTTACTCTATGTCATTACTTTTTGTGCAAATCCCGTATTGTCATCAATCCACCAAAAAGGGGGAGATTGTAAGGGCATATTTAGCCTGATGGTGTTTTGGTGATTGATGACAATGTTTTTGCGGACTAATCATGTGCTCTAAGCTCTTTCAGATATATCTCACCTAGGCACAAGACGATTATGTGCCCCTCGGAATCTATGGAAGACGGTGTTTCCTTTTGCTTCTTTTTCGGTGGATCTGAGTAATAGGAAAGCCGTACTATTAAGAGGGGATCCGCTTTGGTAAGGTTTGGGTGGAATCAACACGTACACTTCCTTATCGCACCCACCATACCTTCCCGCCTCAACAGAGTTCTACTTTCCCCCTTCTCTGTTTTTCTTGGCCCCAGCGGTAGTACCGTGGGCCTCAGCGGTAGTACTGCCTAAGTGCCTCAAGCGGTAGTACCACTCCACTGAGCGGTAGTACCACTTGTTGCACTCTGCGGCAGTACCGCTGCAGCTCCGTTTTACAACCGCCTCGACTCGAGAGTGCATCTTCTCGTGTCGTGTTTTGCGGTACTAGAAGCGGTAGTAGTGGCGGTAGTACCGCTGGGAGCGGTACTACCGCCCCTGCATCCACGGTAGTACCGCTCTGGGTCCCAGCCCCTCTTGCGCGGCATTACCGCTCTAGGAAAACGGTAGTACCGCTTGATAAGCGGTAGTACCGCTCGCTCGAGCGGTAGTACCGCTCTCTGCGGGCTAAGTGAGGGGGTAACGGTTGGATTGTTCCCCCCACTATGTAAAGGCATCTTCTTCTTCATTGTTGACCTACCTCTTCCCCGAAATACTCCATTGTTGCTCCAAGTTCCATTTTCGCCCGATCTCTCTCCTTGGCCTATCAAACTTGTTGATTTGCTCGGGATTGCTTGAGAAGGCATCGATCTACACTTCCACCAAGAGATATTTGATTCCCCCCACTAATCCCTAGCGGATCTTGTTACTCTTGGGTGTTTGAGCACCCTAGACGGTTGAGGTCACCTCGGAGCCATATTCCATTATGGTGAAGCTTCGTGGTGTCGTTGGGAGCCTAAAGTTCGGTTGTGGAGATAGCCCCAACCTTGTTTGTAAAGGTTTGGTTGCCGCCTTCAAGGGCACCACTAGTGTAATCACGGCACCTTGCATTGTGTGAGGGCGTGAGGAGAATACGGTGGCCCTAGTGGCTTCTTGGGGAGCGTTGTGCCTCCACACCGCTCCAACGGAGACGTACTTCCCCTCAAAGGGAAGGAACTTTGGTAACACATCCTCGTCTTCACCGGTTCCACTTGTGGTTATTTCTTTCCTTTACTTGTGCAAGCTTTACTTATTTATCTTATATAGCTTGCTTGTGAGGTTGTTATCTTTGCTTCCTATAAGCTGTCTTCATCGTAGCATATCTAGACAACTTACTTTGTCGCTCAATTTAAAGTGGTTAAGAAAATCTAAAAATTGTTAGTTGCCTATTCACCCCCCTCTAGTCAGCCATATCGATCCTTTCAGATATACCTTTTGATCCATAGCTTTACCATTGGGATCAATGTCAAGTTGGCACTTGGTAGGCATTAGAGTAGTAGTCGGCTTGACATCACTTAGATTGAACCTCTTGAGCATGTCTTGAGTGTATTTGGCTTGTTTGATGAAGATTCCTTGTCTTCTTTGTTTGATATCAAACCCAAGGAAGAACTTCAACTCTCCCATCATGGACATCTCAAACTCCACGGTCATGAGTGCGACAAACTCACCATTGAAAGCTTTGTTAGGTGAACCAAAGATAATATCATCAACATATAGTTGGCATACAAACAACTCCCCTTTGACCTTCTTAGTAAAAAGAGTGGGGTCGATTTCCCAATTTCAAACCCACGATCTTGGAACAACTCGGTAAGATGCTCATACCACGCACGTGGGGCTTGTTTAAGGCCATAGAGCGCCTTATCGAGTTGATACACGTGATTGGGGAACTTAGGATCCTCAAACCCCGTGGGTTGTTTGACATATACCAACTCATTAAGAGGATCATTAATAAAAGCACTTTTCACATCCATTTGTTGCAATTTAAAGTTATGGTGAGAAGCAAAGGCAAGCAACAAACAAATAGATTCAAGGCGAGCAACAATGGCAAAGGTTTCACCGTAGTCGATACCCTCGACTTGGGAGTAGCCTTGAGCCACCAAACGAGCCTTGTTGCAAATGAAAATCCCATGAGCATCTTGGTTGTTCTTGAAGATCCATTTGGTTCCAATGACATTATGGTTCTCCTTCGGCCTTGGCACCAAACGCCACATGTTGTTGCGCTCGAAGTTATGGAGTTCTTCATGCATGGCATTGAGCCAATCGGGGTCTTCGAGCGCCTCATAGACCTTTTGAGGTTCAACACAAGAAACAAACGCTTGATGAGCACAATAGTTTACTAATTGTCTACGAGTGCTTACCCCCTTTGTGATGCTTCCAAGTATATTCTCCATGTGATGCTCTCTAGAAGCGAGCCTGGAAGCAACTTTGGCAACACGAAGCTCCAATTGCTCTTCAAGTGATAGTTGAGGAGCTATGATTTGATCATCTTGAGCGTCGTCAAGAGCTTGATGTTGATCTTGAACATGCTCGGGAGAGGGAACTTGGCCTTGTGCATCACTTGATGGATCATCACCATCTTGTGGTTGATATTGCACTTAGCCTTGTTCATCGAGTTGAGGGCCTTCACTTTGTTCTTCGGAAGCGTGTGAGTCTTGGGTTGGTGATGGTTCCACTTGAGTAGAACATTGTCCTTCTCCTTAGGCCACAAGGGGTTCCTCAATGGGTAGGATATGACCTACACCCATTCTTCTTATGGCTTGAGGAGGAATTTCATCACCTACATCACAAGTACCACTTTGCTCCACTTGGGAGCCGTTATTCTCATCAAACTCTACGTTACACATCTCCTCAATGAGTCCATTGGACTTGTTGAGGACACGGTAAGCATGAGAGTTTGTAGCATAACCAACAAATATGCCCTCATGAGATCTAGCTTCAAATTTGGACAAATGAGCACCTTTGTTGAGAATGAAACACTTACAACCGAACACCCGGAAGTACTTGAGGTTGGGCTTGTTACCGGTAAGTATCTCATATGGAGTCTTGTTCAAGCCTTTGCGGAGATAGAGCCGATTGGATGCATGAAAAGCGGTGTTGATGGCTTCGGCCCAAAAGTTGTACGGAGACTTGAATTCCGCCATCATGGTCCTTGCCGCGTCCATCAATGTCCGGTTCTTTCTCTCCGCCACATCATTTTGTTGAGGGGTATACGGTGCGGCATATTGATGCTTGATCCCCTCGTCACTAAGAAACTCATCCAAGGTGTAATTCTTGAACTCAGTGTCGTTGTCATTTCAAATCATCAAGATCTTTGCATCATGTTGTCGTTGAGCTTCATTTGCAAAGTTGATGACGGCTTGTTGGGTCTCACTCTTCCTCTTCAAGAAGTGTACCAAAGTGTATCTTCAATAGTCATCAACAATCACTAAGCAATACTTTATACCCCCAAGACTATCAAAGGATGGAGGCCTAGAGAGATCCATGTGGAGGATCTCTAAAGGTCTCGTTGAGTAGATGATAGTCGTGGGAGGGTGAGCCTTCTAATGTAGCTTTCCTTCGATACAAGCACTGCAAGCACGATCTTTGGCAAAACTAACATTTGTTAGTCCACGGACGTGGTCCCCCTTGAAAAGACTTTGCAAAGATCTCATATTGATGTGGGCTAAACGGCGATGCCAAAGCCATCCCACATCAACTTTAGCCATTATGCATGTCACGGTCTTAGAGACCGTTCTCGACATGCCCAAAGAAGGCTACTTTATGAGTCTTGCTCCACAAGAGGGCCACGATATCAATATCAAAGAGTGTAGGAAAGCCCATGAGTGCAAGTTGACGAACGGAAAGTAAATTGTATGCAAGGGACTCATCAAGCATGAATTTCTCGATCATGAGATCATGAGAAACGACAACCTTGCCAAGCCCCAATACCTTTGAAGATCAAGCATCACCCCATTCTACATTGGTGGCCGTAGATGAACCTTTGTGCACGTCCACCACCAAGTCTTTGCTTCCGGTCATATGATTTGTGGCTCCACTATCGAGCGACCTAGATCCCCCACCGGAAGCAAACTCCTACAAGAGATCAATGCTTGGATTTAGGTACCCATTTTGTAATGGGTCCTTTGAGGTTAGTAACAAGGGTATTAGGAACCCAAATAGACCATTCAATTTACTCATAAGAAGAACCAACAAATTTAGCAAAAACATGTCCATCACTAGCACGGCATAAAACATAAGAAGGGTTAAAGTCACCGGCTTTGTTGGGAGGAGTGGCAGTGTTTTTCTTGACTCCACCACTCTTCACAATGTTCTTCTTCTTCTTAGGAGTACCCTCTCCCTCCTTCACAAATGTTTGATTGAGAGGAGGGGATTGCTTGGTCTTGTCGTTCATCTTCTTCTTGGTCTTGGGAGCAAACCCAATTCCTTCCTTCGCAACAACTTCCTTTTGATTGCTCAAAAGATCGTTGAGGTTCTTCTCACCTGTATGCAAGACACAAGGCCTTTCTCAAGTTGATTCTTTAACTTGGCATTCTCTTCAACAAGAAGCACATGCTCGCAACATGGGTTAGTAGCATTTGCATTATCAATTAAAACCATGTGAGGAAAGGTAGCTTTCTCCTTGGTTAGTGAAACTTGAAGTTGATCATGAGACTCTTTGAGGCTAGCATGTACACTCTTCAAGACCTTGTGAGCCTTGTCAAGTGTAACAAGCTCCTCCTTGAGTCTAGCATGGTCAACCACAAGCTTTGCCTTCTCGGAACTGAGCACACGAGAGACAACTAAAGCATGATCGAGATCTTTCTTTAATTTACCATGATCATCATTGTGTGACTCCTCAAGAGCCAAACGAAGACCACGCTCTTCCTCAAGAGCATTAGAGAGATCCGATATCTCATCGGCATAGTCTCGACTACGACCCTCCATTTTAGAAATGGTCTCCTCGTGAGGCTCGATCATGGCACTGGCTTCACCAAGTTGTTCCAAGAGAGCAACGAAGTGCTTCTTGGGTTTGCCTTTGAGTTTACTCATAAACAACTCAAATTCATTTTCCTCCTCCTTCGCCCCTCACTCTCATCAATACAATCTATCAATGAAGGATTAGAAGTGATGGTAGAATTGATGTTGGGGGTTACCTTGCTGGTGGCCTTAGCCATGAGGCATTTGGCGGTGATGTTCTCATTTGGTGAGTCGAAGAGGGATGATCACGGAGTTGTTGCAATAGCAACGATGGCCATTGTAACCATCTTATCATCATCTTCATCATCATCATCCTCAACATATTCTTCTTGGGCCACCAATCCTTTGGGAGGAGTCTTCTTGTTGAAGTTGTTCTTGTTGGGATAAGACTTGGCCTTGTCCTTTCGGATAAGCTTGCCTCCATTGTCTTCTCTTTTTCTCATATGGGCAATCTACAACAAAGTGACTCACATTGCCACAATTGTAGCACGTCCTCACTCGTTGCTTGCCCTTGAGGCCACTGGAATTGTTCTTGTTGAAGTTGGGCCTTGAATTCTTCTTGTTGCCCTAAAATTGTCGTGATGCAAGAGCCATGTGCTTATGATAGGCATATTTGGTGTCTTCGAGGAAACACTCATCTTCATCCTCTTCTTCCACACAAGCCTTGGCCTTCAATGCAAGATGGGGCGTCTTTGATCGTTGAGCTCGCAACACCGCATTGTCGGCGGTCTTATCCAAGATCCTCATGGCAACAAACTCATCCAACACTTCACTTGAGGACAAAGTGTGGAAGTCCGGTCTTTGGCGGATGACGGAGGACATGGCCTTGTGATATGGCATCATGGCCTTGAGAAACTTGCGCTTGATCCAATTGTCATCCATATCCTTGCTCCCATGATCTCGAAGTGAGACCGCAAGAGTGGTTAATATCCGATAAAGTTCACGGGGATCTTCATCTTCGATCATGGCAAACTCATGGGCTTCATCTTGCACAACTTCATAGTTTGAGCGTTGAATGCTTGCACTTCCCTTGTACAAGGAACCAACATGATCCCATGCTTCCTTGGCCACGGAGAAGGGTTGAAGATGTGCAATGTCTTTGGGAGGGATAGCTTCTTGAAGAATACAAAGAACGGAATCGTTGAATTGATGATCCGCAACTTCTCTAGGAGTTAAGTTGTAAGAATCATGCGGGTTGAAACCTTGCTCAATGATTCTCCAAAGATTAGTAGAACAATGATTTAAATGACGTTTAAAACGAAATGCCCAAGTAGCAAAATTAGCATTTTTCACAAACTTTGGAGGAGGACCAACCGAATTTAAATGCGGTGTAGGAACGGGTCCTCCATAATTGATGGGAGGTGCGGAGTGAGCAAAAATGCCACTCCCATTCTTAGTCACCGGGACTTACTCACTACTAGCTTCTCCCTTGTCGGGAATAGCATCCAACACGTTGTTAGCAAGACAAACCACTTCCAACGATGCGGTGGATAATTTAAGTCCCTCAGGAAATTCCTTGAACATGCCTTTGACCTCGTTCGTCAATGAGTCTTTCAATGTGTCCAAAGCCACATTGAACTCCTCACGAGAGACCAAGGGTCCCACATCGGACGTAGGCAAGGACGGAGTTCCACTGGAGTGTCCATCCATCTCGCCTACGTTGTCACTGATACGTCTCCAATGTATCTACTTTTCCAAACACGTTTGCCCTTGTTATGGACTCTAACTTGCATGATTTGAATGGAACTAACCTGGACTGACGTTGTTTTCAGCAGAACTGCCATGGTGTTGTTTTTGTGCAGAAATAAAAAGTTTTCGGAATCGCCTGAAAATCAACGGAGAATTATTTTGGAAAATATAAAAAATATTTGCAAGAAGATCCATACCAGGGGGCCCACACCCTATCCATGAGGGTGGGGGGCTCGCCCCCCTGCCTCGTGGGCCCCCTGGAGCTCCACCGACGTATCCCCAGATCCTATATCTTCACTTTCGGGGAGAAAAAAAAGTCAAGGAGAAAGAATTATCGAGTTTCATGAGACGGAGCCGCCGCCAAGCCCTAATCTCTCTCGGGAGGGCTGATCTGGAGTCCGTTCGGGGCTCTGGAGAGTGGAGATCGTCGCCATCGTCATCATCAACCTTCCTCCATCGTCAATTCCATGATGCTCACCGCTGTGCGTGAGTAATTCCATCGTAGACTTGCTGGACGGTGATGGGTTGGATGGGATCTATCATGTAATCGAGTTAGTTTTGTTAGAGTTTGATCCCTAGTATCCACTATGTTCCGAGATTGATGTTGCTATGATTTTGCTATGCTTAATGCTTGTCACTAGGGCCCGAGTGCCATGATTTCAGATCTGAACCTATTATGTTTCCATGAATATATGTGTGTTCTTGATCCTATCTTGCAAGTCTATAGTCACCTACTATGTGTTATGATCCGGCAACCCCGAAGCGACAATAATCGGGACCACTCACGGTGATGACCATAGTTTGAGGAGTTCATGTATTCACTATGTGTTAATGCTTTGGTCCGGTACTCTATTAAAAGGAGGTCTTAATATCCCTTAGTTTCCGATAGTACCCCGCTGCCACAGGAGGGTAGGACAAAAGATGTCATGCAAGTTCTTTTCCATAAGCACGTATGACTATATTCAGAATAGATGCCTACATTGCATTGATGAACTGGAGCTAGTTCTGTGTCACACTAAGTTATAACTTCTACATGATGAATTGCATCCGACATAATTGCCCATCACCGATCCAATGCCTACGAGCTTTTCCTATATTGCTAGTTGCTTATTTACTTTTCCACTGCTACTATTACAAAAACTACAAAAACACTATCGTTACTTTTATTGCTGCTACCGCCACTATCATATTACTTTGCTACTAAACTATCTTGTTGTAGATACTAAGTTTCCAGGTGTGGTTGAACTGACAACTCAGCTGCTAATACTTAAGAGTATTCTTTGGCCCCCCTTGTGTCGAAACAACAAATTTGGGTTGAATACTTTACCCTCGAAAACTGTTGCGATCCCCTACACTTGTGGGTTATCAAGACTATTTTCTGGCGCCGTTGCCGGAGAGCATAGCTCTATTCTTTAAGTCACTTGGGATTTATATCTGTTGATCACTATGAAGAATTTTAAGGACTCAAAAACCAAGATCTTACCCTCAACTACGAGGGGAGGTAAGGAACTTCCATCTAGCTCTGCACTTGATTCTCCTTCTGTTATGAGTAAACTTGTGACACCTACTCCTGCTATTGAATTTGATATGTCGTATGTTCTTGATGATGCTACTTCTGCTATGTATGATGAAACTACTTCTATGCCTGATACTGTGCCACTAGGTGAATTTCTAGATGAACAAATTGCTAAGGTTAGGGAGAATGCAAATATTGAAACTAATGATATTTATAAAAGTGATGATGAAGCTACTCCCAATAGATATGAATTGCCTGTTGTTCCCGAGGGTCATGTTATGGATGAAGAAACTGCTAGAAACTTTCTTGCTTGCAATGATAGATGTGATCTTAAGAAATTATTAGCTAAGCTGAAAGAAAAGTCCTTGAATGCTAGAATGAAACATGACCCTGCTTTTGCTACTTCACCTATATGCACACAGTTGCTGTTTGCAAAGCGTGTGTAATGTCAGAAACTATCGCATACGATGCGGGAAAACTAAATGCGTGTGATTGTCTACCTATCGTACACAGTTTATAATCATGAACTATTTGTGATGTGCCAAGCATCGTAAAACTCCTGTGCCTGGAATCTGCCTGGAAAACTGCCGTGCCTGGAATCTTCCTAGATTTAGGTAAAACCACAAAACTCTGACTGCGATGGTAATGCGAGCACAAACGAGTAGCAAGGATGAAGCGTTTGGGATATTCGAGATATCAGAATTAGTTATATAGGGATAACTGTATGCATCAAGGCTTCCTATCCCCGACAGTTTCTGGGTCGTGTGGGAAGGACCCCCCCCTATCGCCCACACTCACTAGGCAACGGTTCCAAATGCCGTCGCGGAAAGGGGTTAAAACCGTTTGTATAGCACCGACGTGTACCAGTTATTGGTGTCTTGAAGAATTTCACTAATTGTTCTTGACTTAGGTTCCAGAGTTGTATAGATTAAAAAATTCACACAATTGAGGAATCTTGAAGAAAAGCATAGCTTAGAGAAATAAATCAAGGAACAGAATCATCCAGGTGTTTAAGGAGTGGGAAGTTGAAGAATAAACACCTTTTGAAGACTTTGTGGAAATCATAAGAATCAAGGTAGGGCAGTAAAATTAGATTTTAATTACCCTGGATGAAGAACACGACGAACTAGGAGTGGAGATGGAGAAGTTCGTCCGTTGAGATTCACACGCCCTAACTTGGCGGCGGGAGACAGCTACGATGGCGGCGGAGTGAAGATTTCCGCAACCGGTGCGATTACGACGACGATGAGGTCGAGGCAGTGAAGCTCTTCCTCACCGGCGACGATGGAGTGTAGCGGCGGCGCTAGGTCTGAGAGCTCGAGCGAGGGAGTTGAGGCCGAGCGGAGTAAATGTGGTCTGAGGAAGGGAAAGGGTATTTATAACCACAGTGAAAAATTGCTCGCCCGAAGATTTTGGACGAACATGCCCCTGACCCTTGCTATCCTATCGACAAGTGTCACCCACGTTCTGAGGAGTGGAGGATCGTGGGTGAGTTGTTTAATCCATCATGGGATGTGGAATGGTTTGAGCGGTAACGGCCAAAAATTTGAAAAGAAAATTATAATGTTTCGTTCGCAAATTCTTCAGTTGTCAAGGACAGAGTGAAGACTTTGAACGGGTTTCAAATAGAACGCACATGAAGAATTTGTGAACACACTGGGTTGAGTTTAGCATAGAGGGGGAATGGGTCCGATCACATTCACTTAAATGAAATTCAACTTGAAGAATTAGCAATAAGTGAATGTTGTTGAGAACATAGAAAACTCAAATATATATACATATATATAGTCAATGAAGAACGCCAGTCGAAAAGTTGAAGTAATTGCAAATTTTGAGGAATTTGAAAATAGAAGAATTTGCAAAATGAAGAAAAACTCAAATTTCAACTTTGGTTGGAGGCGTGAGCCACCGTATATGATGATTTCAGACATCGCGTACAATTGTCGTAGGGCTCTGAGAATCAAATTCTTCACACTTAGAGGGTTAGTCTTCAATGACTGAATAAAAACATTACTTCGTGTGTTGCACATCTAAGTCATCAATTTTAGAGAAGTGTTAGGATGTGCGTCCTTTCAAGGAACATTCAAAGATTCTAAGATATTTAGCTCACACCGTAGCTTGCAAAATCTCTTTTCATCCAAGGGCTTTGTGAAGATATCTGCTAGTTGTCCTTCAATCTTCACGTGGTTGATGGAGATGTCGCCTTTGAACACATGATCACGAAGAAAATGATGACGAATTTGGATGTGCTTAGCCTTCGAGTGTTGAACTGGGTTGTCAGCAATCTTGATGGCACTCTCATTCTTGTAGTATAGTGGAACATTCTTCATGTTGATGCCGTAGTCCTTAAGGGTTTGCTTCATCCACAACAATTGAGCACACAACAAGAATCAACAGGAATGTACTTAGCTTCACCAATAGACAATGATATGCAGTTTTGCTTCTTCGAGGACCAACATACTAAGGATCGTCTGAGGAAATGGTATGTACCTGATGTTGACTTGTGATCCACTCGATCACCAGGATAGTCAGACTTAAAGCTTACCATTGAGGAATGCACTTTTCACATCCATTTGATATAATATGATATTATGATGGTTACCATAAGCAAGCAGTATACGAATAGCTTCAAGTCGAGCAACATGTGCAAAAGCAACCTCTGTAGCCTTGAGCTACAAGACGAGCCTTATTCCTCACCACTAGGCCATTTTTGTTTTCCTTGTTGCGGTAGATCCATTTGGTACTGATGACATTATACTTGCGAGGATCTGGTCGCTTGACGAGTTCCCACACATTGTTGAGCTCGAATTGATGCAATTCCCCTTGCATAGCTTGAATCCACTCAGGCTCCAGAAATGTCTCATCAACTTTGGTGGGATCTGTGATAGAGACAAAAGCGAAGTGACCATAAAAGTTAGATAAGTGTCAAGCTTTTGAGCGTGTGAGAGGACCTGGTGCTTTGATGTTGCCGAGGATTTTGTCATCTGCACTTCATTTGCGATACGCAGATGAGTAGGTTGACGACTTTGATTTGGCTGAGAATTTTCTTCAGCGACATTTTCTTCAGGTACATCAATATGAATGGTCTGGAATAACTTCTTCGGCAGGTTCTTCAGTGGGCATAATATCCTCAGTAGCCTTGAGCTTAATGGATTCCTCAGGAGATATTTCATATAGCACAGGAGGCAGGTGCTCTCTTTGCGAGCTGTTAGTTTCATCAAACTGCACATCAACAGTTTCAACAACCTTGTGGTGATAGGTGTTGAAGACTCTGTAAGTGTGCGAGTCCTTTCCGTAACCAAGCATAAAACCTTTATGTGCTTTCGGTGCAAACTTAGAATTGTGATGAGGATCTCTAATCCAGCATTTAGCATCAAAGACTTTGAAATAACTCACATTGGGTTTCTTGTCGGTGAGAAGTTCATATGAGGTCTTCTTGAAGAATTTGTGAAGATATACCATGTTGATGATGTGGCACACAGTATTAATAGCCTCAGGCCATGTCGTCCTGAAAACACGGCCACCTATGGGACCATCAGCCCCTTTTGGTTCGGCAAGGGGAAGAGCACGTTGCACAAAGAGCGGAGGGCGCGGGGCAGTGCGGCCGCGATGACATGGGCAATTATTACCTAGGTTCGGGCCACCGTGAGGCGTAAAACCCTACTCCTGCTTTGGTGAGTTGATGGGATGTACCATAGTGGAGATGCAGTGCTCTAGCCCGACATGGTAGCCTAGGGGCGAGAGCAACTACGCGCGTATGAGTGTACAATGGTCTGAATCCTTTCTACGGTCGCCAAGGTCCTCCTTTTATAGATCAAGGGGTTAACACAATGGAAAATCAGTCATTTGTGTACTGATTAGATAGCAAACAGTGCTATCATACCAAATTCTGCAAACAGGACAAGGCACATTAAATGCACCGCTTAGTGTCACATCGAGGCGTAGCCTGGCAAGCCTTGCCGGGCAAATTCTGCCACGTCCTCGACTGCCTGCATGACACGTTGCTGGATAGGTGTCAATTGTAGGTTATTCCCTCTAGAAATGGCAGTCATGTATCGAATTATGGCCACTTAGCCACTTGAGAGCTTGACATCGCACCGATTGGTGACTTGGGTTGCTGTGAGGTGGTGCGGTAGAGCCTTGTTTTTTTTTGAAAAGTGAAAACAGCAGGAGAGGCCCCTACTGTTGTTTTTATTATAGTGTTAACCTATGGTTAACAGGGGGCAAGAGTCTTTTTTTACATGGCTCTTACAATAAGAATAATATGCCCAACATGGGCCATATCCAAAAGGAAAAGAATAAAGAAACAAACTCAGCTAGCATATATAGTGTAGATGTTCAAACCACTAGAGAGTTGCTGAAACCTTCTAAAAAGGTTAGATTTTGGGGGTTGGACCTGCAACCTAAAATCACAAAATCTTCCTTGAGCTTCCTAAGCCACTCAGAATGGGTGGCAACTTCACCATCAAACACCACTCTGTTGCATTGCTTCCAAATGTTCCAGGATGTCAATATGGTTACCTCTTTGAATAGAGGTCCCTGCCACTTTGCTCTAGCTCTCTCGTATTTTTGTTGTGTATCCATCTGATTCTCCCAATGAATACCCATAGTCTCCCAACACTTTGCAGCAAATGAACATTCGTAGAAGAGATGGTTGTTTGTTTCCAGAACCTCCAGGTCGCAAACTGAGTAGTTATGGTCCTCCCCAATGTTAAAGTGCCTTCTAAGTAGCATATCCCTCGTATTGACCCTGTCAAGAAACATTAACCACGCAAACACTTTGTGTCTCATGACACATTTTGATTTCCAAATGGAGGTGATGCATTGTGGCGCCAACACATTTCTGAACATGAAGTTATAAAACTTCTTAGGTTTGAAAATGGAGTCGCCCCAGCATAAAATCCATTGATGTGTCCCAATATCCTCCAAGTGTATCCGTACCATGATCTCTTGCAAGTTGTCAAGCTCAGCTCTGGCTTCCATCGATAGGGACAGGAGAAAGTTGTTAACATGATCATTGTTGTTGTAGTATTGCGCCAACGAGACATCTTCATTTTTAGCAAAAGATAATAGATGTTCGTGAGTGTCCATCAATGGTCTCTCATCAATCCAAACATCTTTCCAGAGGAGAATTGTATCACCCGCAGCAGGAATACAAGAGGTGATCCCGCGGTAGATATCCATCAAAGAGAGGACATCACGCCACCAAAAGGAACCACAGCTTGGTTTTGCATGGGGGGTGGTATCATCATAATGAGCATTCCAGACCAGCATGACTCACGACATGTCCTGCTTGTGCATGAACTTATGTAGGTTTTTGAGCAGTAACGCTTAGGATTTGTAGGTTTAAAATCCCAAGACCCCATTTTTCTTAGGACGACAAACCATATCCCAAGCGGCTAATGAGTGAGTTTTGGCATCTCTGTCAACTTCTTTTCTCCACAGACAGTGTCTCCTCGCACGATCGAAAATCTCAATCAGCTTAAGTGGAATTTTTAGCACACACATGGCAAAAGACAGAAGTGACGAGAGCGCAGAGTTGATCAATTGCACTCGTTCTCCGTGGGATAACCAAATAGATGTCCCCGTAAATCTTCTCTCAATTTTGTCAACCAAAGGCATCAGATCTTTTACAGTGGGTCTCGTTGTATGGAGAGGCAATCCCAAATAGGTAAACGACATCTCCCCAACTTGGCAACCCAGTACATCGGCCAGATCCAAGGTTTTTTGCGCATCCACATTAATTGGCATCCATTGTGATTTTGCATAGTTGATTTTCAGACCAGTTGCCGGGGCATAGGAGTCAAGAATCACCTTAATTGTTTGAAGCTCTTGTTTATTAGCCGGTAGGATGATTAATGTGTCGTCGGCATATTGGACAACAGGGTAGTCTTCCGAGGCAGGTTGGTTGATAGGGAGTGAAATTAAACCATCCAACTAGGCTTTATTAGTTAATGACTGGAGCAATTATGCCGCAAACAAAAAACAAGGGGGATATTGGGTCACCTTGTCTCACTCCCCGTTTACATTTAAACTCTGTGCCAGGTATTCTATTCAGAAGAATAGACGAAGACCCTGATTGGAGCAGCGTTTTTATCCACATACACCACCTGTCGTCAAAACCCTTGCACTCCAGCATTTTCAAAATGAATGAGTGTTCCATCGTATCGAAGGCCTTTTCAAAATCTAATTTCAAAATCACAATTTCCCTGCCCGAGTGCTTGCACTGATGTAAATATTCAAATGCCCAGCCGAGACAATCTTGAATTGTCCTTGTCTTAATAAATCCATATTGGTTTCGATGTACCACCTTGAGAATCCAACATTGAAGTCTCTCTGAAAGAATTTTCGCGATAACTTTAAGCACACAATTTAACAAGGACATCGGTCTATAGTCATTGCCAGATTCAGGCATCAGTTTCTTTGGGATCAGCGTGATTAAAGATGTGTTCAAACATTGTAAGCTGATTGTCCCTTTCCAGAAGTCATCACATAGAGCATAAAAATCCTTTTTGATTATATCCCAACACACCTTGAGGAAAAGACCTTTGAAACCATTTGGTCCAGGAGCTCGATCCGCCGGAATAAGCTTGATTACGTTATCTATTTCTTCCTTCGTAAACGGAACCGAAAGTTCTTCCTGACCATGGCATTTTTGAATGAGCTAAGAAAGCTCAAAATCAAACTCTGGCTGATTAGAAACCCCCATTCTTCTTTTAAAACAATCATAAAACACCGCAGCCTTTTCATCATGATTTTCAATCAAGCGACCGTCAGGCATTAGCAAGTTTGTGATGGCATTTCTCTGTAACCTTTTAGTTGCACGTGCTTGGAAATATTTAGTATTTTCCTCTCCTTGGACTGCCCAACGAACTGTATATCATTTTTTCCAATATTCACTCTGATATCTAAGCAGTCTTAGCAAATGAGCTTTTAAAATATTCTGAAATTAGCTTCTTGGGTGGAAAGCTGACTGATTTCCTCAAGGTCATCCAGTTGGAGTACAATTCTATTGCAATTTTCATTTAGAAGCTAACTTAGAGATGGAGTTACTCCATCTTCTTAAAGCGTATCTTAGTCCCTTTAATTTTTGCAGATATTCTGGTAGCACTGGAGGAGGTCTTTATGGGAGCGAGCCATGATGATTTCACCACCTCCAAAATCCAGGGTGAGAGGGCCAAAAATATTCAAACCTGAAAAGTTTATAACTTGGGATAGCTGTTTCCACTGAGAATACAAGGAACATGATCAGAGATTGGTCGAGCCACAGGTTTTGCCATGGTATTTGGGAATTTCAAATCCATTCTGGAGAAGAAGAAAAACCAATCTAACTGCTCTAATAACGGGGTTTCTTGCATGTTACTCCAGGTATATCTCCTTCCTTTGATTGGAATTTCCAGCAATGCGAGATGGCTAATAATCTCATTGAATTTGATGATGTCCTCCACGGTTTCACCTGGTAAGTTTCTGTTATCCAAAGATCGCATGAAATTGAAATCACCCATGAAGAACCAAAGATCACCAGTTTCAATATTTAAATTTTCCATCCACTCAATGAAAGTTAACCTCACAGGCCCATCACACGGTCCATAAATGTTTGAAAGAAGCCAACTTTTATTGGTTTGAACCGAGGTCATCTTGATTGTGAGTGCAAAAGAAAACTGATGAATGATCTGGCCCACAAATTGGCTGCTACACCATATAATGATGAGGCCACCTGAAGCACCGTTCGACGGGAAAAACTCAAATTTATCAAATCTCAGCGGGCAACATTTTCTGATAAATGAGTGATCAAAGTCAGGTTTCTTAGTCTCTTGCAAGCATGCAATCGAGCAGTTGGATTCATCAATCTTATTACGAAGGGCATCACATTTAGAGCTAGCATTCAATCCATAGATATTCCAGCACAAAATATTCCACATAACAGAGGCCATTAAGTCTTAAGACAAACTAAATAAAAGCGCATAAAAGTGCTCAAATGCACACTAAAATGAAATGCAACAAAGCAGTAGAAACCAGTACGCCTAGGCCTCGCCCTTCCCCTTCCCCTTGCCCTTGATAGGAGCAAGCAACTTCTCTCTTGTGAGCTCCTCCTAGGGGACAGCACAGTGAGTTGTTCCAAGAAATTCCAGAGTTTTGATTGCAATGGGAGGAGGGGTGTGTGTTGAAGCAGATGTTTCCTCAGCTCTAATGCTTTGCTGTATCTCTAAGATATCAGGAGTTTTCCTTGGTTCGACACATGATGGCCTACGTTTGTTGTCCGCCAGATATGGTGGTTTGAAACCTTGGTATCTAGTTGCCCGAGCACTGCGTCTGACCTCTGACACATCTAGTGGCATGACCAATCTGCGCTTTCTCTTATTAATGGCCATGTCAAGCTCCATCATCTCCAGCTGCAGGTCCAGAAGTGGTAGGTTATCCATTTGTGTGTTGTCTTCCACGATCATGGGTTCCGGATGAATCAGATGAAGCACTTTGTTCAATTGTACACTTGCAAACTCACAGTAGATCGACCAAGCTTCCTCAGGTAAACAAATAATGTTGGTACCCGGCTCAAAAGGTGAAAATGGGAAGAGTGTGAAGCAAGCACTTCCCACAAGATCCACTAGAGTGCTCTACAAACCATCAGCAAACCTTATCCAGAGACTTGACGTGCAATTTTCTTCAGAAACCCAGCTGAGTCTAGGAGTGTAGACTGTGCAGTAGAAACAGATCATGAAGGATAGCCAGTTCTCCTCGCTTGGTACTTCCAGAACAACTTCATGTGTGTTCAACTGCTGAAAGGCAATATCACTAGCAGGGCTTCCTTGGATAAATCTTTCTGCCACATCTTCAATCATTGCCAAATGCTCATTCCAAACACGTAACCCATCATCAAAACCAGAGTCAGCAGTCTGAATACCATCCATCATGGAGGGTCCCTCATAGCCATTTTATCTCCTATAGCTGAAACCTTGGTACACCGGTGGAACAGGGGTAGAACTGGCCACTCACCCCAACCTTGCTGCGGTGGAGGAGGCGGCGGTGCTGCCTCCCAAGCATTGGCTGCATTCTGGAGTTGCCAAACTGGTGCATTGTGTTGTTCCCGCTGCATCGCATTGAGAAAAGGAAGATCATCAGGATGGGGAGAAGCACCCAATGGAGGAGGCACCTCTTCATCTCCAACCAGAACCTGGCTAGGATTTCTGCCATTAAGCACATAAACAGGTACAGTCCAAGAAGTGCCTAACTCGCTGATATCAGTGAATCTCTTAACAATCAGACTATAAGGGACGAGAGCAAGTTCATTAATCAGCACTCAAACAAGCACACGCGCCTTCCTATGGCATGGGCAGTGCCAATACATGCATCTCCCGAAACATGACACCGCCTTAATGATGTAGAGCTCAGTTTGGTAGTTCAGCGGAAATCCAAGCAACATAACCCACGCATCTCTTTCAATCACAGGTCTACGCATATTAGGACCTTCATCATGGCGCAACAAATAGAAATTGGAGTGCTCATCTAGCGGTTGTTCTCCTCTGCTAATCATCGTATCTCTAACTAGGCTGTCATTGAATCTGATTAAACCCACACATAAAGGATAGATCTCACCCTCAAGAGTAGGAGCCCCATGATCACCCCGCAGAACCCTTCTCACCTCGGCTAGAACTTCTTCTCTCTGCAGATCTCCAGGGGGCAGCACCACCATCACCAGCGCGTGCTATGAGTGATCTAGTGGCGGATCATCAATGATCACCATGTTTCTCTGCATCCTTCCCTTTGGACCCTGCTGGATGTCCATCTCCCGCGGCACAAATTGATAGGGAAGCACTAGTAGATTAGCCATTAGCGGCACACGTTTTGGGTTGGAGGAGAGCTCGAGGTGTGAGTTGGAGGATTGCTCCAGGGCACAAGGTGACGGGCGAAACAAGGGAGTCAGCTTAGTCTCGGGAATCGGGAGGGTGGTGATAGGTTGGCAAGGAGGCGAAACGTTCGGGGTATTTTTGGTATAGTGGACACAAGATTTTACTGGATCATTTCCATGTCGTTTGTCAATCCAAAT
Source organism: Secale cereale (assembly GCA_902687465.1). Lineage (NCBI taxonomy): Eukaryota > Viridiplantae > Streptophyta > Magnoliopsida > Poales > Poaceae > Secale > Secale cereale. The sequence goes on from LR738710.1 coordinate 629,614,680, forward strand.
TTGCTTCTTATCCCTTTTCTGTTGAGCCTGATTCAGAAAATTTCTGCACCAAATCATTTTATTCCTAACAAAAACCCGAGACTTAATAGAACGGTCACTCTCAACAGCCTGATCTTTTCTGACCCAAGAAACATGTTTTGACGAATAGCCCCTACGTGCATGGCAATCCCATTGAACGTGACCTCTCACACCACAGATATTGCAACTTCTAGCCCCAATAGTGCACGTGGAAAAAATAATAATCCTTAGACCGGCATTTCGTGCACCAAGAATTATTTTGCATAGGTGTAGGCACGACATTGTACATGGAGAAAGTTGGTATACTAGTTATCATAGACTTAGCAATGCAATTCACGGCTAAATGACCACGTCTCCCACATGACATGCAAATAAGAAGCTTGTTGTAGACAAACAATTTACTAGGCAGGGAAGAGATGTCAAGTACCGATTGTATGATTTCATTGGAATACCCAGCTTGCCATAAATCTAGCACTTCCTCAAGCTTTGAATCCATGATTAGGTTCCACGATAATGTTGAAAAATTGGATCCACAAAACCTTTTTCCGATAACCTGATGATCACGTCGCTTGATACGCGCGTGAAGACTGGCAAAAACCAAATCATTTGAATGAATGTTGGAAACCAAATTAGAAATTAAAGCCCGATCTTGAGTCTCCAAAAGATTATCTATAGCATGATCCAGAAGTGTGGTGGTGCTCTTGTCCTTGGCATGAGAGAGACTGAATTTAGCCAACTCCGAGCTAGATGAGGTGTCCCCTTGTGTAGTCTTATGAAGAAACCCTAGAGAACTCTTAATAGCCATAGGTGATCTAACAGAAACCTCCGGAATAACTTCATCAAGATGCCAATCAGAACCCTTCCAAGAATAATCCACCGAAGATTTGCACAAGCGGAAATGACAAACAAAATTTTGCCATATACGATCCTTCAAACCAATGAAATGCCCAACATGATTGGAAGCCACTGAAAACCAAAAATGCCGATCGCCCAGCTGTTTCACGTTGAAACCCGAGGCCAATTCACCAATGCAACATTGCAAAACCACTCCTACCGCCTCTTCTGTAAGAGGGAAGGAGGCCAACAAGGAAGAAACAACCAAGAAAAATTCCTTGGTCCCCAAAGAACTTTCAAAGTACACCGTGGATCTAAATTTAGCACGTACCTTCTGCTCCATCTTGAGACCAGGGGCAAAATTCCAATGGATGAGACTTGCCATAGGATCTCTAGTGGATCAACAATCACCATGGAATATATTGGAGGTGGGAGGGATGGAGGCGGCGCCATGGGTGGGGTGGGAGGGGAGGGGGGAGGGGGCACCATCCACAGAGGTAGTAGTACTTGTCTACTTCTAACCCTTGTTGGGATAAATCCACTCTCCACGTCCCCGGTAGGTTTGTCGAGACGTCCTTGAGACTTGTCTGCGGGGTACCTCGCCCTTGTTGGGCTCGCCTTCCCGTCAAGGTTTTTTTAGTGAGCTCTTGTTCCTTCTTCTGGACTTCGTACTTTTGATCGGCCCCTTGGTTTCTCAAAGAGCTACCTCTTTTGCTTGACGTGGTCATGGTCGTTGTGACCTTGCTTCCGTGCATGTGTAGAGTCAGGGCAACATACACCTGGGTTTGTTGCACCGACAGAAGCCCCTGAGCCTGGCACGAACGCGCCGCTGGGCGTCGTCGGGGTAGGCTCCAACAGGTACACAGGCAATGGCCTTGATGCCCTCTTGATATATTTCTTGCTTCTATGATTGAATGAATCTTCGCCTCTCCCTCGTGTCACATAACACCAATTGTAGTGGGGCCACCTTTGTAATCGCCTATGAATGACTTTAACGCATGGGGGAGTAATTGCCAATTTACTCTTCCCACTGCACT
>LR738710.1:629616604-629700353 GCA_902687465.1 Secale cereale
CCCCCCCCCCCCCCCCGCCACGTACGCCGCATGCGTTGCGCGGGGTAGGTAATGGAGGCATATGATACGGGAGAGAGTGCCATGGCACAGACCTGGCCTCCTCGGGTTGGCGAAGCAGAACGGTGGTCATCCACTGAAGGACCAGCCCCGAGCTAAACCTGCTTATAAAAGAGAAGGAGGGAAAGAGCGGGAGTGCTCATCCACGCACCTTTCCTCTTTCGCTCCTTGTTTCTCCTTCTTCATGTTGAAAGGTGGGGACTGGGGCGAGCCCCCAAGTTTCGGCATGGAGTTGGCGATGTTGAATGCTCGCGCCAATGCCCGGGGAGTGAGTCTGGTCTGAAACCCGAGGGAATGTAGCAGTCGGGTCGCCCCGGGCACGGGGGCTTCTGTCGGGGTACACAAACAGGGGTGTAGTTTTTCCCCTGACTTGTGCACGGACAGTGAGCCACCAACCTGGCAAGATCACAACGACTGGGACCACGTCAAGAAGAATAGGTAGCTCTTTGAGGAACGAAGGGGTGGATCAAGAGGACCAAGTCCAGAAGAAGGAATAAGAGCTCACTAAGGAAAACCTCCCTTGCCGGGAAGGCGAGCCCAGCGAGGGTGAGGTAGCCCATAGAAAAGTCCCAAGGACGTCCCGGCAAGCCTGTCGGGGACTCGGAGAGTGGATTTACCCCAACAAGGCTCCACCGCACCACTTCACAGCAATCCAAGTCACCAATCAGTGCGGTGTCAAGCCCTCAAGTGGCTAAGTGGCCATAATTTGGTACGTTGCAGCAATTTCCAGGGGAAATAACCTACAGATGACACCGTCCAGCAACGTGTCATGCAGGCACGTGAGGAGGTGGCAGAATCTGCCCGGCAAGGCTTGCCGGGCTACGCCCCGATGTGACACTAAGCGGCGCATTTAATGCGCCTTGTCCTGTCTGCAGAATTAGGTATGATAGCACTGTTTGCTATCTTAGCAGTACACAATGACTGATTTGCCATTGCGGTAACCCCTTGATCTATAAAAGGAGGATCGTTGCGACCGTAGGAAGGATTCAGACCATTGTACACTCATATGCGCGTAGTTGCACTCGCCCCTAGGCTACCTTGCCGGGCAAGAGCACTGCGTCTCCACTATGGTCTGTCCCATCAATCCACCAAAGCAGGAGTAGGGTTTTATGCCTCATGGCGGCTCGAACCTGGGTAAAAACTGCATGTGTCATCGCCACTGCGCTGCGCCACGCCCTCTGCTCTTTGTGCAACGTGCTCTTCCCCTTGCCGAACCAAAAGGGGCCGATGGTCCCACTGTTGGGCGTGTTTTCCCACGATATCTTTGGCGCTCCAATGCTTGCTTCCGGACTTTCTGCTTGACGGGCCTGGCGTGTGGGCAGACAACAAGGTGGTGCTCGATTACCTCCCTGGGAACACCGGGATGTCAGATGGTTGCCATGAAAACACATCAACATTCGCCCGTAGGAAGGCAACAAGCACGCTTTCCTATTTGTCGTCAAGGGTGGCGCTGATGGTAAAGGTACAGTCAGCGCCAGACAGCCCTACCGGGACCTTCTTCACAGCAGGTGCAGCAACCTTGAATTTCTTGCTGTTGGAACTCTCTGGCAAGTCATCAATGGGCACATCGTACTCCAGAGAGGTATGCTTCCCGGACTCCTTGATGATGTCCGTGCTATCTTCCTGCTTTTTCTTGTTTTCCTTGGCGGGAGCAATGATCACCGCGGCCTCTGCCGCAACTGCCTCCCAGTACATCTTACCCACACATATGACTGCGTCTTTCTTATCTGATGGCATAGAGATAACGCCCATCGGCCCTGGCATCTTCAAGGTGTTGTAGGCTTAGTGGGATGCCGCCATGAATTTGGCCAAGGCTGGACGACCAAGGATTCTATTGTACGACATGGGGAGATCAACCACATCAAAAATGATCTTCTCAGTATGGTAGTTCAACTCCCCTCCGAATGTCACCGATAGAGTGATCTTTCCCTTAGGACGACACTTGTCGGGGTTTATCCCTTGGAATGTGCAAGTAACCTTGAGCTTTGAATCTGATATCTGGAGTTTGTTGATGACCTTTCGAGAAATCAGATTCAACCTAGCCCCGCCGTCAACCAATATCTTTGTGATCTTGCGGTTGAGGATCATTGGTGAGACCAACAACGACAAGCACCCTACCGATGTAGTGCAATCAGGTTGGTCCTCTTCATCAAAGACGATGGGCGTGCGGGACCACTTGAGCGGCTTCCGAGAATCTGCCGCTGGCTCCACAGCATTAACTTCACGCGCCCACTATTTAAGTTGGCGGTGAGAGGAGTGCAAAGATGCACCCCTCGTCAATGCATAGGGCGTCAGTGGCTTTCTGGAATTCCTGCTCGCTGGTTTCCTCCTCATCTCCTTCATTACTCTCGTCATCACACTCCTTCTCACGACCCCTGTCGGGTTTTCCTCGATACTGAGATGTCTTGTCGGGGAGATTTGCTCCACCGCCACGGCCCTTCCTGCCAGCGCCATTCTGATCCTTTTCCTGGTCACGCTTCTGTTTCTTGACAAGCTTCTCAACCTGACGACATTCTTGAAGATCATGGCCTTTAGTCCAATGGATCTTGCAGTACGGGCCGTCACCTTTCCCAGCTTTCTCGGCAGCCGCGGCTTCCCGGTTGTTAGTGCACGCGGCAACTTCCTTGCTGGGGGCCTCACTCCTAGCCTGCTTGACGGAACTAGGTGTGCCTGATCCTTCGACAATCATCACCACTTTATACTTGTGCTTCTGATTGCGCTTCTTACTCTTCTTCTAGCTGGTGACGTCATCATCATCCTCTGAGTCGACGACATTGCCATTTTCTTCTCTAGGGAGCAGCCTCCCTTCCTCCATGCAGGCACACTTGTCCACCAAAGTGTACAACTCATTCACAGTCTTGGACAGCCGCACATTCATCTTGGAACGCAGCCTGTGGTTGCGCACATTGGGCTGGAATGCAGCTATCACTACTGCGGGTCGATGTCTGGAATGTTTCTGTGTGCCCGACTGAACCTTTGCATGTACTTCCACAGAGTATCTTCTTCTTTCTGCAGAAGAAGCTGCAAGTCGCTGGGCCGCCTAGGTTCTTGATGGCCGCCGGTGAAGGCGCCAACAAACTCACGGCATAGATCAGCATAGGTAGAGATGGAGTTCTCCGACAGGTGCATCAGCCAAGGCCTCACATTTGGCTTGAGCGCCAAAGGAAAGTAATTGGCAAACACCTTCTCATCCCTTCCCCCGGCAGCTTGAATAGCGATGGTGTAGATGCTCAAGAACTATGCCAGGTTCAGTCTTCCATCATACTTCTTAGGTATCTCTGGCTTGAACGTGTGGGAAGACAGCCAACAGGCCTGCCGCAGCTCACGGGTGAAAGCAGGGCACCCAACCTCGAAAGGTAGGTACCCGCTCTCATCGAGCGCAGGCTCGTTAACGTTGAGTCCAACACGCCTATCATACTGACGGAGGGTTGCGCGATGGTGACGCGCGCGTCCCCCTCCGCCCGTCCTCTAGGGCTCGCCGCTGATTCTAATGTGCTCGGGGGCTAGATGAAGCCATCGACACATCATCGGGTGCTTGGTCATGTGATTTTGGCCGTGGTCTCTGAGCTGGTTGTCGCAGAGGGGGCTGCACAATGGGTGTGACCCCCTCGTACGGCCAGCGGCTCGGGTTGTTGTAGCTACCAATGGAGGCCGTGACGGGCATGCTCGCTATGATTCTCCCGCTTCGGCAAAGCCAATCAAACTCCGAATGGTGGATCTCCATTCATCCATTTGATCGGCCGCCGGCGAAAATCTCTACAGGAGCCGGGCCCGCGCCATGGCCTCCAAGGCAGTGCTCGGCATGGATGACGACATAGACCGCAACGTTGCCTGGCTTCTGGCGGTGCTGGTATGAACAGCGCCATGCTCTCGCCGTCGTGAGTCGGTCGCCAAGGTGGTGTGGTGACGAAGCGAATGTGTTTGGGGGTTGATGGCTCCGTCTAGCGCATCGGCCCGACTGACTCCCCCAGGGGCGGCGCGTATCCAGCGGCCGCACCTACGACGGGGGCAGCCAATGGAGCATGGTCCACTCTGGGGCGCGTCGCCGCTACGGCTACGCCCTCTGGGAGAATGGAGAGGGGAGATGGAATGACCTCTCCACCTGTGTTAGGTGGAACGCGGCCGCGGGGACTATGCTGATGATGTCGGAAATATGCCCTAGAGGCAATAATAAAATGGTTATTATTATATTTCCTTGTTCATGATAATTGTCTATTGTTCATGCTATAATTGTATTATCCGGAAATCGTAATACATGTGTGATTACATAGACCACAACATGTCCCTAGTGAGCCTCTAGTTGGCTAGCTTGTTGATCAATAGATGGTCACGATTTCATGGCCAAGGACGTTGGATGTCATTGATAACGGGATCACATCATTAGGAGAATGATGTGATGGACAAGACCTAATCCTAAGCATCGCACAAGATCGTGTAGTTTGTCGGCTAAAGCTTTTCTAATGTCAAGTATCATTTCCTTAGACCATGAGATTATGCAACTCCCGGATACCGTAGGAGTGCTTTGGGTGTGCCAAATGTCACAACGTAACTGCGTTGCTATAAAGGTACACTACGGGTATCCCCGAAAGTATCTGTTGGGTTGGCACGAATCGAGAATGGGATTTGTCACTCCGTGTGACGAAGAGGTATCTCTGGGCCCACTCAGTAAGACATCATCATAATGAGCTCAATGTGACTAAGGAGTTGGTCATGGGATGATGTGTTACAGAATGAATAAAGAGACTTGCCGGTAACGAGATTGAACAAGGTATAGGGATACCGACGATCGAATCTCGGGCAAGTATCATACCGGTAGACAAAAGGAATTGTAAACGGGATTGATTGAATCCCCGATATCGTGGTTCATCCGATGAGATCATCGTGGAACATGCAGGAGCCAACATGGGTATCCAGATCCCGCTATTGGTTATTGGCCGGAGAGATGTCTCAGTCATGTCTGCATGGTTCCCGAACCCGTAGGGTCTACACACTTAAGGTTCGGTGACGCTACAGTTGTTATAGGAAATTGTATGTGGTTACCGAATGTTGTTCGGAGTCCTGGATGAGATCCCGGACGTCACGAGGATTTCCGGAATGGTCCGGAAGTAAAGATTTATATATGGGAAGTCACCACACGGTCACCGAAAATGTTCGGCGGATTGCCAGTATTGTACCGGGACCACCGAAGGGGTTCCGGGCATCCACTGGGAGGGTCCACCTGCCCCATAGGGCCCTATGGGCTATATGTGGAGGGGAATCAGCCCCTAAGTGGGCTGGGCACCATCCCCCTAGGGCCCATGCGCCTAGGGTTGAGGGGAAACCCTAAAGGGGGTGCCCCCATTGGCTTGGGGGGCAAGCCCCCTCTCCCTGGCCGCCCCCCCCCCCCCTCAGATGGGATCTTAGGGAGCCGGCCCGCCTCTCCTTTGCCCCTATAAATAGTGGAGGGGGAGAGGGCAGCGGCACCCTTTCCGATGCGCAGCCCTCCTCCCTCCCAACTCCTCCTCTTCCTCTGTAGAGCTTGGTGAATCACTACCGGAGAACTGCAAGCTCCACCACCAGGCCGTCGTGCTACCGGAGCTCTTCCCCAACTTCTCCTCCCCCTTGCTAGATCAAGAAGGACACGTCCCCGGGCTGTACGTGTGTTGAACACGGAGGCGCCGTTGTTCGGCGCTTGGATCGGAATCGACTGTGATCTGAATCACTGCGTGTACGACTACACTGACCGCGTTGTAATAACGCTTCCGCTTTGCGATCTTCAAGGGTATGAAGATGCACTCCCCCTTCTCGTTGATGGTTTCTCCATAGAGATCTTGGTGATTGATACGTCTCCAACGTATCTATAGGTTTTGATTGTTCCATGCTATTATATTATCCTTCTAGGTTGTTTTATGAGCTTTAATATACACTTTTATATGATTTTGGGGACTAACCTATTAACCCATAGCCCAGTGCCAGTTTCTGTTTTTCCCTTGTTTTTTAGTATCGCAGAAAAGGAATACCAAACGGAGCCCAATTGACCTGAAACTCAACGGAGGTTATTTTTGGACCAGAAGAAGCCCAAGAAGTACCAGAGGAGGACCAGAAGATTCCCGGGCTGCCCACGAGGGTGGGGGCGCGCCCCCTGCCTCGTGGACAGCCCGGAGACCCCCTTTACTTGTTCCCGACTCCAACACCCCCTATATATACAGAAACCTCCAGAAAATAACCTAGATCAGGAGTTCCGCCGCCACAAGCCTCTGTTGCCACCAAAAACCAATCTAAACCCGTTCTGGCACCATGACGGAGGGGGGAATACCTCTCCGGTGGCCATCTTCATCATCCCAGCGCTCTCCATGACGAGGAGGGAGTAGTCCACCCTCGGGGCTGAGGGTACGTACTAGTAGCTATGTGTTTGATCTCTCTCTCTCTCTCTCGTGTTCTTGAGATGGCACGATCTTGATGTATCGCGAGCTTTGCTATTATAGTTGGATCTTATGTTGTTTCTCTCCCTCTACCTTCTTGTAATGGATTGAGTTTTCCCTTTGAAGTTATCTTATCGGATTGAGTCTTTAAGGATTTGAGAACACTTGATGTATATCTTGCGTGGGATACCCTGGTGACAATGGGCTATTCTCTTGATTCACTTGATGTATGTTTTGGTGATCAACTTGCGGGTTCCGTGACCTTGGGAATCTATGCATAGGGGTTGGCACACGTTTTTGTCTTGACTCTCCGGTAGAAACTTTGGGGCACTCTTTGAAGTTCTTTGTGTTGGTTGAATAGATGAATCTGAGATTGTGTGATGCATATCGTATAATCATGCCCACGGATACTTGAGGTGACAATGGAGTATCTAGGTGACATTAGGGTTTTGGTTGATTTGTGTCTTAAGGTGTTATTCTAGTATGAACTCTAGGATAGATTGAACGAAAAGAATAGTTTCATGTTATTTTACTACAGATCTTGAATAGATCGATCAGAAATAATAACTTTGAGGTGGTTTCGTGCCCTACAATAATCTCTTTGTTTGTTCTCCGCTATTAGTGACTTTGGAGTGACTCTTTGTTGCATGTTGAGGGATAGTTATAAGATCCAGTTGTGTTATTATTGTTGAGAGAACTTCCACTAGTAAAAGTATGAACCCTAGGCCTTGTTTCAACGTATTGCAGTACCGTTTATGCTCACTTTTATCATTAGTTACCTTGTTGTTTTTATAGTTTCATATTACAAAAACCTATATCTACCATCCATATTGCACTTGTATCATCATCTCTTCGCCGAACTAGTGCACCTATACAATTTAGCATTGTATTGGGTGTGTTGGGGACAAAAGAGACTCTTTGTTATTTGGTTGCAGGTTTGTTTGAGAGAGACCATCTTCATCCTACGCCTCCCACGGATTGATAAACCTTCGGTCATCCACTTGAGGGAAATTTGCTACTGTCCTACAAACCTCTACACTTGGAGGCCCAACAACATCTACAAGAACAAGGTTGCGTAGTAGACATCAAGCTCTTTTCTGGCGCCGTTGCGCCGGGGTGGTTAGTGCTTGAAGGTATATCTTTAGATCTTGCTATCGAATCTTTTAGTTTCTTGTTTTATCACTAGTTTAGTTTATAAAAGAAAACTACAAAAAATGGAATTGAGGTTGCCTCATATGCTTCATCTTTTTAATATCTTTCGTGAAAATGATGGGAAGGAAAAATGTGCTCAAGTACTATAAGAAGAATTGCATAGAATGCTTGGCATAAAATATGTGAATGATGAGCATGATTGCAATATTGTTAGTATGAATTCTTTGAATAGTCATGATGCTAATAATATGCAAAGCCACAAGCTTGGGGATGCTATGTTTGATGAAGATGGTATTTTTTGTTCCCCAAGTTTTGATGAGCAAATTTATTATGATGAAAGCATGCCTCCTATTTATGATGATCATTGTGATGACACGTATGCTATAAAGAATAAAGATAACCATGAAACTTGTCATCATGATTTTAATTTTCAATTGGATTATGCTTCACATGATAGTTATTTTGTTGAATTTGCTCCTCCCACTATTATTAATGAGAAGAATTTTGCTTATGTTGGGAGTAGTAAAATTTCTATGCAAGTAGATCATGAAAAGAATGCTTTATGTGCTGGTCATATGGTTGAATTCATTCATGATGCTACTGAAAATCATTATGAGAGAGGATCATATGCTTGTAGGAATTGCAATAATATCAAGTTTCCTCTCTATGTGCTTAAAGTTTTGAAGTTATGCTTGTTTTGCCTTCCTATGCTAGTTGATTATTGTTTCCATAAGTTGTTTGCTCACAAAATCCCTATGCATAGGAAGTGGGTTAGGCTTAAATGTGCTAGTTATATTCTTCATGATGCTCTCTTTATGTTTTCAATTCTTATCTTTTATGTGAGCATAATTGAAACCATCATGCCTAGCTAAAAGGCATTAAAGAAAAGTGCTTGTTGGGAGACAATCCAATATTTATCCTTACTATTTTGATATGTCCATGTGATTAAGCTACTGTAGTAATCATGTTTTATAGCTTTTGTTTCAATAAAGTGCCAAGTAGAACCTTTGGGAAGACTTGGGTGAAAGTCTTTGCGATCTTGCTGTAAAAACAGAAACTTTTGCGCTCACAAGATTAGCTGTCATTTTTTACAGAAGAGTGCTTTTAAGTTGATTCTTTTTGCAGAAGATTAATAGACAAATTCCCCATGTCCACCAATTTGTTTCAGAAATTTTTGAGTTACAGAAGTATTCGGAAGTTACAGATTGCTACAGATTGTTCTGTTTTTGACAGATTCGGTTTTCTATGTGTTGTTTGCTTATTTTGATGAATCTATGAGTAGTATCGGAAGGTATGAACCATAGAGAAGTTGGAATACAATAGATACTACACCAATATGAATTTAGAATGAGTTCACAACAGTACCTAAGTGGTGGTTTTATTTTTTTATACTAACGGAGCTTACGAGTTTTGTGTTGAGTTTTGTATTGTGAAGTTTTCAAGTTTTGGGTAAGGATTCGATGGACTACGGAATAAGGAGTGGAAAAAGCCTAAGCTTGGGGATTCCCAAGGCACCCCAAGGTAAAATTAAAGGACAACCAAAAGCCTAAGCTTGGTGATGCCCCGGGAAGGCATCCCCTCTTTCGTCTTCGTCTATCGGTTACTTTACTTGAGGCTATATTTTTATTCACCACATGATATGTGTTTTTCTTGGAGCGTCATTTTGTTTTATTTTGTTTTGCTTGCTGTTTGAATAATATCCCAAGATCTGAAATTATTAAATTTTAGAGAGTCTTCACATAGTTACATAATTATTCAACTACTCATTGATCTTCACTTATATCTTTCGGAGTAGTTTGTTATTTACTCTAGTGCTTCACTTATATCTTTTTAGAGCATGGCGGTGGTTTTATTTTGAAGAAATAGATGAACTCTCAAGCTTCACTTATATTATTTTGAGAGTCTTAAACAGCATGGTAATTTTCTTAGGTTATGAATTTAGTCCTAATAAGATGGGCATAATAAAAACTTTCATATAAAGTGTGTTGAATACTATGAGAAGTTTGATGCTTGATGATTGTTTTGAGATATGAGGATGGTGATATTAGAGTCATGCTAGTAGAGTAATTGTGAATTTGAGAAATACTTGTGTTGAGGTTTGCAAGTCCCTTAGCATGCACTTATGGTAACCGTTGTGTGACAAATTTGAAGCATGAGGTATTTCATTGATTGTCATCCTTTGTGTGGAGGTTGGGATCACACGACGGTTAACTCCTACAAACCTTTCCCCTAGGAGCATGCGTGTAGTACTTTGTTTTGATGACTTGTAGATTTGTGCAATAAGTATGTGAGTTATTTATGACTAATGTTGAGTCCATGGATCATACGCACTCTCACCCTTCCACCATTGCTAGCCTCTCTTGTACCGTGCAACTTCGCCGGTGTCGTACACCCACCATATACCTTCCTCAAAACAGCCACCATACCTACCTATTATGGCATTTCCATAGCCATTCCGAGATATATTGCCATGCAACTTTCCACCGTTCCGTTCATATGACACACTTCATCATTGTCATATTGCCATGCATGATCATGTAGTTGAGATCGTATTTGTGGCAAGGCCACCATGCATAATTTTTCATGCATGTCACTCTTAATTCATTGCATATCCCGGTACACCGCCGGAGGCATTCATATAGAGTCATACATTATTCTAGTATCGAATTGTAATATCGAGTTGTAAGTAAATAAAAGTGTGATGATCATCATTATTAGAGCATTGTCCCAAAGAAAAAAAGGCCCAAAAAAGAAAAAAAAGAAAAAAAAAGAAAAGAAAAAAGGGACAATGCTACTATCTTTTTCCACACTTGTGCTTCAAAGTAGCACCATGATCGTCATGATAGAGAGTCTCTTGTTTAGTCACTTTCATATACTAGTGGGAATTTTCATTATAGAACTTGGCTTGTATATTCCAACGATGGGCTTCCTCAAATGACCTAGGTCTTCGTGAGTAAGCAAGTTGGATGCACACCCACTTAGTTTCTTTTCTTGAGCTTTCATACATTTATAGTTCTAGTGCATCCATTGCATGGCAATCCCTACTCACTCACATTGATATCTATTGATGGGCATCTCCATAGCCCATCGATACGCCTAGTTGATGTGAGACCATCTTCCTCTTTTGTCTTCTCCACAACCACCACTCTATTCCACCTATAATGCTATATCCATGGCTCACGCTCATGTATTGCGCGAAAGTTGAAAAGGTTTGAAAAATTTGAAGTATAAAACAATTTCTTGGCTGAAACCGGGGTTGTGCATGATTTGAATATTTTGTGTGACGAAGATGGAGCATAGCCAAACTATATGATTTTTTAGGGATGAACTTTCTTTGGCCATGTTATTTTGAGAAGACATAATTGCTTTGTTAGTATGCTTGAAGTATTATTATTCTTATTTCAATATAGACTTTTGTCTTGAATCTTTCGGATCTAAACATTCATGCCACAATAAAGAAAATTACATTGAGAATTATGTTAGGTAGCATTCCACATAAAAAATTCTGTTTTTATCATTTACCTACTCGAGGACGAGCATGAATTAAGATTGAGGATGCTTGATACGTCTCCAACGTATCTATATTTTTTTATTGTTCCATGCTATTATATTATCCTTCTAGGATGTTTTATGGGCTTTAATATACACTTTTATATGATTTGTAGGACTAACCTATTAATGCAGAGACCAGTGCCAGTTTCCGTTTTTCCCTTGTTTTTGAGTATCGCAGAAAAGGAATACCAAACGGAGCCCAATTGACCTGAAACTCAACGGAGGTTATTTTTGGACCAGAAGAAGCCCAAGGAGTACCGGAGGAGGGCAAGAAGATTCCCGGGCTGCCCATGAGGGTGGGGGCACGCTCCCCTGCCTCGTGGACAGCCCGGAGACCCCCTTTACTTGTTCCCGACTCCAACACCCCCTATATATACAGAAACCTCCAGAAAATAACCTAGATCGGGAGTTCCGCCGCCGCAAGCCTCTGTTGCCACAAAAAACCAATCTAGAGCCATGACGTGGAGGGAGTAGTCCACCCTTGGGGCTGAGGGTATGTACTAGTAGATATGTGTTTGACTCTCTCTCTCTCTCTCTCTCTCTCTCTCTCTCTCTCTCTCTCTCTCTCTCTCTCGTGTTCATGAGATGGAACGATCTTGATGTATCGCGAGCTTTGCTATTATAGTTGGATCTTATGATGTTTCTCCCCCTCTACCTTCTTGTAATGGATTTAGTTTTCCCTTTGAAGTTATCTTATCGGATTGAGTCTTTAAGGATTTGAGAACACTTGATGTATATCTTGCGTGGGATACCCTTGGTGACAATGGGGTATTCTATTAATTCACTTGATGTATGTTTTGGTGATCAACTTGTGGGTTTCGTGACCTTGGCAATCTATGCATAGGGGTTGGCACACGTTTTCGTCCTGACTCTCCGGTAGAAACTTTGGGGCACTCTTTGAAGTTCTTTGTGTTGGTTGAATAGATGAATCTGAGATTGTGTGATGCATATCGTATAATCATGCCCACGGATACTTGAGGTGACAATGGAGTATCTAGGTGACATTAGGGTTTTGGTTGATTTGTGTCTTAAGGAGTTATTCTAGTACGAACTCTAGGATAGATTGAACGGGAATAATAGCTTCGTGTTATTTTACTACGAACTCTTGAATAGATCGATAAAAAGGAATAACTTTGAGGTGGTTTTGTGCCCTACAATAATCACTTCGTTTGTTCTCCGCTGTTAGTGACTTTGGAGTGACTCTTTGGTGCATGTTGAGGGATAGTTCCAAGATCCAGTTATGTTATTATTGTTGAGAGAACTTCCACTAGTGAAAGTATGAACCCTAGGCCTTGTTTCAACGTATTGCAATACCGTTTATGCTCACTTTTATCATTAGTTACCTTGCTGTTTTTATATTTTCATATTACAAAAACCTATATCTACCATCCATATTGCACTTGTATCACCATCTCTTTGCCTAACTAGTGCACCTATAAAATTTACCATTGTATTGGGTGTGTTGGGGACACAAGAGACTCTTTGTTATTTGGTTGCAGGGTTGTTTGGGAGAGACCATCTTCATCCTACGTCTCCCACGGATTGATAAACCTTAGGTCATCCACTTGAGGGAAATTTGCTATTGTCCTACAAACCTCTGCACTTGGAAACCCAACAACATCTACAAGTAGAAGGTTGCGTAGTAGATATCAGTGATACGTAGAATTTTTTTGATTTCTGCAACGATCCCCAACGGTGGCATCATGAGCTAGGTCTATGCATAGTTTCTATGCACGAGTAGAACACAAGTTGTTGTGGGCGTCGATTTTGTCAATTTGCTTGTCGTTACTAGTCTTATCTTGATTCGGCGGCATCGTGGGATGAAGTGGCCCGGACCGACCTTACACGTACGCTTACGTGAGACAGGTTCCATCGACTGACATGCACTAGTTGCATAAGGTGGCTAGTGGGTGTCTGTCTCTCCCACTTTAGTCGGATCAGATTCGATGAAAAGGGTCCTATGAAGGGTAAATATAAATTGGCATATCACGTTGTGGTTTTGGCGTAGGTAAGAAACGTTCTTGCTAGAAACCTATAGCAGCCACGTAAAAACTTGCAACGACAATTAGAGGACGTCTAACTTGTTCTTGCAGCATATGTCGTGTGATGTGATATGGCCAAAAGGATGTGATGAATGATATATGTGATGTATGAGATTGATCATGTTCTTGTAATAGGAATCATGACTTGCATGTCGATGAGTATGACAACCGGTAGGAGCCATAGGAGTTGTCTTAATTTATTGTATGATCTGCATGTCAATGAAAACACCATGTAATTACTTTACTTTATTGCTAACCGTTTGCCATAGTAGTAGAAGTAACAGTTGGCCAGACAACTTCATGAAGACACGATGATGGAGATCGTGATGATGGAGATCATGGTGTCATGCCGGTGACGATGATGATCATGGCGCCCCGAAGATGGAGATCAAAAGGAGCAAAATGATATTGGCCATATCATGTCACTATTTGATTGCATGTGATGTTTATCATGTTTTAGATCTTATTTGCTTAGAACGACGGTAGATAAAATAAGATGATCTCTCACTAAAATTTCAAGAATTGTCTTCCCCCTAATTGTGCATCGTTGCTAAGGTTCGTTGTTCCGAAGCACCATGTGATGATCGAGTGTGATAGGCTCTAACGTTCGCATACAGTGGGTGTAAGCCAGATTTACACACGCAATACATTTAGGTTGACTTGACGAGCCTAGCATGTACAGACATGGCCTCGGAACACGGGAGACCGAAAGGTCGAACATGAGTCGTATATAAGATACGATCAACATGAAGATGTTCACCCTTGATGACTAGTCCGTCTCACGTGATGATCGGACACGGCCTAGTCGATTCGGATCATGTAACTCTTAGATGACTAGAGAGATGTCTATCTGAGTGGGAGTTCATTAAATAATTTGATTAGATGAACTTAATTGTCATGAACATAGTCTAAATATCTCTACAATATGTCTTGTAGATCAAATGGTCCACGCTAATGTTGCCCTCAACTTCAACGCGTTCCTAGAGAAAACCAAGCTGAAAGAAGATTGTAGCAACTATACGGATTGGGTCCGTAACTTGAGGATCATCCTCATAGCTGCCAACAAAGCATATGTCCTTGAAGCACCGCTAGGTGACGCATCCATTTTCCCAGCAACTCAAGACGTTATGAACGCCTGGCAGTCGCGTAGTGATGATCACTCCCTGGTTCAGTGCGGCATGCTTTACAGCTTAGAATCGGGGCTCCAAAAGCGTTTTGAGCAACACACAGCATATGAGATGTTCCAAGAGCTGAAAATGGTTTTCCAAGCTCATGCCCGAGTCGAGAGATATGAAGTCTCCGAAAAGTTCTATAGTTGTAAGATGGAGGAAAACAGTTCTGTCAGCTAGCATATACTCAAAATGTCTGGGTTGCACAACCGCTTGTCTCAGCTGGGAGTTAACCTTCCAGATGACTCGGTCATTGACAGAATTCTCCAGTCGCTCCCACCTAGCTACAAGAGATTTGTGATGAACTACAATATGCAAGGGATGGAGAAGTCCATTCCCGAGTTGTATTCAATGCTGAAATCAGCGGATGTGGAGATCAAAAAGGAACATCAAGTGTTGATGGTGAATAAAACCACTAAGTTCAAGAAAGGCAAGGGTAAAAAGAACTTCAAGAAGCCAAAGAATGGACCCAAGCCTGAGACTAAGTGCTTTTATTGCAAGGGAACGGGTCACTGGAAGCGGAACTACCCCAAGTACTTAGCGGATAAGAAGACCGGCGGAAGTAGAAAAGGCTGATAGCCAAACACCAAGCAAAAAAAGGAAAAAGGTCGCGTCCGACCCCTACACTACGTCTTCTTCCCAGCGCGGAGCTAAGGACTACCACTGGGGCGTGGGTGGGAGCCCCGTCTGAGGGCCCGTAGGCAACACATAGGAGACTCCGAGGCGTGTACAGCCCCAACTCATTATTACGTGAGAGTGTCATGGCGGAGACCTTCACAGGCACGGAGCCTTGATTACGGATAGAACCTCCTGAGGTGTTTGATGTTCCAGGAATTCTGGATAGGTATCCCATCCTGCGTCTCCAGGCGCATAGCACCAGGCCTAGAGACACGGGCGATTCTGAACGGGCCCTCCCACATGGGCGAGAGCTTGTGCAGCCCCTCACGGGAGAGGACCCGCCTCAGGACCAAGTCACCAACTTCAAGTGTTCTTGCGTGGACGCCGCGGTAGTGGTACCGCCGCAGCGCCTGCTGATAACGTGCCACCCTGAGGGAAGCTCGGCGGCGGCCCTCCTCGCCAAGCATGAGGTCCATCCGCCAGGCGGCATCCTAGCATTCCTCATTGAAGGCCAAGACCCGTGGGGAGCGATGCTTGACCTCGTAAGGGAGGACCGCCTCCGCCCCATAGACGAGAAAGAAAGGAGTTTCCCCCATAGGTTTGGTGGCAGTGGTTCGGATTGACCACAGCACGGACTGGAATTCATCGATCCAGCCCCTGCCGTAAGCCTCAAGCTTCTTCTTAAAGCTACGCATCTTGAGGCCACGTAAGACTTCCGCGTTGGCGCGCTCGGTCTGGCTGTTGCTCCTGGGGTGAGCTACCGAAGCATAGCAGATCTTTGTTCCAAGGTTAGCACAATATGACCTGAAGAGATTGCTTGTGAGCTGCGAACCGTTATCCGTGATGATGCGGCTCGGGACCCCGAATCGCCTCACGAGGCCCTGGATGAACTTGACAGCCGACCCGCCTGGGATCGCACGAACAGGCTCCACCTCCGCCCACTTGGTGAATTTGTCGATGGCGACGTACGGGAAGCGGTAGCCCCCGGCTGCCCGAGGAAATGGACCCAGGATGTCCAATCCCCAGACTACGAAGGGTGAGGAGAGCAGAATCGTTTGGAGGCCCTGCGCCGGCTGGTGGATCTGCTTGACATGACACTGGCATGCCTTGCAAGCCCGTACGAGCTCCGTGGCGTCGTTGAGCGCCGTGGGCCAGTAGAAGCCGCTGCGGAAGGCCTTGCCCACGAGGGTGCGGGACGACGAGTGATGACCGCAGTCTCCACCGTGGATATCAGCCAGCAGCTCGCGCCCTTGCTTCCTCGAGATGCATTTTAGCGAGACGTTGTTGGGGCACCTCTTGTAGAGTTCACCATCTTGGATGCAGTAAGCTGAGGCCTGTCGGACCACGCGCTCTGCGTCTTCTTCCTTGTCCGGCAGGGTATCGTGTTGCAGGTACATCTTGAGTTCTTGGGTCCAGCAACCCTCCTCGGGCTCGACGGCGAGCAGCAGGCGGGCTCCGGAGGGCGGTCCGCAGGGCGGGGCACCATCCGGAGGTGCCACTGGCAGCCCCTGCTGAGGTGAGACCGGCTCAGGGGATGGCGGTGCCGCCGACGGCTTGAGTAGCTGCTCCATGAAGACACCCGGCCTCTGAGGCTCTCGTCTGGTGGCTCGTTTGGCGATATCGTCTGCTTCTTTGTTGGTGCCTCTTGGTACGTGCTCACCTCCAGCCCTTGGAATCGCTTCTCCATCTTGCGCACCTCCTCCAGATATGCCTCCATGTGCTCGTCCTTGGGCTTGTA
The DNA here is from genome assembly GCA_902687465.1 of Secale cereale. Classification (NCBI taxonomy): domain Eukaryota; kingdom Viridiplantae; phylum Streptophyta; class Magnoliopsida; order Poales; family Poaceae; genus Secale; species Secale cereale. Next base: position 629,633,334 of record LR738710.1, read on the forward strand.
TCTCACATCGAAGAGGTCGACGAGGAGTTGAGAATCACCTCTGATGGTGAGACGCCCGACCCCCAGTGCAGCAGCAGCCTTGAGCCCAGCCATTAGGCCCTCGCACCATGCGATGTTGTTGGAGACCTTCTCGCCTTGCAGGAAGAAAAGTTGCACAGCGTAGTACAACTTGTCCTGAGCGGGATATACTAACACGGCGCCAGCCCCCGCACCAAGGCACGAGAAGGCGTCGTCGAAGTATACCACCCATCCGTCTGGGGCTCGACCGCGGGTGCCTTGGAAGTTGGCGACGAAACTCTCACGAAGTTCTCCCCAGGAGGAGATGGATTCCATGGGGGGGCTCAGGAGCCAGGAGCGTGCGCCATCTTTGAGAGCCATGGGGAATCAGTTCTCCATGACCTGCTCGGTGCCATTGGGCGCCTCGATGCTCAGCTCATAGAGTTGGAGGAACTCCGTGGGGTTGGTGGTGCCGTCGTAGCGCGGAGGCAGGTCCGGCTTGAACTTGCCGGGCCAGACGAGGCGCCGTAGCTCAGGAGCTAGGGCGTGACACCCAGCCACGCTCATGATCACAGGCGCCCCCTGCGCCTGCGGCGCTGGTTCTTGGGGTGCCAGCGCCGCTACCTCCTGTGGCGCGCGGTCTTGACACTGCGGGCCAGGGGGCCGCGAGCCCCTGCATGGGGATGCAGAATCACCTGGCAGCTCTCCTCGTCGCGTGCATGGGCTCTGCGGGGTTGCTCACGTCGAGGAGCCTCGCGCCGGACCTCCTGGCCGGCGCCGTGGAGTGGAGGCGGAGCCGGGACCCCGTGGCCTTCGTTCCCCGCTGGGGGCGACGAAGGACGTGACGAGTGCGTTGGTGCAGGTGCTTCTCCAGCGGCGTTGACGAGCTCGGTGATGTGGTGGAGCCACTCGTCGTAGAGGTCATCTGCCGGGCGGTAGCGCAAGAGCTCCCGCGCCATCAACAGCGCAGGCTGCTGGTAGACCGGCCCACGGCGGGCCAGCGAGGACGACGTCGCAGCCGATGAGGGTGAAGACGTCGCCATGCGGCCATCTCGCCGCACGAACAGTGGCAGCGACGAGCCCTGCTGCTCGTGGACGGCCGGGTCGGTGGCGGCGTTGGCGACCGGCGAGTTGGGGCGGAGCGGTGCACCATTGCCCGCGGGTGCCGTTCGAGCGACGTTCGCGGCGCGGCGGGCGGCGCGGGCCCGACATGTGTCCACCATGGCTGTGGAGCGGAGTTGATGACGAGGTCGTCGGAGAGGCGAGATTTCGACACGCCCCTACCTGGCGTGCCAAATGTCAGATTTAGGGCTTCGCAAAACCCAAGAAGTTCGAACACAGGGGCGTGAACGAAGATCTCTCCCACTCACGTCTACCTAGCGTCTCGCTCTCGTCTTGGCAAAGGGTTTCAAGCAAACAACAGATAGAACACGCAAGAGTTTACCCAGGTTTGGGCCATCGTGTGGTGTAATACCCTACTTCCTGCTTTGGTGGATTAGCCTCGGGAGGGCTGGAATATGAGCTAGTATAGTGGTTCCTGAGCTCAGGAGGCGGGCTCAGGAGGGTCAGGAGGCAAGTGTTCTTGCTCCTTTCGTGGTGGCAGAGTTTATGGACACCTCCCCTTTCATAGTGGGGACCCTAGCTACTTATATAGGCGGCCACGGTCCTCTTCCCCCGAAATGTTTAGGCGGGAAGGGATCCCACAACGGCCATTTTCGAGCGGGAACACAAGGACGTTCCTACCCTGACAAAAGCAGTATTCGCCTACAAAAGGACCAGGCGGTGACGCGGTGGTGGGCTCGACGGTGACATCCTCCTTGTCGTCCTTGCGGTCTTCGGTCTTGTTGCACCAATGGGGAAACCTTTGCCCCGCTCCTCGGGAACCTGCGGCTGCACTGTCCCCCTTGCACCAAAATGGCAACTGCGCCACTGGCGAGCGCTAGCACCCGCTGGCGCGGTGCATCACTGCTGACATCACTGCCTCCTCCTGAGGCAGGCTTGGCCTTGGATTCTCCGCCCCTCGGAGCGCCTTGCTGAGGCCGCTCCTGAGGAGATCTTGACGTCGTTCTCCTCGCGAGGTTTAGCTCCCTCGCGAGGGTCTTGGGCAGCTGGTTGATCAACTGGGCCGTACCAGGCCGCTGTAGGAGCGCGTCGCGGCCCGCACACAGGCAAGTCTGGGTACCCTGGTTCCCAGGACGCCGACAGCTTCGCTTTGCAATCTTCAAGGGTATGAAGATGCACTCCCCCTTCTCGTTGCTGGTTTCTCGATAGATTGATCTTGGTGATGCGTAGAATTTTTTTGATTTATGCAACGATCCCCAACAGATGTTGTCCTCCTCCGGTGCCTCCTGCTCCCGCTTCGGCCGCGGGGGAGGTGGTGACGACGATGCCTGCGTCGACCATGTCTCCCATAGCACCCGCGCTCCCGTGTGCCTCCGCAGCCCCCGTGGCCTCAGTGGCCGCGTGTGGAGAAGCTTTCGAGGTGGACGAGTGATCTGCAACACCGGATTTCTTCTTGGGCGCCATGGGTGATGGAACCGTTGACCAACAAAATGATGATGGCGATGATGCGTTGCGTACACTCTCGGATTTGCGCAAGCACTTCCCCCTACCTGGCGCGCCAAAGATGTTGTCGTGAAAACACGGACACCTATGGGACCATCGGCCCCTTTTGGTTCAGCAAGGGGAAGAGCACATTGCACAAAGAGCGGAGGGCGCGCGGCAGCGCGGTAGTGATGACACAGGCAGTTTTTACCCAGGTTCGGGCCGCCGTGAGGCATAAAAACCTACTCCTGCTTTGGTGGATTTATGGGACAAACCGTAGTGGGGACACATTGCTCTTGCCCGGCAAGGTAGCCTGGGGCGAGAGCAACTACTCGCGTATGAGGGTACAATGGTACGGATCCTTTCTACAGTCGCCACGGTCCTCCTTTTATAGATCAAGGGGTTACCACAATGGCAAATCAGTCATTGTGTACTGATTAGATAGCAAACAGTGCTATCATACCTAATTCTGCAGACAGGACAAGGCACATTAAATGTGTCACTTAGTGTCACATCGGGACGCAGATTGTGCCACCTCCTTGCCTGCCAGCATGACATGTAGTTGGACGGATGTCATCTGTAGGTTATTCCATCTGGAAATATTTGCCACGTACCAAATTACGGACACTTAGCCACTTGAGGGCTTGACACCGCACCAATTGGTGACTTGGGTTGATGTGAGGTGGTGTTGTGGAGCCTTGTTGGTGTAAATCCACTCTTCGCGTCCCCGACGGGCTTGCCGAGACATCCTTGGGACTTGTTTGTGGGGTACCTCGCCCTTGTTGGGCTCACTTGCCCGGCAAGGGAGGTTTTTCCTTAGTGAGCTCTTCTTTCTTCTAGACTTGGTCCTCTTGATCTGCCCCTTGGTTTCTCAAAGAGCTACCTCTTCTGCTTGACGTGGTCATGGTCGTTGTGACCTTGCTTCTGTGCTTTGTACAATCTAAGCAACATACACGTGGGTTTGTTGCACCAACAGGCCAGAAGTGATGACACGTCTTGTATTCATCAAGCATAGTGCGAGCCATCTCAACAAGAGTCATGTTCTTGCGCTCCACGACGCCATTCTGCTGAGGAGTATATGGGGCAGATAGCTCATGAGTAATAGCAAGTTCATCAAGATAGTCATCAAGACCAGTGTTCTTGAACTCGGTCCCATTCTCACTCCGGATATGTTTGATCTTCACATTGAAATTCATAGAGGCCCTTGAGGAAAATCGCTTGAAGATTTCCTGCACTTCATCTTTAAATGTGATGATATGCACCCAAGTGTAACGAGCATAATCATCAACAATAACAAAGCCATATAGAGATGCTGCATTTGTTAGTGATGAATAATGAGTGGGGCCAAAGAGGTCCATGTGAAGTAATTCAAAAGGACGAGAGGTAGTCATGATAGTCTTCGAAGGATGCTTGGATCTGGTCATCTTTCCAGCGTCACAAGCCCCGCAAAGATGATCTTTGAGGAATTTCATGCCCTTGATTCCAATGACATGCTTCTTCTTCATAAGTGTGTGCAAATTCCTCATGCCAGCATGAGCGAGTCCTTGATTCCATAGCCAGCCTTCTAAAGTTTTTGTGAGTAGACATGTGGCAGGATGTGGTCATGTTGAGAAATCAACAATATACAGGTCTCCTCTCCTAAAGCCTTCGAAGACTTTGGAGTTGTCAGATTCCAAGATTACTACATAGTGATATTTCGCAAAGACGACAACCATATCAAGATCACAAAGCATTGAGACAGACATGATGTTGAATCCAAGAGACTCAACAAGCATGACTTTGTCCATGTGTCAATCTTTTGAGACTGCAACCTTACCTAGACCCAATACCTTGCTTTTTCCTTTGTCAGAGTATGTGATATGCTTCAGATGCGATGGATATAAAGCAGAGTCCATCAATAAGTTCTTGTCACCGGTCATGTGATTTGTACATCCACTGTCTTCATCATGCAGATGAATTAGTGCATCTTACGGACTCATATACTTCATAGTGAAGAATATCACATCAAATTCATCAGATTGAATTTCATCAAGTAGTGCAACAGATACATCAGTATAAGGACGTGAGAAATGAGTAATTCATTTCTTCATGATTAGCTTGCGTGCTTTCAAGCACATTCAGGTCTCCAGGAAATTCTTCAGATGTTTAAGTTTGTTTGGAGACCTGACCCTGCATAAGAGATTAGTTCTTTTTCTTCACTACCCACATCTGGAGGGGTGGCAAAGAGTTCATCAATCTGCGAGCTCCATATGAGAAAGGTGGCATTGAAGCCAGTGCACTTTGTTTTACATAAGAGGGGTTAGAGTATGAATATGTGTAAGCAGAGAAATTCTTCGAGGACTTGTGAACATGATGATTTGAAGAATAATGCACATATTCATAACTCTTAGATTTTCCATGCGAAATAGAAGCATTAGCACGATGAGGTTCATATGAGGACTTCGATTCATAAGGGGAATTTGATCCATGTGAGGACATTGGTCCATATGAAGATTTTGATCTGGGGTTCCTATTCTTCACAGGTGGTGTCAGGACATTCACCTGAAGATTTTCAAGGTACCTTTTGGGAACCCAGATTTTCTTCATAGGGGGGCCGTTCTCGCAGTTAGTTCCAACATATCTGGAAAATACTTCACCATTCTGATTTTTGAACAGTTTATAGTTGGAGTCAAAAGACTCATCGTATGAATATGAAGATTCACGTAAAGCCAGATAAAGTAGATGGATCTATGGGAGGTCCTTTCGTAGCTACCCATGAGGTTTTGGGATACTGCTCAGGTTTCCAGTAGGTCCCGTCAGCATTGAGCTTACTCTCAAAGGCAATACCCTCTTTCCTAGGGTTCATGTTCAGAATCTTCTTTTTGAGCATATCGCAAAGGATTTGATGCCCTTTGATGCTTTTGTACATGCCTGTCACATGCAATTCCTTCAACCCTGCATTTTTGTCAGTAGCATTGGTGGTTTCCTTAGTTGAGGAAATTGTCTCCACAGAATCATTTGAATAAATTGTAGTGATAAAAGCATTTCAACATTCAGCAAAAGAATTTGCATTTTCTCGTTCAATACATTTTAAGCATGGTGCATCAAATTCTTCCTGGGCGGAACTAATCAGTTGAGCAAGCAAAGAATCATTTTCCCTTTGAAGATCATCATGAGCCACCCTTAGTTTCTCAAGATCTTGCTTTCTTTGAAGAAATTCATAAGAAAGCTTCTCATGATCGGCTAAGAGTGTTCTCATGACGACCTTTAAGGTTATCAAACTTGGACTGTACTCGTTGAAGATTATCAGTCAAGGTTTGAGTTCAATTCAGTTCCTCACCCAATAGGTCATCACTTTTGTCTAGCAAATTTTGAACCCTTTCCAAAGCTTTTTATTGTTTCATGGCAATGTTAGCAAGTTTGGAATAGCTTGGTTTGAGGTTGTCATCAGATTCATCTTCACTAGAATCAGAGGAGGGATATTTGAGTGCCTTGGCACGGTGGGAGCGAAGTCATTGTTGCCATTGTCAGCAGTGTTGGTGTTGCCATTTTCTTCACAGTTGAAGATGGACTTGGTGATGAAAGCAGTAGCGAGAGCTAGGCTCGCCACACCAGAGTCTGACTCCTCAGATTCCCCATCTTCCTCATTTTCTTCAGATTCAGCTTCGGAGTCCATTTCATTGCCAATGAATGCTCGTGCCTTTCTCGAACTGCTCTGCTTGTGAGATGCAGACTTTGAAGATTTTGATGATGAGGACTTTGAAGATTTCTTCTTTTTCTTTGAGTCATCAGAACTCTCATCCTTGTACTTCTTCTTCTTCAACCCCTGGATGCAATCGGCCATGTAATGACCAGGTTTCTTGCATTTGTGGCAAGTCCTCTTCTTGTAGTTGCAGGATGAAGAATCTGATCTCATGTCATCACCTCTTGAAGATTTTCCGAAGCAGCCATGTCTAGAGAACTTCTGGAATTTCCTCATGAGCATAGCTAGCTCCTGGCTTAGTTCCTCGGGATCACCAAGGTTGCCCTCAGAATGTTCCCCTTCAGATGAGGGAATTGCCTTGGCCTTCAGTAAGCATGATCTTCCGTAGCTTGGCCCGTAGAGGTATCTCTTCTTAGCTCGTTGGAATTCATGCGTGTTCATTCTCTCAAGGATATCAGCAGGATCTAGTGACTTGTAGTTACCACGTTCTTGAATCATCGGTGCCAGTGTATCGAATGAGGAATCAAGTGATCTCAGCAATTTCTTCACCACCTCATGGTCAATGATGTTCGTGGCACCAAGTGCTTGAAGCTCATTTGAGATGTCGGTTAGGCGATCGAAGGTTTGCTGAACATTTTCATTGTTGAGTCTTTTGAAGCGGTTGAAGAGATTGCGAAGAACGTCAACTTGAGAATCACGTTGGGCTGAGATTCCTTTGTTGACCTTGGACAACCTATCCCAAATATGCTTTGCAGTTTCCAAAGCGCTCTCTCTGCCGTACTGTCCTTTGCTCAGATGACCACATATGATATTCTTTGCCTGAGAGTCGAGTTTCTTGAATCTCTTCACATTAGCAGTGTTCACGAAATGAGAGATGATGGGAACGCCAGTTTCCACAATGTACTAGAGATCGTTGTCAATTGCCTCAAGATGCATGCACATCTTGTTCTTCCAGTAGGAGTAGTCCGTCCCATCGAAGGTAGGACACCCAGCCGAGACTTTGATCATGCCTGCAGTCGACATAACTAAAACTCCAGGTGGTTAAACCAAAATCACACTGAACAAGGGAGTACCTTGCTCTGATAGCAATTGAAAGTGCATTATATCACTAGAGGGGGTGAATGGGTGATTTTTACAAATTCGTCATTGAGGAAATACTTCTTGAGGAAATAGCTAAGTGATGAACTACAAGCAGCGGAATAAGTACTCAGATGCATGCATAACAAGACAGTAGCATAGTCATCATGATGAAATGAAACAAGCACAGAGCACAGGTAGCGTGTAAATGGGATAAGCAGGTAGAAGACAAAATGACTGAAGAAATAGGATTGAGGAAATTGGGAAAGTCTTCAGTCAAAGTCTTCAAACAGTAACGATCAAATGCATCAAAGAGTAAGAGATGAAATGAAAGAGTTGAGGAAATAGAACCAGTAGCTCGGTGAAGACAATGATTTGATAGACCAGTTCCAACTCCTATGATGCTTGTACGTTTGGTTAGGGCGGCTTGGTTTTTAAACCAGAGGACACACAGTCCCAGGACACACGGTCCTTACCGTATTCCCCTTGATACAAGGTCACACAGACCTCGCCCAATAACTAGTGGTAAGTCTTCAAGGTGACATCCAAACCTTCACAGGCTTGGTGACCCATCCATCCACAATTCCTCTTGGATGCTCTAGACCATTGACGCCTAACCGTCTGGAAGATGCACAGTCTTCAAAGGTAACAATCATTGGTTCCACACAGGAACAATCTCTTCGGTGATGCTCAGTCACTTTGGGTTTTAGGTGTTTGGGTTTTTGGTTCTTCCTCACTGATGATTTTCTCTCAAAGTCCTTGGAGGATGGGTTGCTCTAAATGACAAGTGTCAGTTTCCCTCAGAGCAGCCAACCAGCTAGTGGTTGAAGGGGGCGGCTATTTATAGCCAGTGAGTAGCCCGACATGATAAGACATAAATGCCCTTCAATGATATGACAGCTAGGTGGATAAGATATTTGGGACAGCTGGCGCGTAGCACAAAAATAGTCGGAAATTTGAGCTCTCAAATTCCTCAGGGCTATCACGTTCCTCACTTGTAGGCAATCCGCACTGGCGAATTCCTAACTCCCCAGTCAGAACAAATTCCTTAGAGACCATAAGAACTCCGTCTCTGTCACTCAAGAATTGACTGAACTGTATGATATTTCCAAAGGCTTCACTCGAATGATTGGGTATGTGTAGGCTTTGAGATGAGCATCACTTGGAAATGTTTCCTTAGTATTACCTCGACCCCCTTTAACAGTATGGTGTTTCCTATGAATTAAGAAAGGAAAATGAAACTACGAAAACAACTGTCTTCACGCTTCATAATCCTCGCATCAATATCAATATCTTCAAGGTTAACCAATTTCCTCATTTTCAAAGTCTTCAAATGAAGACATTCATTTTTAGGGGTCGACTTTCTTCGAAATATCAAACTCCTCGGAGACTTATAGAACATGTGTACACCCACAAACACATTAGTCCCTTGACCTATAAGTCTTCAATACACCAAAATCACTAAGGGGCACTTGATGCACTTACAGCCTTAAAGATTAACTAGGAATTATTGTCTTATATGGGCCCAAGCCCATCTACAATCCAACAATTACTATACTCATATGATTGGCCTATGTGGCCACCGATAAGAAAGCATCCCCCATCTTGGCGACGGTGATCATAGTGGTGGCGGCAGTATTGTGACAATCCCACAAGGTCGATCCACCATTTACTCATTGTGGTCGCAGCAACTCCAACTGGGCGACACATTTCATCTGCCCATATCCTCTTGGGTCGTGACGGACAAAAAGATCGGCCTATCGCGGCGACCTAAACCCAAAATGTGTCTGCTTCGTGTCCGCGTCGATGCATTAGAGGCCCGATTTTGGGCCTGAAATGAGCTGGCGCGGGCACGAAACGGATGTGTCGCACGTCCCCTCATTGTCCGCCGCGGCCCCACATGTCGGCCGTCCAACCACCCCATGCGGTCGTAATTAACGTGAACACCTTCTGAGGGGCCGCCTGGAAGTGTGTGGACGGACCGTGTGCTCGTCCTTTTTAATGGACGTGTGCAGCGGAGCCGGCCTCATCCACTTCCCATCCACATCTGGCCACCTTTGCTCCCTGGCCGATGATCACAAAACCCTAGCCAGCCAGCCAGCCAGCCCGAAACCCTAGTGAAAGATCGTGGATGTCACCTAGAGGGGGGTGAATAGGCGCTTTAAAATAATTACAGTTTAGGCTTGAACAAATGCGAAATAAAACTAACGTTTAATTTGTCAAGCAAAAAATTAAAAACAACTAGGCTCACCTATGTGCACCGACAACTTATGCTAAGCAAGATAGACAACTAAGTGATAGCAAGAAATATGAAAAGAAACAACATGGCTATCACAAAGTAAAGTGCATAAGTAAAGGGCTCAGGTAAGAGATAACCGAGGCATACGGAGACGATGATGTATCCTGAAGTTCACACCCTTGCGGATGCTAACCACCATTTGGAGCGGTGTGGAGGCACAATGCTCCCCAAGAAGCCACTAGGGCCACCGTAATCTCCTCACGCCCTCACATAATGCAAGATGTCGTGATTCCACTAAGGGACCCTTGAGGGCAGTCGTCGAACCTGTACAAATGGCAACCCTTGAGGGCAGTCACCGAACCCGTACACTTTGGCAACCCTTGGGGACGGTCACCAGAACCCGTCAAATTGCTCGGGGCGATCTCCACAACCTAATTGGAGACCCTAACGCTTGCCCAAAGCTTTGCACCATAATGATTGAGCTCCGAACACCACAAACCGTCTAGGGTACCAAGGCACCCAAGAGGAACAAGCTCAAGGGTACCAAGCACCCAAGAGTAATAAGCTTCTCAACTTCACTTACACGTATCACCGTGGAGAACTCAAACCGATGCACCAAATGCAATGGCAAGGGCACACAGAGTGCCCAAGTCCTTCTCTCCCAAGTCCCACCAAAGCAACTAATGCTAGGGAGAAAAATGAGAGGAAGAACGAAGAAGAGAACACAAAGAACTCCAAGATCTATATCCAAGGGGTTCCCCTCACTTAGAGGAGAAAGTGATTGGTGGAAACGTAGATCTAGATCTCCTATCTCTTTTCCTCCCAAAACTAGCAAGAATCCATGGAGGGATTGAGAGATAGCAAGCTCAAAGAAGGTCAACAATGAGGGAAGAACATGAGCTAAAGAGATAAGGTTCAATGGGGAAGAAGACCCCCCCCCCCCTTTTATAGGGCCTCCTGAATCCAACCGTTATGGCTCAACACGCACACGAGCGGTACTACCGCTCCAACAAGCGGTACTACCGCTCGGGCGGCAGTAGGAGGAAAAAAGAGCAACGGCAATGAACCTTGGGGCGGTAGTGTCGCTTGTAAGCGGTACTACCGCTCATCCCAGCGGTACTACCGCTGGATAAGCAAAGCAAGGAGCAGAGGTGGAAAGGCATAGCAGGGCATGACGACAGTACGACAGTAGTGGTACTACTGCCCAACCGGGGGGTACTACCGCTTATAGGCGGTACTGCCGCACTTCACTACCGCCTACTACTGCCGAACCCGACACGAAAAATAGAACCCCAAGAAAGCAGCGATAGTGGCCGCGGAACTGGACAACAGAAGTACCGCTTACAAACGGTACTACCACCCGACAGGGACGGTACTACCGCTTACAAGTGGTGCCACCGCAGGGGTGCATCAAGCAAGCCCCAAGCAAAATAGATGCAGCAAGAAAACCAGAACTGTCATAGCTTCTCATATGAGCATCGAATTGAGCAAACTCAAGCTTATTGGATAGATGACGATGAGCATCCAACATCGAGCTTGTTATAGTAAGAAGAGGCAGGGGAGGTATGCCTAAGACATAGAGGAGTGAAACCTCCAACAGAAAAGAACCGGCATAACCTTCAACATCGAAAACATCATAGAAGATGCAAGTGAACTCCTTTTCGATGAACTCGAGCTAGTCATGAAGATGACCAGAAGATACAAATCTCACAAGGAGAAAAACCAAACAAGAACCAAGAAATATGATACAAGGATGCAATGGTTTGAGCTCTCTATGAACGATACGATCAAGCTACTCACTTGAGAGCCCCCCTTGAAAGTATGACAAATGATCCTATAACCCGGTCTCCCAACTACCATGATGAGACCGGTAAAATAGAAAACCTATCAAGGGCAAAACCTTTGCCTTGCACATAGTCCACTTGAGTTGGATTATGACGATCGTGACTTCCTCCAGTTGGATTGCCTTTCTTGGTTGCGTTGGCTTGGTGAAGACCGATACGTCTCCAACGTATCTATAATTTTTTATTGTTCCATGCAATTATATTATCTATTTTGGATGTTTAATATGCATTAATATGCTATTTTATATTCCATGCAATTATATTATCTATTTTGGATGTTTTATATGCATTAATATGCTATTTTATATTATTTTTGGGACTAACTTATTAATCTAGAGCCCAGTGCCAGTTTATGTTTTCTTCTTGTTTTTGAGTTTTGCAGAAAAGGAATATCAAACGGAGTCCAAACGGAATGAAACTTTACGATGCTTTTTCTTGGACCAAAAGACACCCATGGGACTTGTGATCCAAGTCAGAAGATCCACGAGGCGACGGAAAGGGTGGAGGGCGCGCTCCCTGCCTTGTGGGCCCCTCATGACAACACTGACCTACTTTTTCGTCCTACAAATTCAGAAATATTCTAAAACCCTCATAAGCATCCACGAAAACACTTTTTCACTGCGGCAACCTTCTGTACCCGTGAGATCCCATCTTGGGGACTTTTCCGTCATCCTGTCAGAGGGGGATTCGATCATGGAGGGCATCATCAACTCTATTGCCCTTCCGATGAAGTGTGAGTAGTTTACCACAGACCTACGGGTCCATATCTAGTAGCTAGATGGCTTATTCTCTCTCTTTGATTCTCAATACCATGTTCTCCTCGATGTTCTTGGAGATGTATCCGATGTAATCTTCTTTTGCGGTGTGTTTGTCGAGATTCGGTGAATTGTGGATTTACGATCAGCTTATCTATGAATGTTATTTGAATCTTCTATGATTTATTATTATGCATGATTTGATATCCTTGTAATTCTCTTCGAATTATCGGTTTGGTTTGGCCAACTAGATTGGTTTTTCTTGCAATGGGAGAAGTGCTTAGCTTCGGGTTCAATCTTGCGGTGTCCTCACCCAATGATAAAGTAGGGGTAGCGAGGCATGTATTGTATTGTTGCCATCGAGGGTAAAAATATGGGGTTTACATCATATTGCTTGAGTTTATTCCTCTACATCATGTCATCTTACTTAAGGCGTTACTCTGTTCTTTATGAACTTAATACTCTAGATGTAGGAAGGAGTCGGTCGATGTGTGGAGTAATAGTAGTAGATGCAGGCAGGAGTCGGTCTACTTGATACAGATGTGATGCCTATATTACATAAGCATTGCCTTGGATATCGTCATAACTTTGCGCTTTTCTATCAATTGCTCGACAGTAATTTGTTCACCCACCGTATTATTTGCTATCATGAGAGAAACATCTAGTGAAACCTATGGCCCCCGGGTCTATTTTCTATCATATTAGTTTCCGATTTACTATTTTGCAATCTTTTACTTTCAGATCTATAAATCAAAAACCCCAAAATATTTTATCTTTTATTTATCTATCTCTATCATATCTCACTTTTGCAAGTAATCATGAAGAGATTGACAACTGCTTTATAGCGTTGGGTGCAAGTGTTTGATTGTTTGTGCAGGTATTGGTGATTTGCGCGTTCTTCTCCTACTGGATTGATACCTTGGTTCTCAACTGAGGAAAATACTTATCTCTAGTTTGCGCCATCGCCCTTTCCTCTTCAAGGAAAAAACCAACGCAAGCTCAAGAAGTAGCCGGAAGAATTTCTGGCGCCGTTGCCGGGGAGATCTACGGCAAGTGAAGATCTACATAAAGCCTACCAAGTACCTTCATAAACTCTCATCTCTTGCATTTACATTATTTGCCATTCGCCTCTCGTTTTCCTCTCCCCACACTTCTAAAACGATTCAGAAAAACACAAAAAGATTTGCCTTTCTATTCGTCCTTTTCCGTTCGTCTTTTCGGTTGCTTTTTGTTTGCTCATGTATTAGATTGCTTATCTTGCTTTAATGGCTAGTACTTCTATCCATATTAACACTCCCGAGAATGATGTCCTCAATTTTAAACAAAGGGAGGGAGAAAATCTTTAGGATGCCTGGTATAGAATTTGCAATGCTCAGAATAGATCTCTCGAAAACAATCTACTACAGTTCTTCTTCGCAATTTTTATGTAGGCATTACTCCTTGTAATAGATATGTTTTGGATACCATTACCGGGGGAAATTTCTTGGGAAGCCATACTTTTGATGCTTATAATGCCATGATAGACTTGTTAGGCCCACCACCTCTTATGGTTAATGAAACTATTCTAACTTTGGAACATGTGATGCAAATGCTTGATATTATTGAAAATAAAATTGCTACCGTAGAACTAATTGAAAACTTGCATAAAAATATTCATAACCATATTACTCAATATGGATTTAAGGTAGGAGTCACTTTAAAGAATCTTAGAGAAAAGGAACCCATAGTCAATGAAAAGATAGATCATGATTCTACTAGAATTGGCAAACTAGAAGATATTATCACCAATTTGGGTTCTGCTTTTTCCTCCATTAAAACTACTCAAAAATTCCCTCCTACTAAGGGTACCAAGTTTATTTATGTTCCTAAGAATAAGGGTGAATATTCTAGTAAAGGAAACGAAGATCTCAAAACAATAACTGTTCACCCAAACCTTTTTGATATTATTAAGGAACCGATTGCTACGAGCGAATTTCTTGATTTCTTACCTAGGAGTTCTATCATAGATAAAACCAAAGAATCTCCTAAGGTTCATAAGTATGCGATCAAAGAATTGTATACCAAAGATGACAATACTTAGATATATGCTTTATGCCTAGCTAGGGGCGTTAAACAATAGCGCTTGTTGGGAGGCAACCCAATTTTATTTTTATTCTTGTTTCTTTGGTCCTGTTTTTCAATAAATACACATTATTACTTCTGTAGTAATTGTGTTTTGGTGTTTTTAATTAGTTTTTGTGACAAGTAAGACCTTTGGGATGATTTGAAAGATAGTAGATTGGTTTTGCTGAAAAACAGAAACTTTTGCGTCCAGTATCAGAATTGTTTCTGGTTACTGGTGCGCGATAAATTCTTGAATTTTTACACGTTTCTTATCTACAAATTTTACATGTTTTCCTAATTTTTCAGAATTTTTAGAATTGCATAAATTTTACATCAATTCGCCTCTTTACAGATTGTTCTGTTTTTTACAGATTCTGTTTTCTTTGTGTTGTTTGCTTATTTTGATGCATCTATGGCTAGTATCGGGGGTTATGAACCATGGAAAAGTTGGAATACAGTAGATATTGCACCAATATAAAATAAGAATGAGTTCACAACAGTACCTACAAGTAAGGATTGAATTTGTTTTACTAACAGATCTCACGAGTTTTATGTTGAGTTTTGTGTTGTGAAGTTTTCAAGTTTTGAGTAAAGATTCGATGGACTATGGAATAAGGAGCGGAAAGAGCATAAGCTTGGGGATGCCCAAGGCACCCCAAGCTAATATTCAAGGACAACCAAGAGCCTAAGCTTGGGGATGCCCGGGATGGCATCCCCTCTTTCGTCTTCATCTACCGGTAACTTTACTTGAGGCTATATTTTTATTCACCACATGACATGTGTTTTGCTTGGATCATCTTGTATGATATGAGTCTTTGATTTTTAGTTTTCCACAATCATCCTTGATGTACACACCTTTTGAGAGGGACATGCTTGAATCGTGATTTATTAGAATAATCTATGTGCTTCACTTGTATCTTTTGAGCTAGGCAATTTTGCTCTAGTGCTTCACTTATATCTTTTTAGAGCACGGAGGTGGCTTTATTTTATAGAAATAATTGAACTCTCTTGCTTCACTTAGATTATTTCGTGATTCTTTAAAACAACATGGTATTTTGCTTTGGTTATGAATTTAGTCCTAATATGATGGGCATCCAAGGGAGATATAATAAAAACTTCCATATATAGAGTATTGAATACTATGAGAAGTTTGATTCCTTGCAATTGTTTTGAGATATTAAGATGGTGATATTAGAGTCATGCTAGTGGTAATTTGTGAGGTTAAATAAATAATTGTGTTAAGGTTTGTGATTACTGTAGCATGCACGTACGGTCCCCTAATTATGTAAACAAATTGAAGCGCATTGTGTCTTGATTGTTTATCTTTGCGTGAAGGTCGGAGGTGCGCGATGGTTGACTCCTACCAACCTCCCCCCTAGGAGCATGCGTAGTAGTACTTTTCTTATAGGGCTAATAATTTTTTTGCAATAAGTATGTGAGTTCTTTATGACTAATGTTGAGTCCATGGATTATACGCACTCTCACCCTTCCACCATTGCTAGCCACTCTAGTACCGTGCAACTCTCGCCGGTGCATCAAACCACCTTACACCCTTCCTCAAAACAGCCACCATACCTACCTATTATGGCATTTCCATAGCCATTCCGAGATATATTGCCATGTAACTCCACCGTTATGTTTATCATGACACACATCATCATTGTCATATTGATTTGCATGATCGTAAGATAGCTAGCATGATGTTTTTATGGCTTGTCCGTTTTTTTGACAGCATTGCTACGCTAGATCATTGCACATCCCAGTACACCGCCGGAGTCATTCATAGAGTCATAATTTTGTTCTAGTATCGAGTTGTAAGTAAATAAAAGGGTGATGATCATCGTTATTAGAACATTGTCCCATGTGAGATTATAAATAAAAGAGGCCAAAGAAGCCCATGAAAAAGAGCCCAAAGAGCCCAAAAGAAAAAAAAAGAAAAAACAAATAAAAAATGAGAGAAAAAAGATAGAAGGGACAGTGTTACTATCTTTTTCCACACTTGTGCTTCAAAGTAGCACCATGATCTTCATGATAGAGAGTCTCCTATGTTGTCGCTCTCATATACTAGTGGGATTTTTCATTATATAACTTGGCTTGTATATTCCAACGATGGGCTTCCTCAAATTGCCCTAGGTTTTCATGAGCAAGCAAGTTGGATCGATGCACACCCACTTAGTTTTCTTTTGAGCTTTCATACACTTATAGCTCTAGTGCATCCGTTACATGGCAATCCCTACTCACTCACATTGATATCGATTGATGGACATCTTCATAGTACATTAATTTGCCTAGTTGATGTGAGACTTTCTCCCTCCTTTTGTCTATTACCATATTCTATTCCACACATAGACTATGTCCATGGCTCACGCTCATGTATTGCGTGAAGAGTTGAAAAAGCTGAAGCGCGTAAAAAAGTATGAAACAATTGCTTGGCTGACACCGGGGTGGGCATGATTTGTACTTTGTGTTGAGAAGAGGGAGCATAACAAGACAATATGATTTTGTAGGGATAACTTTCTTTAGCCATGTTATTTTTGAAGCTTCATAATTGCTTTTTAGTATGCTTGAAGTATTATTGTTTTGATATTGATAAACTCTTGTTTTGAATTTTATGGATCTAAACATTCATGCCACAATAAATAAGAATTACATTGATAAATATGTTAGGTAGCATTCCATGTCAAAAAGTCTGTTTTTATCATTTAGCTACTCGAGGACGAGCAGGAATTAAGCTTGGGGATGCTTGATACGTCTCCAACGTATCTACAATTTTTTATTGTTCCATGCTATTATATTATCTGTTTTGGATGTTTTATATGCATTAATATGTTATTTTATATTATTTTTGGGACTAACTTATTAATCTAGAGCCCAGTGCCAGTTTCTATTTTTTCCTTGTTTTTTGAGTTTCGCAGAAAAGGAATATCAAACGGAGTTCAAACGGAATGAAACTTTATGTTGATTTTTCTTGGACCAGAAGACACCCACGGGACTTGACATCCAAGTCAAAAGAGCCACAAGGCGAGGGCAAGGGTGGAGGGCGTGCCCCCTGCCTTGTGCCCCCCCCCCCCCGTGACTCCACCGACCTACTTCTTCGTCCTATAAATTCAAAAATATTCTGAAACCCTTGGAAGCATCCATGAAAACACTATTCTACTGTCGCAACCTTCTGTACCCGTGAGATCCCATCTTGGGACCTTTTTCGGCATCCTGCCGGAGGGGGATTCGATCACGGAGGGCATCTACATCAACTCTATTGCCCTTCCGATGAAGCGTGAGTAGTTTACCACAGACATACGGGTCCATAGCCAGTAGCTAGATGGCTCCTTCTCTCTTTTTGATTCTCAATACCATCTTCTCCTCGATGTTCTTGGACATCTATCCGATGTAATCTTATTTTGCGGTGTGTTTGTCGAGATCCGATGAATTGTGGATTTATGATCAGCTTATCTATGAATATTATTTGAATCTTCTCTGAATTCTTATATGCATGATTTGATATCCTTGTAATTCTCCTCGAATTATCGGTTTGGTTTGTCCAACTAGATTGGTTTTTCTTGCAATGGGAGAAGTGCTTGGCTCTAGGTTCAATCTTGCAGTGTCCTCACCCAGTGACAAAGTACGGGTAGCGAGGCACGTATTGTATTGTTGCCAGATGGGGTTTACATCATATTGCTTGAGTTTATTCCTCTACATCATGTCATCTTACTTAAGGCGTTACTCTGTTCTTTATGAACTTAATACTCTGGATGCGGGAAGGAGTCGGTCAATGTGTGGAGTAATAGTAGTAGATGCAGGCAGGAGTCAGTCTACTTGATACAAATGTGATGCCTATATTACATAAGCATTGCCTTGGATATCGTCATAACTTTGCGCTTTTCTATCAATTGCTCGACAGTAATTTGTTCACCCACCGTATTATTTGCTATCATGAGAGAAGCCTCTAGTGAAACCTATGGCCCTCGGGTCTATTTTCTATCATATTAGTTTCCGATCTGCTATTTTGAAATCTTTTACTTTCAGATCTATAAATCAAAAACCCAAAAATATTTTATTTTTTATTTATTTCAAGTAACCGTGAAGGGATTGACACCCCCTTTATAGTGTTGGGTGCAAGTGTTTGATTGTTTGTGCAGGTATTGGTGATTTGCGCGTTCTTCTCCTACTGGATTGATACATTGGTTCTCGACTGAGGGAAATACTTATCTCTACTTTGCTGCATCACCCTTTCCTCTTCAAGGAAAAAACCAACACAAGCTCAAGAAGTAGCAAAGACTAGTTGATTGATCCCCCATACTTCACTATCGGTGAGCCACTCTTTGGCACATCTTCACAAGTCCATTGTCACCACAATGGACGGCAAGCTTCAAGCATGATCTCTTCGTGATGCTCCACTTGAGCTTGCACACCGCAAACATAATGACGATCACCACTTGATGTCATCCTAGATGGGTTGTATGAGATCTTCCTCTTGATGCAAACCCATGGAAACAAACATAACCCTACATAGAACTCTCACGTAGACCATGGGTTAGTACACAAAGCGTAATGGACATTGCTTACCATACCATGGGATCACTTGATCCCTCTCGGTACATCTTGTACGCTATGTGTGTTGATCAACTTGATTCACTCTTTGACTTAGTCTTGATCAACCTCTCACATGACGAATCTTTCGATAACTCCTTGAATAGCACCTTGGTTATCAGATAAACTCCTTGAAACCAACACATGGACTTCAAGAAATTCCTATGGACAAATCCTTCAAATATAACTCAAGGCAACCATTAGTCCATAGAAATTGTCATCAATTACCAAAACCAAACGTGGGGCACCGCATGTTCTTTCACCTAGCAAAGCCATGAACTTATTCAGCGGGAAGGGGAGGTTCGGCGCCAGTGCAAGCTCTTCCTACAGGCTCCCTCCTCCACCGCCGCCGGCTAGACGCGACACCACACCGCGAGAGCGAGAGAGGTTGTACATCCTGGTCCACCAGGCACGGTGGCATTGGGAGTACCGCCAGCCCCTGCAGTACCCGGATGTGAACATTTCGCACGGCTGGCATTTGGACCCACAGCGCATCCCCATCCCGTCGCCGCCACAGTCCGAGCGGACGCACGCGGAGGAGGTTCGCCGGAGCAGCGCACCATGCATGTCTACGCGCCAGATTTCCCCCAACTAGGAGCGCTGGTTTGCGCTAGAGCGTGAGGAGGAGCGTCACCGCAACGTCCACATTGACCACGATGTTCCACCTTCGCCCCCGCACGTATTGCCGAAGGATGAGGAGGCGGAGGCGGAGTACCAAGCTTCCCTCGAGGAGGCTCTAGAGCATGCGCTGGAGGCGAGCCGACTCGAGGAGGACGCCTGTTGGGTTGGCTCGAGCACGCCCTTGCCTTGTCCGCAGCGGGGGACTCCGTCCACGTGCCCATGTTCATCCCGCCACCACCGGCGGTGCCGCCCCTCGTCGAGCCCAAGGCCGAGCCGGAGCCGGAGCACGAGCCAATGCCCACGCAGAAGCGGTCACCGACGCCCCCCACTTGGCCCAAGGAGTCCTATTCGTGGACCGACCAACTCCACGAGTGGGTGAGCGAGCCTCCCTGCTACTACGCCTTCACGTCGGAAGAAGAGGCGTCCCACCTTGAACGCTGGAAGGCGCATTGGCTCGTCGAGGAGGAGGCCGACGGCGAGCGGCAGATGCGTGGGAGCGGCAGTTGTACCACGACAAGGAGGCACTGCGGCTTGAGGAGGAGGAGGAGGAGCGCGCACGCCTCGCCGCTATGACGCCGCCGCAGCAGATGCCGGAGGAGGTTGACCTGGCGGCCTATCAAGCCGCGTTCGGTTGAGCTGGGCCGCCTCCCGCCCTCATCGACCTCACCAGCAGCGACGACGACGGCAAGGGCAAGGCGGTCTACTAGGGCAATGTGCGGGCATTTAGAGTTTTTTATAATGTTTAGTTATGTTTAAATGGACTTCGACCGGCGGTTGACTGACCATTTATGTATAATTATGCTCTATTAACTTTGTTTCGGCCACGTGGGCGGAAATGGGTATGCCTCTCATTGGGAGCACCCGCCGACCCAAATCAAAAAGCGAACGCGCACGTCCGCCTGACCAACCCAAACAGACGAAAAACGGATAATGAACGCAAGTCTGTTTGGATCGCTGCGTTGGAGTTGCTCTCATAGTCGCCCAAGTGGATCACCTCCCACAGGGTGGCAAACTCACGGATATGCTCCAAGTCCAAGGGAATTCTGCACCGTGCTCCCCTTCTATCGTGAGATAGGGAAAACCTTCAGTGCAATGTTTTTCAGCCTCACTCCCTCATGGCGAATCCCAAAAATTTCCCTAATTGCCATCACCAACAGTAACTTTAGTCTGCCTACCCCAATCGAAGTCTTGGAGGGATCCACCCATTCAAACCATAGCCAACGAAGTTTGTACGACCTCCGTCCCAAATTATAAGACGTTTTTTAGGCTATCTTAGCTACCAAAATATCTCATAGTTTAGAACAGAGGAAGTACATGTTTAGCAACCTTGCCGTGGCATGATTTTAACCGGCTCAAAGGATGTAAACTGAGATCTGAGAGTTTCGCAGGTCAGCAGTGCTCAGCAGCAGCTTACGTAGATACTTAAAGGTCATAGAGGCATGTTTGTTACATTTCTGTATGCGGAGAGGTGATCCTTCTCAACTGCTTACACTTGCTGCCGTCGAGCGCCTAAAACAGCAGTTTAAATTACACATTTGCGCTAAATCTACACTTGTGTGTGAGAAGATAGGTTCCAGGCCTCATCACGGGTGACTCAGTGGCTCCACAGCGGTTCTGAAGAGAAGAATGTACGCCTTGTCGATGGAGAAGTACAGGAAGCCTCCTAAGGAGTGAGTGACGTAGGAGCCAAAGCTTGTGCCGACGATGCAGTGCCAAGCAGGCCCGTATGTCGTGTCGAATTCCTGTAAGCAAACCAAAGCAACGCCCAGCTATCAAATGCCATTACAAGTCTAAGCATGTGAGAATGGAGCACTGCCGAGGGATATTTTGATGCATAATCTTTGAAGAAGGAAAACAGCAACCAGCTCACAGGTAAGCAGGTGCTAGTACCTTAGAGGGGAGAAAGAAACTGCACATAGCCACTTGCCAACTTGACAAGTAGTAGAAATAAGAGGAAACCAAAGGCAACAGCGCATGCCAGCGAGGTAAAAGAATTATGATGTTAGTTTGACTATAGACAATACAATATTACGAACACCCTGGATTATGTACAGAACCAACATGAAAGTTTCTCTGCCATACTGCATTTTTTTAGGGGAATACTGAAAATACTTGGCCATCATCTATTGCAGTCTGTGAGTAGCTTTTCTTTTAGGGAACAGTCTGTAAGTAGCTTGTTGTATCAGTGTTCCCATTTTCATCATGCATACAGAGAAGGAAAGAAAATAATGGCTCAAAGGCTGTAATATACAACACTGGCGTGTTCAAAGTGGGGAGATAATGCATGAGGCTTGTTTGTGCTTGCACTGACATCTACTCACACAAAGTTTTAATTCGGCTGGTCAAAGGGAAAACAGAGTGAATTCCCCCACTTACCAAGGTATTGTTCCTAAGCAATTACTACTAGTTTACATACCAGGACATTGCAGATAAGGACAATTAGTAACTAACCAAAATGTACGCAAAATCAGTAGTTCCCAACAATCATAAGCTCATATCTAGGTCTCAAATTTCAGGATCAACGCTCCAACTTACAGAAATATGTTAGTTCTCGGTTGAACTTACAGGAGCCATCGGATGATGGAGTTAACAGCTGAGATCAAGCATCGCTAGACCATGAGAAACTGCTCACTCACAATCAGGTGATCTCAGCTGTTTGATTACTTAATCAGATGACCTTGGAACTACATAATGACTGAAGTAATTAAGGCTCCAGTGGAGCCATGTCAGCAAGCCACTTGCCACCAATAGCATACCTTATTCTACCTACAATCCTCATCCTGCTACAATCCATGTCACTTGTAGTTCTCAACAGCTATTATCGACAATTCTGCCAAACATCCAGCTCGCACCGAGGGCAGATTTACAACACCAACTTGTCAAGTTAGCTCCACAAAATTGCAACCCCCATGTTTCACAAAGTCAACAGCTCTGCATTGCCATAACATTCAGTTCCTACAGCACGCCTAGAGATAGGCATACACGTTCAACTCATAACATGGTTCCAACTTGCAACCAGTAAACTACATCTGGCAGCAGAATATATCTATCCTCCTCGGATGCCCTCTGAGCATTCAGTAGCTCACCAATCAGTATTTTTTTTTTTCAGCAACACGCAGGAGTGTCGTGGTGGACCACCTCCCATAAATGAACACATCCAACAATCTGATCTGTCAAGAATATCACTCTGCCTCCCAATTCATCTTCTCCGTCAAACTACGTTCAGCATGACAGCTCGCTCGCTCTCAAATGCACAACTATCCAAAGCGCACAGCCATTTTAGCTACGTAGCTAGTAAGAACATACTGCTAGAATCAAGCTCTGGCTAGATCTTACCCCCAGGCCCTCCGAATGTGATTCTTTGTTTTACACATCCTGCCCCATTCTGTGGTCGTTTGCAGCAATTAATGTTCTATAAACAAGCCTGGACTCCACGAAAACTGCTGATCTATCTGATTAAAGGACCACAAATTTGAAAGGGAAGGGAAGAAGGAACGAGAGGGTGGTGGTACCTTCTTGAGCGCGAGCGCGAGGCGCTTGCTCTCGAGGCGCGGCGTGGAGAGGACGACCTCGCGGGCGATCCAGATCGCGCGCCGCTGCAGCGCCAGCGGCATGTCCGCCGCGCGCACCCGCACCGCCACCTTCCTCCCCTCCCCTTTCGCGGCGTCCCCTTTGACCTTGGCCTCCTCCCTTTCCTTGGCCTCCGGCTTAGCGGCCTTGCCCTCCCCGCCACTGGGCTCCGCCGCCGGTTTGTGCTCCACCACCTTGCGCTCCACCTTGGGTTCCGGCTCCGGCTCGGGCTGGGGTGGGTCGTCGAGCCTGGTGCGGCGGACGAGCGAGCTGAGGTAGCGGCTGCGGCGCTCGAGCTCCTCCTGGGCCGGGTCCATCCTGCTTGAGATGTTCCGGCGAGATGGGTGTTGACCGGTCGCAGCGCGCACGGCTGGGTGGTCAGCAGCGGCGGTGGCAGCAGGGGGGCATGGCCGCGAGTGGGAGGCGTTTGCGGTTTTGTCTCGGGGTCGGGACGGGAGGGTGGTGGTGGCCGGTTGGGGTTTCTTGGGGTTTGCCTTGCCCGGAAGAGAAGGAGTGGCGAGTGAGTGCGATTGTTGCCGCTCCTGGAATTCGTGGGAGCAACTTTTGAGACAAACCCTTTGCTTTGTTTTCGTTTCCAGCTATCTACTCGGGGTACACTTTTCTGAGTTGTTTGTGTGAATATAGGAGTGGCTTACGCTTAGTTCATGCTGACTAGGGTTACGATCTGATCCAGGGTGAGATTAGCCAGTAGCTTATCTGGCCCAGATTTCAGGGACCTCCATTGTGTAACTTGTGCACGTGGTCCCTCAGGGAAGACTCGATGGTCCGTCGATTTGTGCCCAGGGCGGGGCGTTTGACCAACTGTCGGGGTCGGCAACCCCACACTCGCTGGCTGAGCGTTCTCCCAGTCCCACCGGCCCCGCCGCGAAGACACACCTCTACCAACCCGGAGGTCGAGGGATGGCACGATGGCCGCACTCCCCGGATTCCCTAGCCTGGCCGGCACTACCAAGCTTACTCGGATGCAGAGTAGCCAAGCTCACGATGTTCTAGTCATGCAGTCCAGTGAGGCACTCACCGCCGAAATTCCGCTTAATCGGGACACCGTGCCGAATCAGATTAACCAAATACTCCGTCTATCCGAAAAAGCTTATCTCCGCCTGTGTCCGAAAAAGATTGTCCCTCAAAAACCAAGTTATTGCTAGATACATCCATTTAAACCATTTGAGCCATTTGAGGGACAAGTTTTTTCGGACGGAGAGAGTATGAGCTACACGAAAGCTACACGAATCGTGGCAGGATGAGAATGCAACAGAACTGCATAACTACATCTAAGAGAAAAAACCCAGCGATATCGAATAGCAGAAAGCAATGTACAACAACGGCACATACAGAACTGCACGTACATTGGTGCTCGGATTCAAACCACCAGAGAGGCAGAACAGAGCACAAACCAAAATACAGACCACCGGAGCGCAACAAAAGTTCCCCATCAGCAGAGTAAAAGTAAAGAGACAACACTACTACGCTAGCGCATCAATCACTACCAATCAGAGTATAGTCATGGAGCAAAACATATCCATAGTAAAATTGAATTCCAATATCAAGTCAACCGCCTAACCAAGGATTTCATAAAGGATTCAAGCTTATACACAACACAGGATGAACAAATCAACCTACAACGAGCTACGCGTCAGCCTATGACAGTACTATCAAGAATTCCAACAGTAATGAAATGGCTTACTATACCACATTCGTAGAGCTTGACCACGAAAATGTAACAGCCCTGTTTCAACTGCTATTGGGTGCTCAGAAATGGTTTGGTTTTTCTTCCCTAGAATAAGGCCTACAATATCAACCAAGGTCCACAAACCACCAAAACATGCAAGCAAAACTTACAATATCAACCAAGGTCCACAAACCAACATGAAGGTAACTACTCATTTTGATGTCTATTCATTTTTATTTATTCATACTAGTTTGGTTGCTCGGTTTGCGATCAACAAAATAAAAGGAAATGAACTAAGAACACTGGCTGCCTTGAAGCATATACGAATACGACACAAGATTAACGCATTAGCCTAGGGATGATGAGCTAGGCATCAGCCTACAACCGTACTATCACAGTATCAGTGCATACGAACTCCAACAAGAATTAACAGTCATGAAGCATAAACACTTCCAAGTTTTTTAAGAACAAGTGTCAACGTGCATAATAAGAGGGGGGCAGATGGCCTACGACATCAATTTAGGTCCAGGCCAAATAAAAAACAACCAAAACACTTTGAAACAGTTCAAGTTCAAAATTTGGAAGCCAGTCCCTTCATTTTTTATTTGTACTTGCTTGGTTGCCCGGTTTGCAATCAACAAGAAAACGAACAAGATCACTAGCTGCCAGTTTCCATGGTCAAGAATACTCTTGTGATACTAGTTGAACCAAATAGCAATTATGCAGATTTAAACAGGAAGTAACATCCCTCACACTGTAACAAGCATGGGATAAAGAATTCCTGTAAATCAACAAATGCACTAGATGGGGCAAAAACATGCATTACAGGACTATTCTTGAGATATTTTAGAGCTAAACTACAACAATGCGCTAGAATTTATTAGACAAGGCATAAACCATACTATTCAGCTAAACTGAAACATCACAGCATAAACCTTGCACTTGTAACACTAGTAAGAACATACCAAGTTAGATGGAGCGTTACTTCGCATGAGGGCCCAATAGCTTATAAACAGGCCATGAGCACCCAAACAAGGAAATTATCACCAAGTTAGATGGAGCGTTACTTCGCATGAGGGCCCAATAGCTTATAAACAGGCCATGAGCACCCAAACAAAGAAATTATCACCAAAAGGTAACCATACAGCTGAGCTAAATCAAACATCAAAGCATCAACCTATCATTCACTAGGACATTATATCCAGAATTGATTCTTGTTACTATAGAAGCAAACCCCAAGTTCGAGGACAAGACCTAAACAATACTATCCAGCAAAACCTAAACATCACAGTACAAACCTTTACTTTGCACGAGCTCAATAGCTTCTAAGCAGGTTCGAGGACAAGACCTAAACAATACTATCCAGCAAAACCTAAACATCACAGTACAAACCTTTACTTTGCACGAGCTCAATAGCTTCTAAGCAGTTCATGAGCTCACGAAGAAGGAAATTATCACAAATAGGGCTAATATTCAATCATGTGTTGACCATACAGTTGAGCTAAAAATATCACAGCAACAACCTATCATTCACTGGCATATCACATCTAGAATTGACCCTTGTAACATTATAAAAGCAAAAGCAAATTAAAAGGATGCATTACTTCCAATAAGCTGAGGCTAGTAAACAACCTATCATTCACTGGCATATCATATCCAGAATTGACCCTTTTAACACTATAGAAGCAAAAGCAAGTTAAAAGAATGCATTTCTTCCAATAAGCTAAAGCTAGTATTCAAATTATTGACAGGCATATCGCACCTAGAACCAACCCTTGTAACAATACAGAATCAAAGGCAAGTTAAAAGGATGTGTTGCTTCCAAGAAGCTAAAGCTAGTAAACAACCAATCATTCATTCACTGGCATATCATATCTACAATTGATGCATTGCTTCCAAGAAGCTAAAGCTAGTAACAACCAGTACATGAGTTGCAGAAAAGGGACTATTGAGCTGAATCAAATATCACAGCATCAACCTATCATTCACTGGCATCATACCCAGAATTGACTATTGTAACACTATAGAAGCAAACCCTAAGTTAACAGGATCAGGATGTATTACTTCCAAGGTTATAAAGCTACTAAACAGCAGTACATGAGTTGCAAAACAAGGAAATTGTGACCAAAAGGCCTATCATTCGACAAGCCATAGCAATGTCAATTCTAAAGCCTAAGTTATACTTCCGAAGTGGAGCCTAAGAAACCACAGGGCAATCCAGAATAAATACAGTGCTTTCTAAAACAAAGATAGCATCCATGAAAGAGGCAAGAAAAGTGCAACCAGGCAACATCAACAAGTAAGCATGACTGATGCAGTCAACCCCAATGAAATCAAACAAGCAAGCATCATAAGCGTAACTAGCATGCAAATTCAACACCACCAGAAAGCTTAATCTGACAAATCATAAACGAGATATCCAGATCCAGACCTTATTTGGATCAAAGACTACCAGAATTTGTCCCAACACATTCAAACTTAACAAGATCCTACAGAAACAGATATCATTGTCTCTCCAAACCATAGTTTAGTCCGTCATGACGCAAGATGATGTTTGGGCAAGTAAAACAGGAGTGATAAATCACCGGCCGCCGAATCCAGCAGCATTGAGGCCGAGAAGCATGTTGCCGTTGTCACCAGAGGGGATGTAGGCAACGTTGGGTGAGCGGGCCAGCTCAGCGGCGATCTCCTTGGCAGCCTCGATCCTCCTGAGCTCGATCAGCCCTGTCCCAGCGATGGCGGTGGCCTCAGAAATGAGCCGTGCAGACTCACTTTCTCCCTCAGCACGCACAATGGCAGCGCGCCTCTCCTGCTCGGCCTTGGCGACCAGGAACTTGGAGCGCTCAGCCTCCTGCTGAGCGACCTGCTTCTTCTCGACGGCCTGGGAGAAATCGGCGCCGTAGGAAAGGTGGGTGATGGCGACGTCGTCGAGTATGATGTTGAACTCGCGGGCCCTTTTGATGAGGGAGTCGCGAACGAGCGCCGAGACGTGGGGGCGGTCGGTGAGGAGCTGGTCGGCGTTGAACTGGGCGACGACGGCCTTGAGCACCTCGTTCCCGATGGAGGGGAGCACCTTGTCGTCGTACTCGAGGCCGAGGGAGGTGAAGATGGTGGGCAGGTTGACGACGTCGGGGCGGGAGAGGAGGCGGAGGGTGAGGTTTACCATCTGCAGGTCCTTGGTGCCGGAGTTGGAGGAGAAGTTGTGCGGGCGCGTGCGGATGTCGAAGATGTAGGGCTTCTGGAGCCAGGGCACGATGAAGTGGGTGCCCTCGCCGACGGTGTCCGGCAGCACTCCGCGGAACCGGTCGAAGACGACGGCGCGCTCGCCGCCGTCCACGGTGTAGAGCGACGCCGAGAGGAGGGAGGCCGCGGCGCCGAGGCCCGCCGCCGCCTTGGCGATGTTGGTGAGGAGCGAGACCGCCGCGGGACCGCCGGACATGGTCGCCTTCCGGGGGGGGATTTCGGGACGGCGGCGCGCGAGTAAACCCTAGCGAGGATTTGGTCTCGGTGCGGGCTTGGAGAGGGGAATGGGGGGTGCGGGGCGGCTGGATCTGACTGCCTGTGGGTTTTGTTTGGGTTTATTTCTTGGGAGAGAAGAAGCTAGTCGGTGGGGTCTGGGTGAATGACAGGTGGTGGCCCGCTGTCAGTCTTCGGATTGGGGGAGAAGAAAGAAAGTACTCGGCCTAGAGAGAATGGGCCATTTGGGCCACTAGCCGGTGCGGCAAGAAAGTACTTGGAAAAGAAGAAGGACGCAGAAGATTCATTTCCCTGTGCGCTAGAGAAGAAAAAAAGCGAATCGGCCTAGAGAGAATGGGCCATTTGGGCCACTAGCCGGTGCGGCAAGAAAGTACTTGGAAAAGAAGAAGGACGCAGAAGATTCATTTCCCTGTGCGCTAGAGAAGAAAAAAAGCGGATCGATTTTTTTTATTGAGGGGTAAACAAAAAAGCGGATTGATTTTTTTTAGACACCCTCGCTAAGCTTAATTCAAACTTCAAGAACATTTACGAGTATGAAATGAAGATCCCCGGTTGGCCTAACCACACATGCGACCAATCTTCAGGGTTAAAGTATGCTTAGCAAGATTGTGAGCCTTGAAATTTAGCTCATAGACTCATGAACTATTTTACAAGAAGTAAAACTTTTCGATGTTTCTAATATCTCTTGTACAATCGCTCCATGTAATGTCAAAGAGTTGTGCTTGATGTCGTTCACCGTCGTCAGACAATCTGAAGCGATCTGAATATTTGACTCATACATATCCTTTCCACAAAGCCAAGCCTTTCCTCACAGCCATTACCTATAAAGTTGTTGGGTGTTTAATATGGCGAAAAATCACCGCGGAAGCTCCTAGGAAATTGCATGCACGACCTCTTCCAACCACTGCCACTGTCACTGCATCACGTGAATTGGCTACAGTTGCGTCAACATTTAATTTAGCAAAACCATCAGGAGGGGACAACCATATTGTCGACCTAACTCGTGCTTCCCTGCCTGAAGTAATATCCCTTCTTCCACTCATCTCAAGATCTCTTAAGAAATGTATGATAAAAGAACTGATTGCAAATGGGGTTTCAAATATCTCTTCATGAGTATGAACTCCCCGTGCGATAATCTGCCATGCATTTGGAATGACCAATTTTTCGCATCCATGGTTAGGTTTTCAATCATGCAATCGAGTGTTTCTTACCTTTGACGTAGACATATTTCTATGATTCGGCGCGTTCGCCGTTGGGAGCGTTTCATGGCGTAATCTCCACAAAAATACCTTCAGTTTTGAAGGTACTGTGATGTTCCACAGCGCTGTCCGGTCACTAGCTTCCTTCGCCTCATCTGATTGGCCCCCACATTATCCATCACATCCTCCGATTGTAGTTTTAGCTTTCGCAAGAATTTGTAGATTGAACTTACAGAGAATATAGCCTCTGGCATCCTCTCCCCATGCCAAAAAATTATCAATCGTTCATGTACATAAAGGAATCCCCAAGATAATCTCTGAATCTGCTGGAAGGAAAACATTGCGTACTTTATCTTCACGCCAAACAATAGATGATGCATCAATAAGTTTAGAGACCCATGTTGGCTTATCTGTCACTAGGGATACAATAGGCTTCATCGTGCCCTACGCGGGAATCCAGTTGTGCTCCCAAATCCTTTGAAAGTGCTTCTTTACCATCCAAAATTGTCCTCCAAATCTGTGAGGGTTTACTTCCAAGTTCCGCCTCTACCAAAGATACATTCGGGAAGTACCTCGCTTTTACAACCCTTGCACTCAGGGTCCAATGATCTTGTAACATGCGTGAGGCTTGCCTAGCCAGGAGGGATAGACTGAAAAGTTCAATATCCCAGAAGCCTAAGCCTCCCAAAAATTTCGGCTTAGTGCAAACATCCCAAGAAATTCAACATGGTTTCCTTTTTCCTCTTTTGCTCCCCCACCCAAACTGCCTTATCATTGATGTTACACTTTCACAAATACCTTCTGGTACTCTGAAACTGGACATGGAATATACTGGGATTGCTTGAGCAACCGCTTTT
Source organism: Secale cereale (assembly GCA_902687465.1). NCBI lineage: Eukaryota > Viridiplantae > Streptophyta > Magnoliopsida > Poales > Poaceae > Secale > Secale cereale. The sequence continues at coordinate 629,663,576 of LR738710.1, forward strand.
ATCAAGACTTCTTTTCCACCATAGGGCAGTAGTTTTGTGACGCCCGAAGACCGACGTCCCAGAAGATTCCAGAAGATTCCAGATGTTCCGGGTTCTCCCGTGTGTTTCTTTGTGCTTGTGTTATTTATTTTTGCATTGCATCATGTCATCATGCCATCATGTCATATTTATTTTGCTTCTCAACCTAAATAAATCGTGTGGACCTTCGGTTCATTTAAATCGAGGGAAGTGTGACTTCTCTTTATAACATATCCTCCAACTATAAGGAGCTATATAAATAATCCATTTCTTTGGAATTAACCGCAACACACTTGCAAAATTCCCATGCCTATTCCATCTCAAGCTTGTCTTCAAAACCTTTGCCAACAACTCATATATCTTTTCGAGGTTCCTCCAAAATGTGGACATTTTTGGACACTTCTAATGTTGGGGAACGTAGTATTTTCAAAATTTTCCTACGATCACACAAGATCTATCTACTAGATGCATAGCAACGAGGAGGAGAGTGTGTCTACGTACCCTCGTAGACCGGAAGCGGAAGCGTCAAGTGACGCGGCTGATGTAGTCGAACTTCTTCGCGATCCAACCGATCAAGCACCGAACGTACGGCACCTCCGCGTTCAGCACACGTTCAGCTTGATGACGTCCCACGAGCTCTTGATCCAGTTGAGCTTCACGGGAGAGTTTCGTCAGCACGACGGCGTGGTGACGGATATGATGTATCTACCGGCGCAGGGCTTCGCCTAAGCACTGCGACGGTATGACCGAGGTGTGTTTCTGTGGAGGGGGGCACCGCACACGGCTAGAACAATTCAACTTGTGTGTCCTAGGGTGCCCCCTGCCCCCGTATATAAAGGAGCAAGGAAGAGGCCGGCCCTAGAGGGGGCGCGCCAAGTGTGGGGAGTCCTACTAGGACTCAAAAGTCCTAGTAGGATTCCCCTTTCCTTTCCGGAGTAGGAGAGAAGGAAAGAGGTGGAGAGGGAGAAGGAAAAGGGGCTGCACCCCTTGTCCAATTCGGACCAGAGGGGGGGGGGGTGCGCGCCTCCTTCCTTTTGGCCTTTCTCCTCTATTCCCGTATGGCCCAATAAGGCCCATATACTCCGAAAAATACCCGAATCACTCGGAACCTTTCCGATGTCCGAATATAGTCGTCCAATATATCGATCTTTACGTCTCGACCATTTCGAGACTCCTCGTCATGTCCCCGGTCTCATCCGGGACTCCGAACTCCTTCGGTACATCAAAACTCATAAACTCATAATATCGATCATCATCAAACGTTAAGCGTGCGGACCCTACGGGTTCGAGAACTATGTAGACATGACCGAGACTCATCTCCGGTCAATAACCAATAGCGGAACCTGGATGCTCATATTGGCTCCTACATATTCTACGAAGATCTTTATCGGTCAAACCGCATAACAACATACGTTGTTCCTTTTGTCATTGGTATGTTACTTGCCCAAGATTCGATCGTCGGTATCTCTATACCTAGTTCAATCTCGTTACCGGCAAGTCTCTTTACTCGTTCCGTAATACATCATCTCGTGACTAACTCATTAGTCTTTTGCTTGCAAGGCTTATTATGATGTGCATTACCGAGAGGGCCCAGAGATACCTCTCCGACACTCGGAGTGACAAATCCTAGTCTTGATCTATGCCAACACCACGAACACTTTCGGAGACACCTGTAGAGCATCTTTATGATCACCCAGTTACGTTGTGACATTTGATAGCACACAAGGTGTTCCTACGGTATTCGGGGGTTGCATAATCTCATAGTCATAGGAACATGTATAAGTCATGAAGAAAGCAATAGCAGTAAAACTAAACGATCATAGTGCTAAGCTAACGGATGGGTCTTGTCCATCACATCATTCTCTTAATGATGTGATCCCGTTGATCAAATGACAACTCATGTCTATGGTTAGGAAACATAACCATCTTTGATCAATGAGCTAGTCTAGTAGAGGCATACTAGGGACACTCTGTTTTGTCTATGTATTCACACATGTACTAAGTTTCCGGTTAATCCAATTCTAGCATGAATAATAAATATTTATCATGATATAAGGAAATATAAATAACAACTTTATTATTGCCTCTAGGGCATATTTCCTTCAGTCTCCCACTTGCACTAGAGTCAATAATCTAGCTCACATCGCCATGTGATTTAATACCGGTAGTTCACATCGTTATGTGAATAACACCCATAGTTCACATCGCCATGTGACCAACACCCAAAGGGTTTACTAGAGTCAATAATCTAGTTCACATCGCTATGTGATTAATACCCAAGAGTAATAAGGTGTGATCATGTTTTGCTTGTGAGAGAAGTTTAGTCAACAGGTCTGTCACATTCAGATCCGTATGTATTTCGCAAATTTCTATGTCTACAATGCTCTGCATAGAGCTACTCTAGCTAATTGCTCCCACTTTCAATACGCATCCAGATTGATACTTAGAGTCATCTGGATTTAGTGTCAAAGCTTGCATCGGCGTAACCCTTTACGACGAACTCTTTATCACCTCCATAATCGAGAAACATTTCCTTAGTCATCCAGTTACTAAGGATAATTTTGACCGTTGTACAGTGATCTACTCCTGGATCACTATTGTACCCCCTTGACAAACTCATGGCTAGGTACACAACATGTTTGGTACACAGCATGGCATACTTTATAGAACCTATGGCCGAGGCATAGGGAATGACTTTCATTCTCTCTATATTTTTCTGCCGTGGTCTGGCTTTGAGTCTTACTCAACTTCACACCTTACAAGTCAGACAAGAACTCCTTCTTTGACTGATCCATTTTGAACTACTTCAAAATCTTATCAAGGTATGTACTCATCGAAAGTCTTATCAAGCGTCTTGATCTATCTCTATAGATCTTGATGCCCAATATGTAAGTAGCTTCACCAAGGTCTTTCTTTGAAAAACTCCTTTCAAACACTCCTTTATGCTTTCCAAAAAATTCTACATCATTTCCGATCGACAATATGTCATTCACATATACTTATCAGAAAGGTTGTAGTGCTCCCACTCACTTCTTGTAAATACAAGCTTCACCGCAAGTCTGTATAAATCTATATGCTTTGATCAACTTATCTGTAATGCCCAGGATGGGACTATACCTCCTACGTGTCGAGGCACGACTTAAAGGTATAAGCCCATCCTAGAATGATCTCAAGTTTGGTATCTTTGCACGACTCATGTAAAAGAGGGATTAAATTGCAAAAGGAGATAGTTGGCTTACACTCGCCACTTCACACAATACATTACATGAGCAAAACATCATTCAAAACATCACAACCCGACTACGGGCGAAGATCAAAAGAAAGATACCAAAACAACATAAAGCCACAGGTCAGGATCGAATCCTAGTAGAAACCACTACTGATCGTCGAAATGTCACAAGCAAACGGCCACACTCTTCATCGAGCTCCCAGTGAAGTACTTGAACCAGCTTCTGCATCAAACTCGGCTGAACCTGCATCTGGTGTGGTGAGGTAACTGTGAGCCACAGAGGACTCAGCAATCCCGTTCCCGGGTAACAAGACTATTTAAGCCTTGGGAGAGGATAAGGCTGAAGAAAAGAGTAGTGTCTGCAGCGGCAACTAGCAACTAGCTTACGTGATAGAGAGTGAGAAGAGAAAGCCTCGGTCGAGAGATGATCACGAAGTGATCCTAACTAAAGCCGGTCAAACATAACCCCACCGTGTTCAACTCCCGAATCCCTATTCGGAAATTGACAGTCACGGTACACACGCTGGTAGTGTATTAGAACATTGTGTCAAGTTTTCTACAACCGGATATTAACAAGCTCCCATCTGCCACATAACCGCGGGCATGGCTTTCGAAAGTTCATTCCTGCAGGGGTGTTCCAACTTGACCCATTACAAGCCCACGATCCGCGGAGTCGCAACTCCATAGGTGGGAAGACCCGAGTATTCTCGGAATCCCGTGCTCAAGTTAAACCGAACTAAGGTAAGGCTAATCCAGCAAATCCTCCCGGCGTGTCGACACCCTGATAGTAGCCGCGCGTATCTAAGTCTCAGGACACGACCAGATGGGTGATGCTACAGGACCCAATCCTCGAGTTTCCCCGTGGTGGTTCCCGCAGGCTCCCCGTTTGGGACCAACACCATCAGCACTGGCCCCCCTGCTATGTAGAATTAGGAATCCCCGAGGGAGCGACCCCCTATGCAAATTTAATTAATAAATTAAGTTGTTATTATGAGGCAAATAGTACCAAATGTTGGGACTTGCTGGAAAAGACTTAGCACTTAGCGGTTTATCAAGGGGGTCCCATACACCCCAACCGTGTTAGGAACGCATAATCAAGGAACATAACACCGGTTTATACGGTTCCTAACGGCATGAGTGGAACAAATCACCAAGCAAAAGGCTTAGCCTTCCACCCTTGCCAGTATATAGATAATTTCCTTTTAAGCATTTATATAGTGTGATATAACCCAACCAAACTTCAACATGAAGCAAGCATCTTCAATCTTCACCTGCAACTAACAATGATATAAGAGGGGTTGAGCGAAGCGTACTTAGCCAAGCAACGGTTTGCATAGGTAGGGTGGTTAAACATGGTGATGGTTACAAGTAGGAGGCTGACAAGAAAGACATGGGCATCGAGGCAAAAATACTAAAGAGCGATACTCTAGCAATAGGCAAAGATAGAAGTGGTATCCGGGTTCGGTCATCTTGCCTGGAATTCCACAAGGGAGAAGAACGGGTCCATGAAGACGGAGCAACATAGACGAGCGAATCCTCACAACTCCGGAACGAAACCGAAGCTAACAAGAGAAGCAACCGGAAAGAAGCAAACAACATGGTAAACACACAAGCATAAACATGGCATACGACGCACAAACAAGTATGATGCATGTCCGGTTTAAATATGCATGGCATGGCAAAGTGCACAAACAAAACTACAAGTTAAGTGGAGCTCAATATGCAACGAGTTGCATATTGACGAAACACCACATTATAATTATTTAATTGACTCTCGTTATTTACAAGACAAGATTAAATGTTTGTTAACATGGCATCAAGGTGAAGCATAATAAAACTACACTATTTAGGCATTTTAAATGAGGCCGGAAAATAACAACAACATATTCGGAAAATCCCCATGAGCATGTTTAACAATTATGAGCAAACAAGAAACACACATTATAATGTTGTTAATATGATGCGGATGACATGATCAAGTTTTATGCAAGTTTTTATTAAAAGGTTAACATGAAGGTGATAAGGAGTATTGTCGCCGTGGTGGAAGGAAAAGGTGCCACGGCAACGATCCGAAAATGATGCCACGGCAACATATCGGTTCCAGTAACTCGTTGAGAGTCCGGTGCAAAAGGAAAGATGGCGTGAGCGAGTCAAACGAGATGAAAGGTGGGGCGATCCCGTCACCGGGTTCCCACGAGTCGGCGACGAGGCAACCGAGGAACATGACAAAAGGTCGGAACGGGCACGGAGCACAAGGGGAACATTTCATACAACACAAGCAAGCATCACACGGGTCATCGTCTCGGGTTATACCTTCGAAGCGATCGTTTCGGGGCGGTTCGAGATCGTAGAGGGACGTAGTGGAAGTAGGCGTTCTCACGGGTCGTAGAGGAAGAAGTGGTTCACGTCATCGTGTCGTGGTACTTGGCGAATTCCTCGTTTTCGGGCGACGGTAGTGGTACATGCCGTAGAGGGAAGTAGGTGTTCTCGTTCGTCGGAGAGGTACTCGCCGCGTCGTCTTGTGTCGTCGAGTAGGCGTTCCCGTTCGTAGATGTACTTGCGGTCTCGGCGACGGTAGGGGTACTTGGTGTTTCCGGGCGTCGGTAGTCGTACACGGGGGTCGTCGAGCGTAGTGGTACTCATTCCGTAGATGTTCGGGTGCAAACGTAGAGGTACTTGTGGTCTTCCGGTCAACATGAACATGAGGCCAGGGTGTCGAATCTGTGGTCTCCTGTAGGCAAAACAAAGGCAACAAAAAAGGCGGCAGCAGCAGGGTTCGGAGCGCTCGAACAGGGGCGTGGTGCTGCTCGAGGAAGGGGCTCCTGGCCACGGGGAGGAAGAGGACCCGAGGCGCGGGGCTGGCCGGAGGGAGGCCGCAGGCCGCGGCCTTGAGGCAGCAGGGCGAGCCGGCGCCCTGGACGAGCGACGGGAGGGCGGCGTCCGCGCGAGGGATGCGGAGGCAGGGTCCTGGCGCGTTGCAGAGGCGAGGCGAGGCAGGCGGCTCCACGGCGTTGGAAGGGACGAAGAGAAGAGGCGGCTCCGAGCGGCGCGGAGGTCCAACGGCGGACGGCGCGCAGGAGGGAGGCAGAGGACGGGGCGCTCGGCCAGGCGGGGTCCCTGCCGCGCGGAGGAAGGAGGCAACAGGGGCGGCTCGAGGGAAGGCGCAGGGAGGCGGCCTTGGCGACGCGGACGGCGCCGTTCGGCCTGGCGAGGAAGAACCCCTGGGCGCGCAGCACCTGGCGAGGCGGGCGCGGCCTGCTCGCGCCAGAGGAGGAGGAGGCGCGGTCGCGCTGGAGGGAGGCGCTGGAGAACTGAAGGGAGACGAGGGCTGCGGGAGATGGAGAGGCGCAGACCCTGGCGGAGGAGAGAGCGAGGGACGACCAAGGTGGCGGGGCGCCGGGCCTGACGATGGAGATCGCAGGGAACGATGGGGAGAGGGAGCGGGCGTCGAGGGGAGAACGAGGGAAACGGGGATCGATGGGATTCGCTCCTGGCGGCGCACGAAGGGAAGAGAGGGAGGAGCTGCGGGTCGGGGAGAGAAGGCTGCGGGCTAGGGTTTACATGGGGGTTTGGGCCGATGGGCCTAAGGGGCCGAGGTGCCCTGGGCCAAGGAGGGGGCCGCGGCTGGGATGAGGCCTGAGGGCTGAGGGCTCTCCTCTGCTGAAGTTTTCCAAAATTTAAACAGAATATCACAAGAAGAAAGAAAAGAAAGGAGGTGGCTAGGGAAGAACTAGGACAAGGGACTAATTTTCTCGGGCATCATAAAAATGAGCACGACCGGAGAAAAATATAAAAGGCCAGATCGGAAAATAATTCAAACATATTTGAATTTAATTCAAATGGGTTTGAACTAAGACTTGATTATAGAAGTGTCCAAAAATGTTCGAATTTTTGGAGGAACCTCGAAACAACGGAAAAGAAATATTGGCAAGGTTTTTGAAGGAGAAACTCGAAGTGAAATAGACATGGGGAAATTATGCACGTGTGTTGGTTAATTCCAACGAATGGAATATTTATTTATAATAGCTCCATAATATTTGGAGGATATGTTATAAAGAGAAGACATCCTTCCCTCGATTTAAATGGACCGAAGGTCCACACAGTTTATTTAGGTTGAGATGCAAAAAATAAAAAATGACATGATGGCATGATGACATGATGCAATGCAAAAAATAAATAAATAACACAAGCACAAAAGAACACACGGGCAACCCGGAACATCTGGAATCTTCTGGAATCTTCTGGGACGTCGGTCTTCGGGCGTCACAACTCTCCCACACTAACAGAGGATCTCGACCCGAGATCCTAGAGATATCACCGGGTAAAAACGGAAGAGGAAGAGGTAAAACAAAGTTGCTTCTTTGACGAACGAGTGAAACCAAAGAACCTTGAGAGGTTGAACAATCTTGGAAGAAAGAATGCAACGGAGATGAACGAAGTTAAGAGCACACCGGTAAAAGGGAGGAACATGGAACATAATGAGAACCTTGAAGGTTGAAAGACATGAAACAAGAGCTCACGGACCAAAAGAATATGAAACTGCAAGGGTATAGCCAAGGAATAAGAATGACAGAATTTGGACAGCACTCCGTCTGAAAATGGAAGGAATTAACAAGAACTTGAGGAGATGGAATGATACTTGATGAAATGAACAGCATATTACCTTCGAAACAATTAAAAGAATGGCACAAGGTTAAGAAAGATTTCAGACAGCACTCCGGTTAAAAGAGAGTTAAAACTTGATAAGATGAGGGAACTAGAATGAAGAATACAACACCCCGGTTAAATGATAAGCAAGGGAAAGAACATGATCTCGATAAAACGATATGATGGGACGAAGAGCAATATTACAGTGCCTCCGGAATGAAAGAATAGCATATAGATCGTTGGCAAGAAAAGAACGGAGAAGAAAATGACAACCTCTCTCAAAATTGAATTTGAAAGGGCATCCTTACGAAGAAGGGTTGAACGGAGTTGTTGAAAAAATCAACAACGAAAAGAATAAGCTTGAAGTGGGCTTATGGAAAAACATCTCAAAATTATGAGGTGACAACCAGCTACTAACGAAAACATTTGCTTGGATTGAGATCAACAAGGAGACGAAGAACTTATTTCACCGGAATGATAAATGAAGAACTTGGGTCATTTATAAGGACCATAATAGCAACAATTCTCAAGGAAAGCTTTTAGGTGAAATACAACCCAAGATAACTCCAACTAATAATTGAAGAGCTGAAAAGATCTCCTGAACAAGGAAAATGATGGTTTTAAATATCTCACTCTTGATAACTCGTGAATCATGAAACATAAAGGAATTGTCAAGAATGACATAACACCATCTGAAAAGATAAGGTAGAAAGGATTGCACTTCGAAAGCATGATGAAGAATGCTTAAGCTCCAACAAGAATCCTGATGAAAACTTCGAGGATGAATTAACTGATGATGAACCACCATGAGAACTCCGGTAATGAAAGCATGAGAAGTGAAAGATGAAAAGAATAAGATTCAGGCTTGCGATGAATTAGATTGAGCTTTGAAATGATATAAGTGAAATAACATGGAGCTCCGGAAAACAAGATGAACAACTTAGGACCGAGAATATGATATGATGAACAAGCTCCAGATAAAAGAATTAAATCACCTTGAAGGAATAAGAATAAGAATTACGTCATGCATCTCCTTCATCAATTTAAATTGATGACAACCAAAGGATTTGGCATACTACTTATTCTCGTTGCGAAGAATTAAAGAGGGATCTAGCACAAGCTTGGATAAATCTTCAACGAACCACCGGTAGGATTATGAAAAGAACGAGTGAATTCAAACGATAACAACGGAAGGGTAATCTTGAAAGAACCACCGTAAGAATATGGAGACGAACGAAGAGGCATCAATGAAGAATATTTGGAGAACGAAGTTGAAAACTGAGAACGAAGAAATATTCTGAAATGATGGCCTTCGGAGGATCACAAAGGAAAAGAATTCATGAAGTGCTTCAGACGGTATAAAAGAATTCCTCACAATCGGAACAATAATGAGGATGGCATGAAGCTAGAACCACGAATCTTCAAGAGAACGGGCCAAGATTTAAGAGAAACACTTCTCCGGTCTTCAAATATTGAGAGTGAAGACGAGAAATGCCATAAGAATTGTTGAGCACTCCGGAATGAAGAATTAAAAAGGTTGAACCAATGATGAAAAGAATTTGAAAGCGACCTTGGAGAAGGTATATGACTGATGGAAATCATTCTTACGTCACACTTTGAAAAGAATTTGAGTATAACTCCGGAAAAATTAGAAGAGTCAGGTAAGATCCTGGGAAAAGACCTGTGGGTTAGGGCCCACTCAAAGAAATCACCGTTGAAAAGATTGCTTGAGATATTGCACCGGTTGAATTAAATGGCTTGAGTAAGATGACAATCCTCGACAAAATAATTTGAACGGATTAAGAATGGAATTATGAATCTTCAGCACTCCGCATATGAATAGCAAGAGGAGAATGATTAATTGGTGCACCGGAATAAGAAAGCATTGTGAAATGAGGAAAAAGGATAAGATCAACACCGAAATCTTGAATTACATTCACCGCATAATTTGAGAACAAAAGAATGATGAACTTGAAGCTCTTGAGCATCTTCACGATAATCACCGGATAAAAACATTGAAGGAAAAAAATGGAGAAATATCACATGAATAAAATGGATACTCCATCTGAGAATTTCTGTCTCCGAGAAGAAGAAGGGTGGGAGGGTGGGGAAAAACAAAGACAACTTGGGATGACAGAATACAGACAAATCGTCAGATTTCTCAACGGCGTCCGTATGGAATAATTTGAAGAGAAGGCACACCGGTTGAAAAGGATTAACATGAAGATCTCGATGGTCAAGAAGAATTAGCACTCCCATAGAAATATGAGAACACTGATAAGGAAAGGTATGGAATCAACATTTGACATCAAAGCAACTCGAATACCAGAATCAAGACAAGAACAAAGGATAGATATGCAACATGATCTTCACAATATCATCCGAACAGAGAATTGAACGAATGAATTCCGCAGGTACATCAACTCGTCGAGAAGCCATTTGGAAGAACAAAAGATAAATAAAAAGGAACAAGGATCAGACAGAACAAATACAAGATAGAAGCTTCGTTCGACATCTTCGTGCTGAAGGCTCATGGAACGTGTTACAAAAGGGTTTTGCAATCCCCGGATCAGCATAGCCAAGGACCCTTTAAGATGCAACTCCTGATCAGAACAAGTCCATAAAACCACTTCACTCAATGTAGAACCCCGAACTTCATATCGTGCATCCGTTGGAAGAAAGCCTAGAACTACTGGATAGAACCCACCTATTAATTTCCGAAAGTTTCCAGTTATGTAATCAGGTGTTGGGGATACACGGGAAGCACCGCGCAATCAACTCTAAACCTACATCCAGGTGTATCCATCCTTCAACACATAACCAGTCTTTCTCGGAAACTGTTTACCTCGGACCTTCGAAAAGCATCCACTATAACAAGCTATGGCAATACTCCCGAACTACCTCCCCAGTACTGGGTGATGTCGGGGTTATCCTGCCACTGGCCGTATAGGAGAGATTTTCGATGTCGGACGTCTTAAGTATTCTAGTACTGCCGCGATGGATTTGTGACGACAACACCTCGGAGCTCAACTCCCCGGGACACTGCCACAACCCCTAATGACAGGAGGCATCGAGAACAATGTTCTCGTCACAAAGACATCGAAACAATCCAAACAATACTCGCGAGATCCTTAAAAAAATTGGTGCAATTTTTGAAAGTAGAAGAGTCAAGAGTAGACGTCAGGAGTCCTCACCAGAGAGAAAAGGGATGAGAAGCAAAGAAATCCTACTCTCCGATATAATATAGGACTCAAAATATTTTTCAAGTGTGTGCCTAGACTCAACCGTCAACGATTCGATCAATCAGTGGGGGCTTCTAGGTCGGAGAAGGCTCTGAATACCAACTTGTAATGCCCAGGATGGGACTATACCTCCTACGTGTCGAGGCACGACTTAAAGGTATAAGCCCATCCTAGAATGATCTCAAGTTTGGTATCTTTGCACGACTCATGTAAAAGAGGGATTAAATTGCAAAAGGAGATAGTTGGCTTACACTCGCCACTTCACACAATACATTACATGAGCAAAACATCATTCAAAACATCACAACCCGACTACGGGCGAAGATCAAAAGAAAGATACCAAAACAACATAAAGCCACAGGTCAGGATCGAATCCTAGTAGAAACCACTACTGATCGTCGAAACGTCACAAGCAAACGGCCACACTCTTCATCGAGCTCCCAGTGAAGTACTTGAACCAGCTTCTGCATCAAACTCGGCTGAACCTGCATCTGGTGTGGTGAAGTAACTGTGAGCCGCAGAGGACTCAGCAATCCCGTTCTCGGGTAACAAGACTATTTAAGCCTTGGGAGAGGATAAGGCTGAAGAAAGGAGTAGTGTCTGCAGCGGCAACTAGCAACTAGCTTACGTGATAGAGAGCGAGAAGAGAAAGCCTCGGTCGAGAGATGATCACGAAGTGATCCTAACTAAAGCCGGTCAAACATAACCCCACCGTGTTCAACTCCCGAATCCCTATTCGGAAATTGACAGTCACGGTACACACGCTGGTAGTGTATTAGAACATTGTGTCAAGTTTTCTACAACCGGATATTAACAAGCTCCCATCTGCCACATAACCGCGGGCACGGCTTTCGAAAGTTCATTACCCTGCAGGGGTGTTCCAACTTGACCCATTACAAGCCCACGATCCGCGGAGTCGCAACTCCATAGGTGGGAAGACCCGAGTATTCTCGGAATCCCGTGCTCAAGTTAAACCGAACTAAGGTAAGGCTAATCCAGCAAATCCTCCCGGCGTGTCGACACCCTGATAGTAGCCGCGCGTATCTAAGTCTCAGGACACGACCGGATGGGTGATGCTACAGGACCCAATCCTCGAGTTTCCCCGTGGTGGTTCCCGCAGGCTCCCCGTTTGGGACCAACACCATCAGCACTGGCCCCCCCTGCTATGTAGAATTAGGAATCCCCGAGGGAGCGACCCCCTATGCAAATTTAATTAATTAATTAAGTTGTTATTATGAGGCAAATAGTACCAAATGTTGGGACTTGCTGGAAAAGACTTAGCACTTAGCGGTTTATCAAGGGGGTCCCATACACCCCAACCGTGTTAGGAACGCATAATCAAGGAACATAACACCGGTTTATACGGTTCCTAACGGCATGAGTGGAACAAATCACCAAGCAAAAGGCTTAGCCTTCGACCCTTGCCAGTATATAGATGATTTCCTTTTAAGCATTTATATAGTGTGATATAACCCAACCAAACTTCAACATGAAGCAAGCATCTTCAATCTTCACCTGCAACTAACAATGATATAAGAGGGGCTGAGCGAAGCGTACTTAGCCAAGCAACGGTTTGCATAGGTAGGGTGGTTAAACATGGTGATGGTTACAAGTAGAGGCTGACAAGAAAGACATGGGCATCGAGGCAAAAATACTAAAGAGCGATACTCTAGCAATAGGCAAAGATAGAAATGGTATCCGGGTTCGGTCATCTTGCCTGGAATTCCACAAGGGAGAAGAATGGGTCCATGAAGACGGAGCAACATAGACGAGCGAATCCTCACAACTCCGGAACGAAACCGAAGCTAACAAGAGAAGCAACCGGAAAGAAGCAAACAACACGGTAAACACACAAGCATAAACATGGCATACGATGCACAAACAAGTATGATGCATGTCCGGTTTAAATATGCATGGCATGGCAAAGTGCACAAACAAAACTACAAGTTAAGTGGAGCTCAATATGCAACGAGTTGCATATTGACGAAACACCACATTATAATTATTTAATTGACTCTCGTTATCTACAAGACAAGATTAAATGTTTGTTAACATGGCATCAAGGTGAAGCATAATAAAACTACACTATTTAGGCATTTTAAATGAGGCCGGAAAATAACAACAACATATCCGGAAAATCCCCATGAGCATGTTTAACAATTATGAGCAAACAAGAAACACACATTATAATGTTGTTAATATGATGCGGATGACATGATCAAGTTTTATGCAAGTTTTTATTAAAAGGTTAACATGAAGGTGATAAGGAGTATTGTCGCCGTGGTGGAAGGAAAAGGTGCCACGGCAACGATCCGAAAATGATGCCACGGCAACATATCGGTTCCAGTAACTCGTTGAGAGTCCGGTGCAAAAGGAAAGATGGCGTGAGCGAGTCAAACGAGATGAAAGATGGGGCGATCCCGTCACCGGGTTCCCATGAGTCGGCGACGAGGCAACCGAGGAACATGACAAAAGGTCGGAACGGGCACGGAGCACAAGGGGAACATTTCATACAACACAAGCAAGCATCACACGGGTCATCGTCTCGGGTTATACCTTCGAAGCGATCGTTTCGGGGCGGTTCGAGATCGTAGAGGGACGTAGTGGAAGTAGGCGTTCTCGCGGGTCGTAGAGGAAGAAGTGGTTCACGTCATCGTGTCATGGTACTTGGCGAATTCCTCGTTTCCGGGCGACGGTAGTGGTACATGCCGTAGAGGGAAGTAGGTGTTCTCGTTCGTCGGAGAGGTACTCGCCGCGTCGTCTTGTGTCGTCGAGTAGGCGTTCCCGTTCGTAGATGTACTTGCGGTCTCGGCGACGGTAGGGGTACTTGGTGTTTCCGGGCGTCGGTAGTCGTACACGGGGGTCGTCGAGCGTAGTGGTACTCATTCCGTAGATGTTCGAAGAGGGGCGCGGTGCTGCTCGAGGAAGGGGCTCCTGGCCGCGGGGAGGAAGAGGACCCGAGGCGCGGGGTTGGCCGGAGGGAGGCCGCAGGCCACGGCCTTGAGGCAGCAGGGTGAGCCGGCGCCCTAGACGAGCGACGGGAGGGCGGCGTCCGCGCGAGGGATGCGGAGGCAGGGTCCTGGCGCGTTGCAGAGGCGAGGCGAGGCAGGCGGCTCCACTGCGTTGGAAGGGACGAAGAGAAGAGGCGGCTCCGAGCGGCGCGGAGGTCCAACGGCGGACGGCGTGCAGGAGGGAGGCAGAGGACGGGGCGCTCGGCCAGGCGAGGTCCCTGCCGCGCGAAGGAAGGAGGCAACAGGGGCGGCTCGAGGGAAGGCGCAGGGAGGCGGCCTTGGCGATGCGGACGGCGCCGTTCGGCCTGGCGAGGAAGAACCCCTGGGCGCGCAGCACCTGGCGAGGCGGGCGCGGCCTGCTCGCGCCAGAGGAGGAGGAGGCGTGGTCGCGCTGGAGGGAGGCGCTGGAGAACCGAAGGGAGACGAGGGCTGCGGGAGATGGAGAGGCGCGGACCCTGGCGGGGGAGAGAGCGAGGGACGGCCAAGGTGGCGGGGCGCCGGGCCTGACGATGGAGATCGCAGGGAACGATGGGGAGAGGGAGCGGGCGTCGAGGGGAGAACGAGGGAAACGGGGATCGATGGGATTCGCTCCTGGCGGCGCACGAAGGGAAGAGAGGGAGGAGCTGCGGGTCGGGGAGAGAAGGCTGCGGGCTAGGGTTTACATGGGGGTTTGGGCCGATGGGCCTAAGGGGCCGAGGTGCCCTGGGCCAAGGAGGGGGCCGCGGCTGGGATGAGGCCTGAGGGCTGAGGGCTCTCCTCTGCTGAAGTTTTCCAAAATTTAAACAGAATATCACAAGAAGAAAGAAAAGAAAGGAGGTGGCTAGGGAAGAACTAGGACAAGGGACTAATTTTCTCGGGCATCATAAAAATGAGCACGACCGGAGAAAAATATAAAAGGCCAGATCAGAAAATAATTCAAACATATTTGAATTTAATTCAAATGGGTTTGAACTAAGACTTGATTATAGAAGTGTCCAAAAATGTTCGAATTTTTGGAGGAACCTCGAAACAACGGAAAAGAAATATTGGCAAGGTTTCTGAAGGAGAAATTCGAAGTGAAATAGACATGGGGAAATTATGCACGTGTGTTGGTTAATTCCAACGAATGGAATATTTATTTATAATAGCTCCATAATATTTGGAGGATATGTTATAAAGAGAAGACATCCTTCCCTCGATTTAAATGGACCGAAGGTCCACACAATTTATTTAGGTTGAGATGCAAAAAATAAAAAATGACATGATGGCATGATGACATGATGCAATGCAAAATAAATAAATAACACAAGCACAAAAGAACACACGGGCAACCCGGAACATCTGGAATCTTCTGGAATCTTCTGGGACGTCGGTCTTCGGGCGTCACATTATCAAAGCGTATATTCCAACTCCGAGATGCTTGCACCAGTCCATACATGGATCGCTGGAGCTTGCACATTTTGTTAGCACCTTTAGGATTGACAAAACCTTCTAGTTGCATCATATACAAGTCTTCTTTAATAAATCCATTAAAGAATGCAATTTTGTTATCCATTTGCCAGATTTCATAAAATGCGGCAATTGCTAACATGATTCGGACAGACTTAAGCATCGCTACGGGTGAGAAAGTCTCATCGTAGTCAACTCCTTGAACTTGTTGAAAAACTTTCGCAACAAGTCGAGCTTTGTAAACAGTAACATTACCGTCAGCGTCAGTCTTCTTCTTGAAGATCCATTTATTTTCGATGGCTTGCCGATCATCGGGCAAGTCAACCAAAGTCCACACTTTGTTCTCATACATGGATCCCATCTCAGATTTCATGGCCTCAAGCCATTTTGCGGAATCTGGGCTCATCATTGCTTCCTCATAGTTCGTAGGTTCATCATGGTCCAGTAACATGACTTCCAAAACCGGGTTGCCGTACCACTCGGATGCGGAACGAACTCTGGTTGATCTACGAAGTTCAGCAGAAACTTGATCTGAAGTTTCATGATCATCATCATTAGCTTCCTCACTAATTGGTGTAGGAATCACTGGAACTAGTTTCTGTGATGTTCCACTTTCCAATTCGGGAGAAGGTACAAGTACCTCATCAAGTTCTACTTTCCTCCCACTCACTTCTTTCGAGAGAAACTCCTTCTCTAGAAAGGATCCACTCTTAGCAACAAAGACCTTGCCTTCGGATCTGTGATAGAAGGTATACCCAACAGTTTCTTTTGGGTATCCTATGAAGATTTACTTCTCCGATTTGGGTTTGAGCTTATCATGTTGAAACTTTTTCACATAAGCATCGCAGTTCCAAACTTAAAGAAATGACAGCTTAGGTTTCTCGTCAAACCACAGTTCATACGGTGTCATCTCCACGGATTTAGATGGTGTCCTATTTAACGTGAATGTAGCTGTCTCTAATGCATAACCCCAAAAGCGATAGTGGTAGATCGGTAAGAGACATCATCGATCGCACCATATCTAATAAAGTACGGTTATGACGTTCAGACACACCGTTACACTATGGTGTTCCAAGTGGCGTGAGTAGTGAAACTATTTCACATTGTTTTTACTGAAGGCCAAACTTGCTAACTCAAATATTTCACCTCTACGATCATATCGTAGAAACTTTTATTTTCTTGTTACGATGATTCTCCACTTCACTCTGAAATTCTTTGAACTTTTCAAATGTTTCAGACTTGTGCTTCATTAAGTAGATATACCCATATCTGCTCAAATCATCAGTGAAGGTCAGAAAATAACGATACCCGCCGCGAGCTTCAACACTCATTGGTCCACATACATCTGTATGTATGATCTCCAACAAATCTGTTGCTCGCTCCATTGTTCCGGAGAACGGAGTTTTAGTCATCTTGCCCATGAGGCATGGTTCGCAAGTACCAAGTGATTCACAATCAAGTGGTTCCAAAAGTCCATCACTATGGAGTTTCTTCATGCGCTTTACACCATTATGACCTAAACGGCGGTGTCACAAATAAGTTGCACTATCATTATTAACCTTGCATCTTTGGCTTCAATATTATGAATATGTGTATCACCACGATCGAGATCCAACAAACTATTTTCATTGGGTGTATGACCATCGAAGGTTTTATTCATGTAAACAGAATAACAATTATTCTATGACTTTAAATGAATAACCGTATTGCAACAAATATGATCAAATCATATTCATGCTCAACGCAAATGCCAAATAACATTTATTTAGGTTTTACACTAATCCCGAAAGTATAGGGAGTGTGCGATGATGATCATATCAATCTTGGAACCACTTCCAACACACATCGTCACTTCACCTTTAACTAGTCTCTGTTCATTCTGCAATTCTCGTTTCGAGTTACTAATTTTAGCAACTGAACCGGTATCAAATACCCAGGGGTTGCTATGAACACTAGTAAAGTACACATCAATAATC
This sequence comes from Secale cereale, assembly GCA_902687465.1. Classification (NCBI taxonomy): domain Eukaryota; kingdom Viridiplantae; phylum Streptophyta; class Magnoliopsida; order Poales; family Poaceae; genus Secale; species Secale cereale. The sequence goes on from LR738710.1 coordinate 629,681,127, forward strand.
TGTATATCAAAATATACCTTTGTTCACTTTGCCATCTTCTTATCCGCCAAGTATCTAGGGCAGCTCCACTTCCAGTGACCATTTCCTTTGCAGTAGAAGCACTTAGTTTCAGGCTTGAGTTTTAGCTTTGGGTTTCTTCACGTGAGTGACAACTTGCTTGTCATTCTTCTTGAAGTTCCCCTTCTAACCCTTTGCCCTTTACTTGAAACAAGTGGTCTTGTTAACCATCAACACTTGATACTTTTTCATGATTTCTACCTTCGCCGACTTCAGCATCGCGAAGAGCTCGGGAATTCCTTTCGTCATCCCTTGCATATTATAGTTCATCACGAAGTTCTACTAACTTGGTGATAGTGACTAGAGAACTTTGTCAATTACTATCTTATCTGGAAGATTAACTCCCACTTGATTCAAGTAATTGTAGTACCCAAACAATCTGAGCACATGCTCACTGGTTGAGCTATTCTCCTCCATCTTGTAGGCAAAGTACTGTCAGAAGTCTTATACCTCTCGACAGGGCATGAGTATGAAATACTAGTTTCAACTCTTGGAACATCTTATATGCTCCGTGGCGTTCAAAACGTTTTTGAAGTCCCGGTTCTAAGCCGTAAAGCATGGTGCACTTAAACTATCAAGTAGTCATCATACCGAGCTTTTGTCAAAATGTTCATAACGTCTACATCTGCTCCTGCAATAGGTCTATCACCTAGCGGTGCATCAAGGACATAATTCTCTGTGCAGCAATGAGGATAATCCTCAGATCACGGAACAATTCCGCATCATTGCTACTAACATCTTTCAACTTAGTTTTCTCTAGGAACATATAAAAAATAAACGGGGAGCAACATCGCGAGCTATTGATCTACAACATAGATATGCTAATACTACCAGGACTAAGTTCATGATAAATTAAAGTTCAATTTAATCATATTACTTAAGAACTCCCACTTAGATAGACATCCCTCTAGTCATCTAAATGATCACGTGATCCAAATCAACTAAACCATGTCCGATCATCACGTGAGATGGAGTAGTTTCAATGGTGAACATCTTATGTTGATCATATCTACTATATGATTCACGCTCGACCTTTCGGTCTCCAGTGTTCCGAGGCCATATCTGCATATGCTAGGCTCGTCAAGTTTAACCCGAGTATTCTGCGTGTGCAAAACTGGCTTACACTCGTTGTATTTGAATGTAGAGCTTATCACACCCGATCATCACGTGGTGTCTCAGCACGAAGAACTTTCGCAACGGTGCATACTCAGGGAGAACACTTGTACCTTGAAATTTTGTAAGGGATCATCTTATAATGCTACCATCGTTCTAAGCAAAATAAGAAGCATAATAAGATAAACATCACATGCAAATCAAAATATGTGACATGATATGGCCATCATCATCTTGTGCTTTTGATCTCCATCTCCAAAGCACCGTCATGATCACCTTCGTCACCGGCGCGACACATTGATCTCCATCGTAGCATCGTTGTCGTCTCGCCAACTATTGCTTCTACGACTATCGCTACCGCTTAGTGATAAAGTAAAGCAATTACATGGCGATTGCATTTCATACAATAAAGCGACAACTATATGGCTCCTGCCAGTTGCCGATAACATTACAAAACATGATCATCTCATACAAAACCGTATAACTCATCATGTCTTGACCATATCACATCACAACATGCCCTGCAAAAACAAGTTAGACGTCCTCTAATTTGTTGTTGCAAGTTTTACGTGGCTGCTACGGGCTTAGCAAGAACCGTTCTTACCTACGCATACAAAAACCACAACGATGTTTCGTCAAGTATGTGCTGTTTTAACCTTCACAAGGACCGGGCGTAGCCACACTTGATTCAGCTAAAGTGAGAGAGACAGACACCCGCCAGTCACCTTTAAGCAACGAGTGCTCGTAACGGTGAAACCAGTCTCGCGTAAGCGTACGCGTAATGTCGGTCCGGGCCGCTTCATCTCACAATACCGCCGAAGCAAAGTATGACATGCTGGTAAGCAGTATGACTAGTATCGCCCACAACTCATTGTGTTCTACTCGTGCATATCATCTACGCATAGACCTGGCTCATGATGCCACTGTTGGGGAACGTAGTATTTTCAAAATTTTCCTACGATCACACAAGATCTATCTACTAGATGCATAGCAACGAGGGGGAGAGTGTGTCTACGTACCCTCGTAGACCGGAAGCGGAAGCGTCAAGTGACGCGGCTGATGTAGTCGAACTTCTTCGCGATCCAACCGATCAAGCACCGAACGTACGACACCTCCACGTTCAGCACACGTTCAGCTTGATGACGTCCCACGAGCTCTTGATCCAGTTGAGCTTCACGGGAGAGTTTCGCCAGCACGACGGCGTGGTGACGGATATGATGTATCTACCGGCGCAGGGCTTCGCTTAAGCACTGCGACGGTATGACCGAGGTGTGTTTCTGTGAAGGGGGGCACCGCACACGGCTAGAACAATTCAACTTGTTTGTCCTAGGGTGCCCCCTGCCCCCGTATATAAAGGAGCAAGGGAGAGGCCGGCCCTAGAGGGGGCGCGCCAAGTGTGGGGAGTCCTACTAGGACTCCCAAGTCCTAGTAGGATTCCCCTTTCCTTTCCGGAGTAGGAGAGAAGGAAAGAGGTGGAGAGGGAGAAGGAAAAGGGGCTGCACCCCTTGTCCAATTCGGACCAGAGGGGGGGTGCGCGCCTCCTTCCTTTTGGCCTTTCTCCTCTATTCCCGTATGGCCCAATAAGGCCCATATACTTCGAAAAATACCCGAATCACTCGGAACCTTTCCGATGTCCGAATATAGTCGTCCAATATATCGATCTTTACGTCTCGACCATTTCGAGACTCCTCGTCATGTCCCCGTTCTCATCCGGGACTCCGAACTCCTTCGGTACATCAAAACTCATAAACTCATAATACCGATCGTCATCAAACGTTAAGCGTGCGGACCCTACGGGTTCGAGAACTATGTAGACATGACCGAGACTCATCTCCGGTCAATAACCAATAGCGGAACCTGGATGCTCATATTGGCTCCTACATATTCTACGAAGATCTTTATCGGTCAAACTGCATAACAACATACGTTGTTCCTTTTGTCATTGGTATGTTACTTGCCCAAGATTCGATCGTCGGTATCTCTATACCTAGTTCAATCTCGTTACCGGCAAGTCTCTTTACTCGTTCCGTAAGACATCATCTCGTGACTAACTCATTAGTCTTTTGCTTGCAAGGCTTATTATGATGTGCATTACTGAGAGGGCCCAGAGATACCTCTCCGACACTCGGAGTGACAAATCCTAGTCTTGATCTATGCCAACACCACGAACACTTTCGGAGACACCTGTAGAGCATCTTTATGATCACCCAGTTACGTTGTGACGTTTGATAGCACACAAGGTGTTCCTACGGTATTCGGGAGTTGCATAATCTCATAGTCATAGGAACATGTATAAGTCATGAAGAAAGCACTAGCAGTAAAACTAAACGATCATAGTGCTAAGCTAACGGATGGGTCTTCTCCATCACATCATTCTCCTAATGATGTGATCCCGTTGATCAAATGACAACTCATGTCTATGGTTAGGAAACATAACCATCTTTGATCAATGAGCTAGTCTAGTAGAGGCATACTAGGGACACTCTGTTTTGTCTATGTATTCACACATGTACTAAGTTTCCGGGTAATACAATTCTAGCATGAATAATAAACATTTATCATGATATGAGGAAATATAAATAACAACTTTATTATTGCCTCTAGGGCATATTTCCTTCAGTCTCCCACTTGCACTAGAGTCAATAATCTAGCTCACATCGCCATGTGATTTAATACCGATAGTTCACATCGTTATGTGAATAACACCCATAGTTCACAACGCCATGTGACCAACACCCAAAGGGTTTACTAGAGTCAATAATCTAGTTCACATCGCTATGTGATTAATACCCAAGAGTAATAAGGTGTGATCATGTTTTGCTTGTGAGAGAAGTTTAGTCCGACCCCACCTCCTCATCGCTCACTCCGCTCCTCCCATCGTTCACCCGATCTCCCTCCTCCCTTCGAGCCTGACCGCCTCCGTCTCCTCCTCGCGTCGCCAAGGCCGCGCCCTCGCCTCCAAGACGCACGCTGCGCCCGCCGCTTCTCCGCGCCAGAAGCCCGGCCTCCCTTCGCCATCGGGCCTCCAGCCAGGCCGACGCGCCGTTCTCCAGTCCCAGTGCCGCGCCATGGCCTTCCCTCCGGCCTCCTCCATCGCCATCATCTCCAGCAGGCGCCCTCGTCCAGCCGCGTGGGTCCTAGCCGGCGGACGCCCCAAGCCCGTCCTTCTCCATCGCGCGCCTCCTTCCGCAGACAGCGCCTGGCTCGCCGCTCCTCTGTGCCGGTGCCCGGCCTCGTCCAGGCCGCCTCCTCTTCGCCTCGGGAGCTCCGCAGCGCCGTGGCCTCCAGGCTCCAGCCGCGCCATGGCCCTGCGCGCCCGCCAGTGCCTCCTCGGCCAGGAGCAGCACCAGCCTCCTTCGATCCCCCCGAGCCTCACCATCTCGCCTCCCGATGTCGTCCCTCCTCCATCGCCAAGTTTGTTGCTGCTGCCTCTGTACACGGGCATGTACAACTATGGGGTTTCACCGAGTACGACTACACGACGAGACAGCGAGGAACCCCGAGATCGCCAAGTACCACGACGGCAAGTACCCCTTCGGAGAAGTGAACATCTACGAACGAGAACGACTTCTTGAACAAGTACCACTACCGTCGCCCCGGAAAACGATGGATGCGCCGAGTACATCTACGAACGTGAACAACTACCGTCGCCGAGACCGCAAGTACCTCTACGAACATGTACCCCTACGTCAACGACGACTCGACAAGTACCCCGCCGGCGAGTACCTCTTCAGAAACGTGATCGACTACTTCCTCTACGACCGCGAGTACCACTACTTCCACTACGACTTGAACCCCTCCGAGAACGAATGTCCCGAAGGTATAACCCCGAGACGATGCCCGTGGATGAATGCTTGTGGTTGTATGAAATGTGTCCCTTGTGTGCACCGTGCCCGTTTCATCTTTTGTCGTGCTCCTCGGTTGCCTCGTCGCCGACCCGTGGGAACCCGGTGATGGGATCACCCCACCTTTCATCTTGTTCCGCTCGCTCACGCCATCTTTCTTTTGCACCGGACTCTCAATGAGTTACCGGAACCGAGATGTTGCCGTTGCATCATTTTTGGATCGTTGCCGTGGCACCCTTTCTTTCCACCACGGTGACAATACTTCATATCTTCTTCATGTCAACTTTTAATAAAAATTGCATAAAACTTGATCATGTCATCCGCATCATGATAACAACCTTTGGATGTTTAATTGTTGTTTCTTAAAATTACTAAACTTGCTTATGGGGATTTTTACCGGAATTGTTGTTGTTATTTCCGGCCTCATTTAAAATTGTCTAAATAGGTAGTTTACTTTTGCTTCACCTCTTGTCATGTTAACAAACATTTAATCTTGTCTTGTAAATAAACGAGAGTCAATTAAATAATTAAATGTGGTGTTTCGTCAATATGCAACTCATTGCATATTGAGCTCCACTTAACTTGTAGTATTTGTTTGTGCACTTGCCATGCCATGCATAATTAAACCGGACATGCATCATACTTGGATGTGCATCGTATGCCATGTTTATGCTTGTGTGTTTACCGTGTTGCCTGATCCTTTCCGGTTGCTTCTCTTGTTAGCTTCGGTTTCGTTCCGGAGTTGTGAGGATTCGCTCGGCTTTGTTGCTCTGTCTACTTCATGGATCCGTTCTTCTCCCTTGCGGAGTCCCAGGCAAGATGACCATACCCTTGGATACCTTTACTACCATTGCCATGCTTAGTTGTCTCGATGCTATCGTTACATGTCGCGCTACCCATCTTTTATGTTAGCCTCTCCTTGTTGCCATGAAACCTCTAACTTTTGAAACCTTCCTAGCAAAACCACTGTTTGGCTATGTTACCCGCTTGCTCAGCCCCTCTTATAGCGTTGTTAGTTGCAGGTGAAGATGAAGATCGTCCTAGGAGGGAACTTGTTGTTGGAATATCACAATATGTTATATTATTATTAACACACCTATATACTGGGCATGGGTGGAAGGCTTGGCCTTTTGCTCGGTGTTTTGTTCCACTCATGCCACCTTAGGCGCCGATAAAACGACATTATGTTCCTTGATTTTGCGTTCCTTACACGATGGGTGGATGGGGACCCCTTGACGGTTCGACTTTGAATAAAACTCCTCTAGCAAGGCCCAACATTGGTTTTAATTTGCTCATAATAACAACTTAAATAATTAATTAATTGCATAGGGGGTCATGTCCCCGGGTTCTTAATTCTACATAACAGGGGGGGCCAGTGCTGATGGTGTTGGTCCCAAACTAGAGCCACTTGCGGTGCCACCCAGTTATCTGGGGTCTTCGGTTGCTGTACGTATTGCTCATCCGGACGTGGCCTGAGACGAGATACGCGCGGCTACTATCAGGGTGTCGGCACGCCGAGAGGTCTTGCTGGACTTGTTTTACCATTGTTGAAATGTCTTGTGCACCGGGATGCCGAGCCTGATCGGATTTCCCTAAGATAAGGAGTGATGATATTATACTTATCACTTCAGCTAATCGTGAGAGCTTGTGATGGGATAAGTTGGGACACCCCTGCAGGGTTATGATCTTTTGAAAGCCGTGCCCGCGGTTATGTGGCAGATTGGAATTTGTTAATGTCCGGTTGTAGAAAACTTGACAGAGGAGCCGAAGTAAAACACACAACTGTGTGAGTAACCGTGACTGTATCTTTTCACCTTGAGAAGAGAACATGGTGGGGTTATGTTTGACTCGTATGTAGTTTAGGAGCTGTAGCGATCACTACTTTTGCGGCCGTTTGCGTAGATGCTCATCTTATTCTGGTACTCGTAAGTTAGCCACCATATTTTGCTTAGCCGCTGCTGCAACCTCACCACTTTACCTCTTCCTACCCATAAAGCTTTGCTAGTCTTGTTACCCATGGTTCTCGGATTGCTGAGTCCTCGTGGCTCACAGATACTACAACACCAGATGCAGGTTCAGCCGAGAATGATGCAGGAGCTGGTTCAAGTACTTCACTGGGAGCTCGATGAAGAGTTTGGCCGTATGCTTGTGACGTTTCGACGATCAGTAGTGGTTTCTACTAGGATTCGATCTAGACATGTGGCTTTATGTTTTGGTATCTTGTCTTTTGGATCTTACCCTTAGATGGGATGTGATGTTTTGCTTATGTAATGTATTGTGTGAAGTGGCGAGGGTAAGCCAACTATCTCCTTTTGCAATTTAATCCCTCTTTTACATGAGTCGTGCAAAGATACCAAACTTGCGATCATTCCAGAATGGGCTTATATCTTTAAGTATTGCCTCGACACGTAGGAGATATAGTCTCATCCTAGGCATTACAAGTTGGTATTCAGAGCCTTCTCCGACCTAGAAGCTCCCACTGATTGATCGAATCGTTGACGGTTGAGTCTAGGCACACACTTGAAAATGTTTTGAGTCCTATATATATATATCGGAGAGTAGGATTTCTTTTGCTCCTTATCTCTTTTCACTCTGGTGAGGACTCCCGACGATTACTCTTATCTCTTCTACTCTCAAGATGCACCAATTTTTTTTTAGGATCACGCGAGTATTGTTTGGATTGTTTTGATGTCTTTGTGACGAGAACATTTTTCTCGATGCCTCCTGTCATTAGGGGTTGTGGCAGTGTCCCGGGGAGTTGAGCTGTGAGGTGTTGTCGTCACAAATATATCACAGCGGTTCTAGAATACTTAAGACGGCCGACATCGAAAACTCTCCTATGCGGTTAGTGGTAAGATAACCCCGACATCACCCAGTACTGGGGAGGTAGTTCGGGAGTATTGCCATAGCTTGTATAGTAGATGCGTTTCGAAGGTCCGAGGTAAAAGGTTCCCGGAAACAACTGGTTATGTGTTGAAGGATGGATACAGCTGGATGTAGGATTAGAGTTGAGTGCGCGGTGCTTCCCCTGTATCCCCAACACCTGATTGCATAACTGGAAACTTTCGGAAATTAATAGGTGGGTTCATCTAGTAGTTCTAGGCATTCTTCCAACGAATGCACGATACGAAGTTCGGGGTTCTACATTGAGTGAAGTGGTTTTATGGGCTTGTTCCGATCGGGAGTTGCATCTTAAAGGGTCCTTGGCTATGCTGATCCGGGGATTGCAAAACCCTTTTGTAACACATTCCATAAGCTTTCAGCACGAATATGTCGAACGAAGCTTCTATCTTGTATTTGTTCTATCTGCTCCTTGTTCCTTTTATTTACCTTTCTTCTTCCAAGTGGCTTCTCGACTAGTTGATGTACCTACGGAATTCATTCGTTCAATTCTCTGTTCGGATAGATATGTTGCAACATAATCTTCTTCATAAACATATCTATCCTTTGTTTTCGTTTTGATTCTGGTATTCGAGTTGCTTCGATGTCAAATGTTGATTCCATACCTTTCCTAATCGGTGTTCTCATATTTCTATGGGTATGCTAATTCTTCTTGACCATCGAGATCTTTATGTTAATCCTTTTCAACCGGTGTGCCTTCTCTTCAAGTTATTCCATACGGACGTCGTTGAGAAATCTGACGATTTGTCTGTTTCATTCATCCCAAGTCGTCTTTGTTTTTCCCCACCCTCCCTCCCTTCTTCTTCTCGGAGCTAGAAATTCTTAAATGAAATATCCATTTTATTCATGTGATGTTTCCTCATTCTTTTCCTTCAATGTTCTTATCCGGTGCTTTATCGTGAAGATGCTCGAGAGCTTCAAGTTCATCATTCTTTTGTTCTCGAATTCTTCCGGTGGATGTAATTCAAGATTTCGGTGTTGATCTTATCCTTTTTCCTCTTTTCACAATGCTTTCTTATTCCGGTGCACCAATTAATCATTCTCCTCTTGCTATTCATATCCGGAGTGCTGAAGATTCATAATTCCATTCTTAATCCGTTCAAATTATTTTGGAGGATTGTTATCTTATTCAAGCCTTTTTAATTCAACCGGTGCAATATCTCTCAAGCAATCTTTTCCAACGGTGATTTCTTTGAGTGGGCCCTAACCCACAGGTCTTTTTCCAGGATCTTACCTGACTCTTCTAATTATTCCGGAGTTATTCTCAAATTCTTTTTAAAGTGTGACGTAAGAATGATTCCCATCAGTCACATGCCTTCTCCAAGATCGCTTTCAAATTCTTTTCATCGTTGTTTCAACCTTTTTAATTCTTCATTCCGGAGTGCTCAACAATTCTTATGGCATTTCTCGTCTTCATTCTCAACAATTGAAGATCGAAGAAGTGTTTCTCTTAAACTTTGACCCGTTCTCTTGATGAGTTGTGGCTCTAGCTTCATGCCATCCTCATTATTGTTCCGATTGTGAGGAATTCTTTTATACCATCCGAAGCATTTCATGAATTCTTCCATTGTGATCCTCCGAAGGCCATCATTTCAGAATATTTCTTCGTTCTCAGTTTTCAACTTCGTCCTCCAAATATTCTTCATTGATGCCTCTTCGTTCGTCTCCCTATTCTTACGGTGGTTCATTCAAGATTACCTTCCGTTGTTATCGTTTTAATTCATTTGTTCTTTTCACAATCCTACCGGTGGTTCGTTGAAGATTTACCCAAGCTTGTGCTAGATCTCTCTTTAATTCTTTGCAACGAGAATAAGTAGTATGCCAAATCCGTTTGCTTGTCATCAATTTAATTTGATGAAGGATAAGCATACAGTAAATCTTATTCTTATTTTTCCTCGAAGTGATTAATCTCTGTTTTCCGGAGCTTGTTCATCATATATATTCAATGTTCTAATTCTTCATCTTGTTTTCCGGAGCTCCATGTTATTTCAATTACATCATTTCAAAGCTCCATCTAATTCATCGCAGGCCTTGAATCTTATTCTTTTCATCTTTCACTTCTCATGCTTTCATTACCGGAGTTCTTCATGGTGGTTCATCATGATTTAATTCATCCTCGAAGTCTTCATCAAGATTCTTGTTGGAGCTCAAGCATTCTTCATCATGCTTTCCAATTGCAATTCTTTCTACCTTATCTTTTCAGATGGTGTTATGTCATTCTTGACAATTCCTTCATGTTTCATGATTCACGAGTTATCAAGAATGAGATATTTAAAACCATCATTTCTTTCTCTTTAGGAGATCCTTTCAACCCCTCATTTTTTTATCTCTTGGAGTTATCTTGGGTTGTATTTCACCTAAAAGCTTTCCCTAAGGATTGTTGATATTATGGTGCTTATAATGACCCAAGTTCTTCATTTATCCTCCCGGTGAGATAACTCTTTCGTCTCCTTGTTGATCTCAATCCAATTTAATGTTTCCGTCAGTGGCTGGTTGTCACCTCATAATTTTGAGATGTTTTCCATAAGCCCACATCAAGCTTATTCTTTTCGTTGTTGAATTCCAACAACTCCGTTCAGCCCTTCTTTGTAAGGAGGATTTCCTAATTCAATTTTGAGAGAAGTTGTCATTTTTTCTTCTCCGTTCATTTCTTTTATGGATCTATATTCTATTCTTTCATTCCGGAGGCATTGTGATGTTGCTCTCTTTAACCATCATATCGTTTTATCGAGATCATGTTCTTTCTCTTTTATCATTTAACCGAAGTGTTGTATCCTCCATTCTTATTCCCTCATCTTATCAAGTTTGCCTCTCTTTTCAACCGGAGTGCTGCCTGAATTCTTTCTTACCCCTTGTGCCATTCCTTCAATTGTTTCGGAGGCAGTGTGTTGTTGATTTCATCAAGTATCATTCCAATCTCCTCAAGTTCTTGTTCATTTCCTTCCATTTTCAGTCGGAGTGCTGTCCGAATCATGTCATTCTTATTCCTTGGCTATACCATTGCGGTTTCATATTCTTTTGTCATCTGTGAGCTTTTGTTTCATGTCTTTCAACCTACAAGGTTCTCGTAATGCTCCTTGTTCCTCTTTTCCAACGGAGTTTTCATATTCGTTCATCTCCATTGTATTCTTATTCAACTTGTTTAACCTCTCAAGGTTCTTGGTTTCACTCGTCTGTCAAAGAAGCAACTTTGTTTTACCTCTTCTTTTTCGTTTTACCCGGTGCTATCTCCAGGATCTCGGGTCGAGATCCTCTGTTAGTGTGGGAGAGTTGTGACTCCCGAAGACCGACGTCCCAGAAGAATCCAGAAGATTCCAGATGTTCCGGGTTCTCCCGTGTGTTTCTTTGTGCTTGTGTTATTTATTTTTGCATTGCATCATGTCATCATGCCATCATGTCATATTTATTTTGCTTCTCAACCTAAATAAATCGTGTGGACCTTCGGTTCATTTAAATCGAGGGAAGTGTGACTTCTCTTTATAACATATCCTCCAACTATATGGAGCTATATAAATAATCCATTTCTTTGGAATTAACCGCAACACACTTGCAAAATTCCCATGCCTATTCCATCTCAAGCTTGTCTTCAAAACCTTTGCCAACAACTCATATATCTTTTCGAGGTTCCTCCAAAATGTGGACATTTTTGGACACTTCTAAATCATAGTCTTTGTTCACACCATTTGAAATAAATTCAAAGGAATTTGAATATATTTTCCAATCATGCCCCTTTTCTATTTTTCTGGGAACCAACGCATTTTTGCGAGCCCAGGAAAAATATCCCCTTGCCCAGATTCCACCTCTACCTTCTCCTTCTTTTACTTCTCTTAGGTTTTGTTTTATGTATTTTTTTATTTATTTGGGAAGGAGTCCAGCCTTTTGGCCCATTAGGCAATCAGCCTCCAGGCCTCTAGGCCTCTAGGCCCATCCCTCCAGCCCGTTCCCATTCCTAACCCTAGCCGACCCAGCTCTCCCCTCGCTCTCCTTCCCAGCGCCGCCAGTTCTCCCCCTCGTTCCCCGATCCCATCTCGCAGTCCGACCCCACCTCCTCATCGCTCACTCCGCTCCTCCCATCGTTCACCCGATCTCCCTCCTTCCTTCGAGCCCGACCGCCTCCGTCTCCTCCTCGCGTCGCCAAGGCCGCGCCCTCGCCTCCAGGACGCACGCTGCGCCCGCCGCTTCTCCGCGCCAGAAGCCCGGCCTCCCTTCGCCATCGGGCCTCCAGCCAGGCCGACGCGCCGTTCTCCAGTCCCAGCGCCGCGCCATGGCCTTCCCTCCGGCCTCCTCCGTCGCCATCATCTCCAGCAGGCGCCCTCGTCCAGCCGCGCGGGTCCTTGCCGGCGGACGCCCCAAGCCCGTCCTTCTCCGTCGCGCGCCTCCTTCCGCAGACAGCGCCTGGCTCGCCGCTCCTCTGCGCCGGTGCCCGGCCTCGTCCAGGCCGCCTCCTCTTCGCCTCGGGAGCTCCGCAACGCCGTGGCCTCCAGGCTCTAGCCGCGCCATGGCCCTGCGCGCCCGCCAGTGCCTCCTCGGCCAGGAGCAGCACCAGCCTCCTTCGATCCCCCCGAGCCTCACCATCTCGCCTCCCGATGTCGTCCCTCCTCCATCGCCAAGTTTGTTGCTGCTGCCTCTGTACACGGGCATGTACAACTACGGGGTTTCGCCGAGTACGACTACACGACGAGACAGCGAGGAACCCCGAGATCGCCAAGTACCACGACGGCAAGTACCCCTTCGGAGAAGTGAACATCTACGAATGAGAACGACTTCTTGAACAAGTACCACTACCGTCGCCCAGGAAAACGATGGATGCGCCGAGTACATCTACGAACGTGAACAACTACCGTCGCCGAGACCGTAAGTACCTCTACGAACGTGTACCCCTACGTCAACGACGACTCGACAAGTACCCCGCCGGCGAGTACCTCTTCGGAAACGTGATCGAGTACTTCCTCTACGACCGCGAGTACCACTACTTCCACTACGACTCGAACCCCTCCGAGAACGAATGTCCCGAAGGTATAACCCCGAGACGATACCCGTGGATGAATGCTTGTGGTTGTATGAAATGTGTCCCTTGTGTGCACCATGCCCGTTTCATCTTTTGTCGTGCTCCTCGGTTGCCTCGTTGCCGACCCGTGGGAACCCGGTGACGGGATCACCCCACCTTTCATCTTGTTCCGCTCGCTCACGCCATCTTTCTTTTGCACCGGACTCTCAACGAGTTACCGGAACCGAGATGTTGCCGTTGCATCATTTTTGGATCGTTGCCGTGGCACCCTTTCTTTCCACCACGGTGACAATACTTCATATCTTCTTCATGTCAACTTTTAATAAAAATTGCATAAAACTTGATCATGTCATCCGCATCATGATAACAACCTTTGGATGTTTAATTGTTGTTTCTTAAAATTACTAAACATGCTTATGGGGATTTTTACCGGAATTGTTGTTGTTATTTCCGGCCTCATTTAAAATTGTCTAAATAGGTAGTTTACTTTTGCTTCACCTCTTGCCATGTTAACAAACATTTAATCTTGTCTTGTAAATAAACGAGAGTCAATTAAATAATTAAATGTGGTGTTTCGTCAATATGCAACTCGTTGCATATTGAGCTCCACTTAACTTGTAGTATTTGTTTGTGCACTTGCCATGCCATGCATAATTAAACCGGACATGCATCATACTTGGATGTGCATCGTATGCCATGTTTATGCTTGTGTGTTTACCGTGTTGCTTGATCCTTTCCGCTTGCTTCTCTTGTTAGCTTCGGTTTCGTTCCGGAGTTGTGAGGATTCGCTCGGCTTTGTTGCTCCGTCTACTTCATGGATCCGTTCTTCTCCCTTGCGGAATCCCAGGCAAGATGACCATACCCTTGGATACCTTTACTACCATTGCCATGCTTAGTTGTCTCGATGCTATCGTTACATGTCGCGCTACCCATCTTTCATGTCAGCCTCTCCTTGTTGCCATGAAACCTCTAACTTTTGAAACCTTCCTAGCAAAACCACTGTTTGGCTATGTTACCCGCTTGCTCAGCCCCTCTTATAGCGTTGTTAGTTGCAGGTGAAGATGAAGATCGTCCCAGGAGGGAACTTGTTGTTGGAATATCACAATATGTTATATTATTATTAACACACCTATATACTGGGCATGGGTGGAAGGCTTGGCCTTTTGCTCGGTGTTTTGTTCCACTCATGCCACCTTAGGCGCCGATAAACCGGCATTATGTTCCTTGATTTTGCGTTCCTTACACGATGGGTGGATGGGGACCCCTTGACAGTTCGACTTTGAATAAAACTCCTCCAGCAAGGCCCAACATTGGTTTTAATTTGCTCATAATAACAACTTAAATAATTAATTAATTGCATAGGGGGTCATGTCCCCGGGTTCTTAACCTACATAACAAGGGGGGCCAGTGCTGATGGTGTTGGTCCCAAACTAGAGCCACTTGTGGTGCCACCCAGTTATCTGGGGTCTTCGGTTGCTGTACGCATTGCTCATCCGGACGTGGCCTGAGACGAGATACGCGCGGCTACTATCAGGGTGTCGGCACGCCGGGAGGTCTTGCTGGACTTGTTTTACCATTGTCGAAATGTCTTGTGCACCGGGATGCCGAGCCTGATCGGATTTCTCTAAGATAAGGAGTGATGATATTATACTTATCACTTCAGCTAATCGTGAGAGCTTGTGATGGGCTAAGTTGGGACACCCCTGCAGGGTTATGATCTTTCGAAAGCCGTGCCCGCGGTTATGTGGCAGATTGGAATTTGTTAATGTCCGGTTGTAGAAAACTTGACAGATGAGCCGAAGTAAAACACACAACTGTGTGAGTAACCGTGACTGTCTCTTTTCACCTTGAGAAGAGAACACGGTGGGGTTATGTTTGACTCGTATGTAGTTTAGGATCTTTAGCGATCACTACTTTTGCGGCCGTTTGCGTAGATGCTCATCTTATTCTGGTACTCGTAAGTTAGCCACCATATTTTGCTTAGCCGCTGCTGCAACCTCACCACTTTACCTCTTCCTACCCATAAAGCTTTGCTAGTCTTGTTACCCATGGTTATGGGATTGCTGAGTCCTCGTGGCTCACAGATACTACAACACCAGATGCAGGTTCAGCCGAGAATGATGCAGGAGCTGGTTCAAGTACTTCACTGGGAGCTCGATGAAGATTTTGGCCGTATGCTTGTGACGTTTCGACGATCAGTAGTGGTTTCTACTAGGATTCGATCTAGACCTGTGGCTTTATGTTTTGGTATCTTGTCTTTTGGATCTTACCCTTAGATGGGCTGTGATGTTTTGCTTATGTAATGTATTGTGTGAAGTGGCGAGTGTAAGCCAACTATCTCCTTTTGCAATTTAATCCCTCTTTTACATGAGTCGTGCAAAGATACCAAACGTGCGATCATTCCAGAATGGGCTTATATCTTTAAGTCGTGCCTCGACACGTAGGAGATATAGTCTCATCCTGGGCATTACAAGTTTCTCCATCCAACATTTGATCTTTTCCCACACCCTGTCCCTCAAATATTTGAAAGTGACATTCCTTGAGTGTCCTACATCTCTAGGCATTCCCACATATCTATTGTTCATCAAAAACTTGGAGAGTGTGCTTAATGTTGTCTCGAACTGCCTGAAGGCACCCATTATTGAAGAAAATCGAAGATTTGTCATCATTCACCCTCTGGCCCAAAGCATTTTTCACCCCTTACTGACAAAAAAGCGGATTGATGTCCCTCTGCTGGCTAAAATGGGCTAGAGAGACTCAAAGTGGGCTCGTACATGGGCTAATGGCAATAGTCCATATCATCCTTCATTTCCACTTGAAGAAGGCATGTAGGGAAATCCCTATTTGAGGCATACAGCCTCAAAATGCCGTTGTATCGCACATAAGACCAAGACTCGTTTGGATTGGGCCGGCCCGTTTAAGCGTTTCAAGGGTTACCGATTTTGGGTATCTTCTAGAGGTTCCAAGATGTTTTTTTACGGTTTGGGGACTACTAGAAGGTTTCAGAACCAGATGTTTTCTGTTCTATTTCGCTTTTCTTTTCTTTTTTCCCTTTTCCTGCCTCTCTTTTTTCTTTTCTCTATTTTCCCCTTTTTCTCTCTTTACATTCTTCTTTTTATTTCTTATTTATGTCTTTCTTTCCTTTTTTATTTCCATTTCATTTTACTTTCTCAAATTTAATATTTTTTCAAAAAATTAACTGAAACTTGAAAAACTTTCGCATTTTAGAAAATTTGTTCATCTTCCCATAGAATGTTTTTATTTTCAGATTTTGTTCCCAAATTCCAAAAAAAAACCTTAGAATTACAAAATTTCAAAAAATGTTCGAAAATTCAAAAAATTAACTATTTTACATTTTGTTCACAAACCCAAAAAAAAATCTACCAAAAAATGTGCATGTTTCAGTTTTTTTTAAAATGTTTGAATTATTAAATTTTGTTCACAAATTTTAAAATGTGAATTTCAAAAATTGTTCACAAAGTCCAAAAATGTTTTTGTTTTCAAAATGTATTAAAAATTCAAAATAAATCACGTTTCAAAACAAAATCACAATTAAAACTGTTCGCATTTTTAGATTTTGTTCACAAATTAATAACTGTTCGGGAATTTAAAAAATAATTCATGTTTACCAAATTTATTTACAAACTCACTAAATGGTCGTGTTCCAAAATTTGTTCACAACTTCAAAAAGTGTTCACATGTTTAATTTTTTTTCAATTTTTTAAAAATGTTTGGAAATCTAAAAAAAATGTCCATGCTTTGCAAATTTTGTTAAAAATCGAAATTGTTCAGGAATTACAAAAATTGGTCTTGTTTTCCAAATTTGATCGCAAATTGAAAGAGATGGTTTGCAAAATTTGTTCACAGATTCAAAACATATTCGCATTTTTCATTTTTGTTTACAAATGCAAAAAAGTTTGTAAATTTGAAAAATATTCCTATTTTTAAATTGGGTTCACATATTCAAAAGATGGTCATGATTTCAAAATTTATTAGCAAATTGAAAAAATGCTCAAGTTTTTTAAAAAATAGTATGTAATTTCGAAAACATTCATTTTTTCATTTGTATTGTATTTCAAAAAATCTTTTGCTTTTACAAGAAGTAGTTCACAATTTTGAAAAATGTTGTCGTATTCAATCTTTATTCCTGTTGCGTTGAATTTTTTTAGTTTCCTTAACAGTGTTTGTGTTTCAAAAAGTATTTGTTTTCAGAAATCATGTCTGATTTTTTAAGTTTAAATCTGCCATGTATTATAGTTCATATATGTTGGGCTGCCTTTTTACACTGTAATGGAATTTTGCGAACTAGGTAGTTTATTTAAGATTCGCGCGGCCAATCATTCACGATAGCTAGCCAATTGGAGTGGCTAGTGTGTCACATGTTTCATCTGCAGGACGAGAGTTCGGTTCCTATCGATGGAGCGTCCAACGGATGGGCCATAGCGGATGGGTCGGCCCAAGTAAGCCGCCTCCTGTGCGAATCTGGGACTCCTTGCCGCAATAAGCAGCATATAGGAGGTCCCGGCTTGCAGACGCAAAGAAAAAACTTGAAGAAGGTGCATTTTATGAAGAGGAACAAAGCAATGAAAAATATAGTAGATAATGTGCACTGAAGTTGGATATGATGAAGATGTATGACATGATTGAACAACATATTTGCGAGTCATCATGCTAAAATTGTCCATGTCTATGAGCTCCTATTCCCCGACCTGTGCGGTGGAAAGCGAGGTAGAGCACACCCGACGCTTCACCACATGCTACTTTGGGTCGGCCCATGTGCAGGGCAGGGTGCCACTATTTTTTTGTTTCTTTTATCCCTTTTTTGCTTTTAAAGTAATTCAGAATTTCCAAAACATACTTAATTTTAAATAAACTCCAAATTCTAAACAATGTTTCGAATTTCAAAAGAAATCTCAGATTTAAAAAATGTTTCTGGTGTGAGAAAATATGCAAGAATTGAAATATTTTTCATAATTTTGAAAACTGAATTTTAAAAAATATTCATGGGTAGAAAAATGTTCATTAATTTTACAATGGTCTTACCAGTATCCTTTTCAATGGTGAGAAGCTTGAATCTTTTAAAACGACGAGAGGTATTCGGTAGGGAGACCCATTTTCCTCTTCTTATTCTTGATTGCGGCAAAGGGCCTTTTGTGCTCCTGTAATCTACTTCTCAGTCATCAATTGCAGGTATCAAGGTGGCCCCTACGACACCCACCATTAACCACCTTTTTTCGCAGATGACAACATGTTGCTCTTTAAGGCCAATGTAGAGGGGTCAGTTGTAGTGTCAAGCCCGCTAGATACTTATAGCAATGCTTCGGGACAATGGATAAATCATGAGAAATCTTTAATTTTCTTTAGCAAGGGTTGTCCTACTTCCACCAGAGAGGAGGTCAAGAATTCTTTACGGGTGCAAAATGAATCTTTAAGTGAGCGCTAACAGGGAATGCCCACTGATGTTGGCCAAACTAAGAATGGGACATTCAAATACTTGAGAGAACGTGTGTGGAAAAAGATCAAAGGATGGATGGAGAAGTTACTCTCGGTGGTTGGAAAAGAAGTGTTGATTAAATCAGTTGCACAAGCAATTCCCGTATATTCCACGTCCTGCTTCGGTTTGCCAAGGGGATTGTGTGAGAGTATAACTTCCAACGTTCGTCAATTTGGTGGGGTAGTAAACATGGTAAAAGGAAACCAAGCTGGGTCACATGGGATATGATGATAACGTCAAAACATTTGGCTGGCCTTGGCTTTCGTGATTTGGAGATATTCAATTTAGCATTTTTGGCTAGACAAGTGTGGCGGCTTACACTATTGCAGGATGGTCCAAACGCGACACTATAATTAGAGACCCTTCGACGAAACTGTGTGCGATGCCATAGTCGCAAACGATGGTGTAAAAACCGTCAAAAAATGTGCAAAACGTTTGCGATGACAGATGCATCAAACACGGTTCAGAATTTAGTTGCGTGTGCGATGCAGGGCATACGGTTCAGCTCAATTAACTGTTTGGGATGAGGAGGCACAAAAGAAACGGGCAGCCAGATGAAGGCGTGCGCGATATACATCATACGGTTCACTGGGATGAACTGCGTGTGATTAGGCAACACAATGGAAACGGTTCAACTGAATAAGATGTGTTTGATACGTGGCAAACAAGTCCGTAATCTGAAATATGTGCGAAGATCAATAATAACACAGACTATTGCTGCTAATAAGCCGTGTGAATTGCTCTGTCTACAGTAGAATAACATATATATATATATATATATATATATATATATATATATATATATATAT
>LR738710.1:629700701-629845385 GCA_902687465.1 Secale cereale
CCCTCTGCCCGATCCCCACCACTGTCTCCCCCGATTCCCACCCATCCTACGCCGCCGCCTCCCACCATCTCCCACCGCGCCGCCCGCCGCCCGCCGCCCGGCCACCACCTTCCACCGCGCCGCCCACCGCACCGCCCACCACCATGCAGCGCGCCGCCTCCCCAAACCTACCGTGCACCGCCCCTTCCCAGGTCGTCGTCGCGCCGCCCATCCCCAGGTCGCCGCCACGCATGTGCCTGCGAGCACCATGGGCATCGACCACATCTGCCCTCCGCCGCCTCGTGACCTCCTTGTGCGCTGCGGTGGCCGGATCCACAACCTCCCAGCCCAGGTGACCTCCTGCTGTACCGCCGCGGCCGGATCCAGTTTTCCTCCTGCCGGTGCCCCCATCTCGACCCCGGCACCTCCCATCCCTCCACCACCTTGGATCTACGCCGTCTTCGCCGCTTGGGGCGGCACCACCCCTCCCACGAGTTGAGGTCATCGTGGCCCTCTCCTCCTCGGATCCGACAAGCCCCCGTGGCTCTCTCTTCCCCAGCTCCTTTGTAGATCGCCTTATGGGCCCTCGCAGTTTTCCGACGATTGTGGTGCAGTGCGGGGCGCGCATGCGTGCAGTCCAGGGGAGCATGCCGTGTAGCTCGCCGGTTCCACAACTTGCGGCTCACCAGCTGTAGTCCGGGGGCGCGTGCCGTGCAGCTCGCCGGTTCCATAACTTGCGGTTCGTCAGCTGCAGTCCGGGGGTGCGTGTCGTGCAGCTCGCCGGTTGCATCGCCATCGCACCACCAGATCCGCCCGGGGAAAGGAAGCCCCTCTGCCGCTCTCCGTCTCCACCGGATGCAGGTATTCTCCACATCTAGGCTGGCAACAATGCAACTAATTGCATCTTGCTTCCAGAAAGAGGTAATAATACAAGTTCTTTGGACCATGTAGTGTTGTCACCTGAGAAAGGGATGAGAGTTTAGACTGAAGATAACATGATTGGTACTTTGCTTAGTCTCACAAAGATGCGACACCAAAGTTACGTGCATGCACTGCTAGACTACTAGCCACTTGGACCTGTGGAGTTCATAAAAAAAACTTGGACTTGTGGAGCCATGGGCTGGACGTGCGAATGCATTATGCAACTACTCCGTGGACAAACCAATCTCTTTCTCTTTAGATTAAGCACACTCTTCTTTGATAATATTGTATTGCTTTTTTTGAGAGCTGATGATATTGTATTGTTGTGAGCACTTACTACAGTTCATTCCAAACCGCTCGGTCTGTGCTACTCGTTGAAGGCCCAGAATTGAAGTTTGCCGAGGTATGGCGTGCGGTTCAGTATTGCAGCATTGCAGTTTGTGACTTGGCGGAGACGAACGCACACCAGCAACAATTTTGTTCAACTTGCAGCTCACTACTCCCATCCGAGAGGCTCACTACAAATTTTGTTCTATTTTGAGGGGAGAATGTAGTCCCCTCGCATTGATGTCTTTTTGTTTTGTTTCTACTAGGGGAGAATGGGATAATCTCGTGGATGCACTGTGGGATTTACTTTATTTTTTTTGTTTCCTACAGAATGCGGGGAACAAAATAAAACATTGAATGCAGTTCGCTCGCCTTGTCCTTCCATCATTGTGCATGTTTGTTCAGTTCATCTAGCTGGTTCACTTTGTAAAAAAAAGAGAAATTCCCATGAGAGGTTCACTTCTTTGTCTAATGCACTTTGTGAGACTAAGGAGGTGTGGGTGTTTGCAATTTGTGTAGCAGCTCCTTATCCCTATGCATGAAGTGCAATTTGTTTTCGTGTGTCTCAAAATTCAGTCCAACTATATCAATGCTTGTAGTGTGTTTGGTTTTCGGATGTGGTTCACTTTTGAGAGTGATGATGTTCACTTGTGCCGAACATGAAAGCGCAAAAAAATTAGCAAATCGACAAAATAGTAATGCGGTTCACTTCGATATATGCCGCGGTTCACTTGCCCTCGTCTCTGCGGTCCACTCTCGTTCATAAAAAAATTGAAAAAAAGACAACAAAAACACGTCTGAGAAAAATTTACGTTCGACAAAAGAAATCATGAAGTTCACTTGCCTGTCTAATGCAATACGATTTTCGTCCGATGCAGTGCAGTTTTCGTTGGATGACGTTCACTTGCCGATTTGGGTGTAGCAAAAAAAGAGTGTCCGCATTTTCATAATTTTAAAACTGCTCTTCAACCGTAAGGAATTAGAGAGAGTGTTCTACGTGAAAAAGTTGCGTCTCGACGATATCTTTCCAACAGCGCACATATTGAATCATTTCGACCAGCGGTTTGTAAAATTTTCGCCAAAAACTGATGCTGCCCCTCATAGTTAGCCGAACGATTTTCAAAATTAACTAAAACCGTAAGGAATCTGAAAATCATTTCAACATATGAAAGTTGCGCCTCGTCCATAGCTTTTCAACGGTATATTACACGCCTTGTTTCGACAAACGGTTAGAAAATTGGAGTGAAAACAGTATCGAAAATTTGAAAAAATTCGAAAAACAGAATTCCGCGATTTAGTAAATTTGAAACTGCTTTTAAACCGTAACGAAGTAGACAAAAAATTATATATGAAAAAGATGCGCGCAGACGATATCTTTCCAACGGTGTATCATATGACTCATTCCGACGAGCGGTTTAGAAAAAAAACACAAAAAACGCTCGCTGCCATTATTCGTCGGTCGCACTGTTTTCAAAACTGCTCTTAAACCGTGCGGAATCTCGAAAAGTGTTCAACATGGCGAAGTAGCGCATAATCCATACATTTTCAACGGTATATTACACGCATTGTTCCGACAAACGGTTAAAAAACTAGAGCAAAAAAGGTACCGAAAAAACAACACGTACAGTTTTTTCAACATGAAGTTCACTTGTCTGTGTGTTGCAGTAAGAATGCAGTGCCCTCATGTTATGCGTGCAGTGCGGAAGTGTTATGAGAATATTATTCTCATAATATTATGAGAATAGACCGACTGTATATATATATAACTGAAATAGACATCCAATTACATAAGTGACTATACAGATCATTCGCACACACCTCAATAAACAATTGCATCCATTCTAAAGTGGGATAAATGATCGTCTAGTCATCTACCTGTTATGACGCTCCCGCCACTGCTATGTGGCTCGATCCCTCGTCTGGGTTAGAAAGAAGACAGTTCCTCATGTCAACATTTCACATATACATCTCATAGCTTGTGTACGCGTCCATGGCCGCGTACTTGACATGTTGTTCATCAAGTCTCTTATGCCACACACTGTGCCACACATTCTTGTCCTTATTGCTCTCTTGCTTCATCTTCGCATAGTAGGGGTCGATGATGGTCGAGGCGAGGTCAACCAGGGAGTTCTGTTTGTTTTTTTCGCTACCCCAGACCTTGTAGTGGTGCTAGATGTTGACAAGATTCGGGAATTTCAAGTCCGAAACCTTGAGCGCTTTTAGATCGTTGGTGGTCTCCACCGTAGCGAAACTGTAGTCGGAGCTGTTGATAAACCAGGAGAAACGCTCACAAGGCCTTGTGGCAAGAAGGAAGTGGTAGACTAGGACGTCATGTCACACGCACAATTGGGCGACGACAACCTTCTGATTGTGCCCAGCATGACCGATGGTGTACTCGAGGTCGAAGCCGACCACTCGGTACTTGTCCTCGGCAAGGAATCACTCCATAGTTTGGATGGAGCTCTCTAGTGAGACCGGATCGTTCGTGTACACTACCGAGAAGGCCTTCCCCCTCACGTGGGTGTCCACTACGTGATGCGTGGTAAACTGTCCGCCGTTGTCGTCGTCGGCCGCTGGGAGCGCCATTGGAGCCACGCGGAGCGCCATTGGAACCGCTGGATGTCCTCTCTGTATGTGTCCTCGTGGATGTACTTATTGTGTCGTGTGAGATGAGAGATGATGGTAAATGGCCGCAGGAATAAAACGGGGCCGGGCAGCATGGATTCTCGGCGCGTCCGCATGGCAGTTTTTGCAGCGGGTAACTGCATCGTCACGTCGCGCCCGGCATGACCGCTTGCACACGAACGTGCATGATCGTGCGCGTGGAGGGACGAGGGCAGAGCACCCGGAGGGACGCGAGAGCAGAGCGCGCCGCGGCTGCCTGAACCGCAAGCAACCACACCATAGACCAGTTGAACACGCAAGAAATGGTCGCCTACAAGCCGGCCAACAGTTGCGTCGCTGCGTAGAGAGCGGCCATGTGGTACCTCCTCCGTCTAGTCTATAGTCTCCTTTATATTCCGTGCCATACTTTGCCTTCATATTTAACCAACAAAATGTTAATGCGTGTTTTAAAAATTATATAATTGGAAACTATGTTCAAATACAAATCCAACTATATAATCTTTGGCGACATGCATTCGTATTTTATTAGTTAAATCATACTTATAAACCAGGACGATGGTATAGTAGGTAATTAAATCATAAACATTTTTTTATTAACCGTATGTGTACGTGGCCTTTCGTCCTCCTCTCGCACGTCTTGTCACCCCGCTGCCGCAGACGGCTTACATCGCAAGCTTGCGCGGCGCACTGGGGCATTCTTTTTGCCAAACGATGGCGCCAATGAATCGTCGGTGAGCCCGTTCTCGTGCAACCTCACAGGTTCCCGCGCAAGCTTCCCGCCCGACTCGGTGAAATCCCCCAAAATCCCAATGCTTACCGGCCTGCTATAAAAACCCTCACGGTCGGCGAGTCCTGCGTTGCATTTTCCCCTCCATCCCTGTAGCTTATCTCGTCTGCTTCTCCCACATTCGCCAATGGCACCGGTCCGTCGTCGTCGCCCAGCCACTCCACCGTCTGTCGGGGGAAACTGTCCGCCACGAACACCTATGGGACCGGAGCCCCTTGTCTGTGCGGTACGAGGGCGGAGGGAGCACAAAGAGCAGATCGAAGCGGACGCGCGGGCAGTTTTACCCAGGTTCGGGCCGCACGGATGCGTAAAACCCTACTCCTGCTTGGTTGTGTATTGAGTGGGGCGCTCGGGAGCTTGAAGAAGCAGCTACACCGTGCGTGAGAGTAGTCTAGGTTTCGAACCCCCCCCCCCACGTTGTGCATGGGCCTCCTTTTATAGTGCAAGGGGTCACCGACAGGTGTCAACGTAGGAGAAAGGGGTAAAAATGTAAAAGAGGTGGTAGTTGTAACAGTGCGGGAACAGTGGAGCTACAGTACCGAACAGTGGTCTATACCTACTTTAACAGTGGGGGACAAGGGCATTTAATGCCCGTCGCCGTCGACCCCAAAAGCTCCCGCCTTAGCGTCTCCGTCCGCCACGGCGACGGATTTATCGCCGTGGTGTGCCACCGTGTACCCCAGGCTGCACAGCCATCTGCCACGCGTCCCTGGATAGGCCCCAGGGCGACGCGTGGGCCGATGAGCTGGAGCGCGGGCACACAGCGCAACCTTCCCGGCAAGCACCTTGCCGGGGCCTTGATCTTGTCGGGCCCGGGAACTTGCCGCTCCCCGGGCCCCTTGCCGGGGCGCGCATAGCGCCGAGGCGATATCTTCTAGTCTTCCTGGCAAGCTCCTCTTGCCAGGGTCTTGTGCTGGTGGAACAGCCTTGAGCCTGGTACGGCCTTCCCGGCAAGCTCCTCTTGCCGGGGTCTCGGTCTTCTGTCTTGTATACTTTGTTTTTGAATGGTTTGATAAGAAGCAGGAAGGTCTCCGGCGAGCACGCAGTGAACCTTGCCGCGGGAAGCTGCAACTGCCCGTGCACAAGTTGGGGTACTAGGGCACCCCTACCTTAGTACACCGACAGGAGCCCCCGGGCCTGGGCCACACACGGTGCCGAGCGCTGTTGGGCCAGGCCCAAAACAGGGCACGGGCACCCGCGGCCCGCGGCGCGCCGAATCCACTTCCATATCCGCCGCACCCCACGGTAACGGCACGCGTCGATTGCGGCGCCGTGGGATGGGACGTGCCCACGATCCCTTAATGGAAAGGGCGAAACGCCCCCCCACTCCCCCATAAAAGCAGAGGTAGCGGGCGCGGTTCCCCTCCCTGTGCTCTCATTACGTCGTCTTCTACCTGCGAAAGATTCCTTCTTGCGCTCCGCCTCCACAGCTCCGCCGCCGCCGAGCTCTTCGTCCCCTTCCTTCCGCCGCGCCCGCCATGGCTCCAAAGGCCGACAAGGCGAAAGCGGAGAAATCCAAGAAGGAGAAATCCGAGCAAGCAGCCAAGCTCATCGCTTACCGGAAGCGGCACGTCGTCTTCCCACCGAAGCTCGGCGTGCAAGAACTCTGGAACAAGTATTACTTGTTCTGGTCCAAGGGCACCGACGCGCATCCCCGCACCCAAGCATACCCGGCCGTCGCCAAGGACAACTATCCCGGCGGGTATCACTTCTTTGCTGCCTTTTTCCACTGTGGTCTCTGTCCTCCTTTTTCGAACTTCTTCTGTGATATCATGAATACGTATGGCTTCCATCTGCTTGATTTCACCCCCAACGCCATTCTCACCATGGCCGTTTTCGCACATATGTGCGAAAACTTCATAGGAGTCCACCCCAACGTAGCCCTCTTTAGACACTTTTTCACTCCTAGAGCCGAGGCCGATGCCCCCCTCTCCGGAGGAATTTCTTGGGTCTTCCGTCTCAACAAGAAGGGATCGTACTTGCCGGGGGAGCTCCGCGGCAAGTGGGAAGAATGGCGAGCGGAGTGGTGCTGGATCGTAGAGGACCAGCCGCAAGCCTTCACTGCGCCGCGCACAACGCCTATCGTGCGCGGCAGAGATTGGAGCGACCTAGACTCCGACGACGTCAAGCTCGACATCGCCCTCGTCCGGATTCTCCGTCTTCGGCTGGCCCGGCTGTCAGTTGCCGAGGTGGGCGCAGATTTCCTCCGCCGGCGCATCGCCCCTCTCCAGGACCGGAAGAGGCCGGCCTGGGAGTACGGCGGCCCGGCAGACATCATGAGGCTGCGCCCCGGGCTTAATTTCAACTTCACCACTCTGGAGCTGCGCGGGATGGTACGGGAGCTCTTCAAGTACGACCCGACGCACCCCGAGTGGTTCAGGACTCCCCGGGAAGTGGTGCCGCTCTGCAACAACGCCGCGAGGGACCGGATCCTTGCCATGATGCCGATGTGCGACTCGCATGGTTTGGACCGCTCGTGGATCGCCCCGAAGCCCATCGACGTCCTCAACTTCTACGACAACCTCGTCGAGATGGCGAGTAACAAGGAGGACCTCAAGCTGCATACGCGGGACACCACCGAACAGGAAATCGCCTACATAGCTTCTCGGGCTGAGGAGGCCGCCGCAGCCGCGGCGGCAGGAGTCTTCGGGTTCTCGCCGGAGGAGGCGGAGGCCGAGGAGGCGTCCACCCAGGCGGAAGAGGCGGAGATCCGCCGATTGCTGAACCTCCCACCCGACGCGCTCGCCGGAGTCCCCTCGTTGAGGCACTCCGGGATCCATGGGATCGCGACGGAGGCTGCGGCGAGGGATGGCACCGCCGGAGGGAGCAGAGGCGCCGCGAGGGGCGGAGGCGCCAAGGGAAAGAGGGCCGCAGCGCTGGATGCTGGGCCCAGCGAGCCGGCCGGGGCAGAGGAGGAGGAGGAGGAGGAGGCCGAAGACTCCGGCGGATCCACGGAGTTATACGCCGACGACCTCTCCTCGTCGGAGAGCTCCCCGCCCCCGGCAAGTCCGAAGGAGTCCCCGGCAAAGCGCCTCCGCAAGGCGGCGACGGGGGAAAGGGCACAGGCGCCCCGGCAACAGCCACCTCGGCGGGCGGCTCCCCGGGGGAGTCAAGCCGCGCCAAGGCCGTCCGGCGCACCAGCCGCAGCAGAGGCGGCCCGTGCGCGGGCCACGACGGAGGCGCCCCGCAGGCCGGCAGCGAGCCGGCAGGGGTCTTCTCGGAGCGGAGCAGCGGCTCCGCCCGCCCCCCGGGCGCCGGCAGCCACAGGGGCTGGGTCTTCGCAGCCCCCAGCCCCGGTGAGCACCAAGCGCGCGAGGGAGTCTTCGCCTCCCGCTCCTCGCGTCGACGCGCCCACGGTGGAGTATGACTTCTCCGCCCTGAGCGAAGACGACGAGGAGGACCAGGAGTAAGGATCCGAGATCTCATATCTTCTTGATTTTTGTCTTGAACTTCTGTTGATGCTGATTCTGTCTTCTGTTCCGATTTCAGGACCCTGGCCCATCGCGCGGCGAAGAAGGCCAAGGCGCCCGAGGCCGAGGTCGCGGAGGACTCGGCAGCGGCGGCAACAGAGGGCGCGCCGGAGCCGAGCCTGCCGGACTCTGGCACTGCTCCGATGAGCAGCCCCCAGCGCAGCCCGCAGCGCAGCCCCCAGCGTAAGTCTGGGGTTCTTTCTTTTCGCTTGTCGGGGTACGTCTGAGGCTTTTGATTTTATCTTCATGTTTTGTCATCTCTTGTCTTGTTCTGTACAGAGGAGGAACCCCAGCGGGAAGAGCGCCCGGAGACCACAGCTGAGGAGCCGCAGGCCCCGCCATCCCCGCCAAGGCAGAACTCTCCGGCAAGGGAAAGTGCTCCGTCAAGGGCGGGTACTCCGCCAAGGCAGAGTACCCCGCCAAGGACGAGCAGCCCGGCAAGGGCGGCCACCCCGCCAAGGCCAAGTTCCCCGGCGAGGGCGACTACTCCGACGAGGCCGAGCTCCCCGGCGAGGGAGCCCGCCGCTGAGGACGTCCGCCAAGGTAATCCTTGTAACTTGTCTTCTTGGCTTGTCTCTTTTTGGATATTTGCTTGAGTCTTGAATTTCTTTGTCTTCTTCTTCTTCCTAGATCTTCCTCCTCCTGTGCCCATGGAGACGGAGGTGATTATCCTCGAGGAGGAGGACGCGCAGGGCGGCGGCGGCGATGCTCCAGTCGTCGAGGAGGTGGGCGAGGCCGCCGAGCCGGCCGCGCAAGAGACTGCTCCGGCTGCGGACGCAGCGGCCGGGGAGGGGAACGGTGGCCGCACCGCCGACCCGGAGGTGGCGGGAGCATCGGATGCTGCACCGGCCACCGGTCCCTCCGCCGGCGAGGAGCAAAGGTTCTATCTCGAGGCCCCCAACGGCGTCTTCATCCAGATGCCGTGGGGGTCTTCGTCGCGAGCTCCTGCGGAGGGCGAGGCGTTCGATGGAGAGGTCCTCGCCTCCGCAGGCCTGAAGATCGTCCAGGCGCCCGGTGGAGGTGAGGGGCCCGAGGAGGAGCGATTGCTTCATCAGCTCCTGGCCCTTTACCGGGCCAGGCAAGCAAAGCTCGCTTCCCGGGAGGCTCTTGCCGCCAAGGCTGCGGCAGAGATGGAGAAGCGTGCGGCGGAGCTCAGCGCCGCCAATCAGGCTGCCCTCCGCCAGGTGGCGGAGGAGCGTGAGCGTCTCGCCGGCGAGTACCAAGAGTGGGTACTTGAGAGGGCCGAAGCCGATGAACAGCAGCGTCTCGCCGGGGTGGAGATGTCCCGGCGAGAGGGAGAGCTCGCGCAGCGGAAGGTTGAGCTGGATTCTCATGAAGAAGACCTTGCCGCTCGCGAGGCTGCCCTTGGCGGGGAGCTGAAGGAGGCGAAGGCCGCCGCGGTTGCCGCGGAGGACGCCAAGAAGGAGCTCGCCGCCAAGGTCGAACAACTGGAGAAGGCGATGAAGGTGAGCGCCGAGAAGGTTGCTGCGCTCATCCTGGAGCGCGAGAAGGATGCTCACACAAACTCAGAGCTCCAGGTGAGTTTATCCAAGAGGGGTGACGAGCTGAAGGCCGCCAAGGATTCCATTGAAGACTTGGAGCTGAAGGTCACCACCCTGAAGGAATCGCTTGATGCTGCCCGGGCCCAGGAGACCAAGTTGAAGGATGAGCTCCGCAAGGAGCGAACCTTGGTGGAGAGCGTCAACAAGGCCTCCGAGCTCTTCCGGCAGACTATCGAGGTGTGGACCGAAGAGCTGGTTTCTTCTGCGTCCAATATCGACCAGGAGTTGCTGGCGTTGAAGGTTGAGCATCTTATCTACTCGCCGGATCCAGATCTCCCGCACAGCGCCAAGCTCAGCCTCTTCTTCAGAGGCGTCGCTCCGGCTCTTGCAGGTCTCCGGAACCGCATCCCCGCGCAGCTGGCCGAGGAGTCGCGCCGGCTCTGCGCGGGAACTCTGGAGCGGGTCTTGACGAAGATCGTGTACCGCAACCCGGGGATCAATCTCACGAACGTTCTTCGCACCCTGCCGGCTGATGCAGACACGGAGGCCCTGAAGGAGCAGGTCGGCCACATCATCGCCAAGGTGGCAAAGCTTGGCAGGAAGGAAGGCGACCGCGTAGACTAGGGCTCCATTTATCTTTATCTTTTTGTTGCTGCACATTATGTTATGAACTCATTAGTCCATTGCGACAAGTTATCCTTGTAAGATATTTGCTTTACTTCATTCAATCGGTGCAACGTTATCTTCCTTGTTTCAATCCTTGACTTTGTATGTTTTTCACCCTTCGCTCCCGGGGAGCTTGCCGGCAAGGGGCCCTTGCCGCGAGCGCTGAGTGCTGGACTCCGAGCAGCCTGCTGGCCAAGGTCCTCGCCGGCAAGCAACCTTGCCGCAGCTGGTCGCAACGCACTTAGCTTGCTGAGCGTACTCGGAAACGAGGCAAGGGCGCGACACTTGTCGCAGCTCACTTAAATCGTTGAGTGGACTCGAAAACAAGATAAGGGTGCGGCAAGCTACGGGTAGGTTCCTCCGCGCACAGGTTTTCCATACAAAGTGTGATCGTTCAAGGAAGACAACCAAATTTTAAAATTTGAACTGGTCAAATTCTAACAACTTATCTTTCATATGCTGCTTGCTCATGTTGCTTGTTTTCCGGTAAGGCTCTTCTTACTTGAACAACACTTAGTTCCTCCTTCATCTCCTTCCCCCCCGGCAAACTTGTGCGCGAGGAACGTTCCTTCTGCTTAAAAGAAAAAGAAAGGGAGAGGGAAACAAGCATATTGCCTTTCGGCGTAATAGTGTTTACTGTATGTCTGAGTGTTGCATCAAATGCCAAACAGAACATGCAAATAGCAAAGAGAAGCATGCAAAAGGCAATCGATGCGAAAACACGAAAACTTTACTGATGCACGGGGTCTGCGCCCGGCTTTGTACAAAGGGTTACATGCAACAGCGGCAAGGCTTGTACAAAAGGTGGTTGCCGGAGCGGATCACGGCAACCGCGCCTTAGGGGTGAAACTTTCGAAGATGCTCTATGTTCCAGGAGTTGCTCACCGGTAAGCCTTCTTCGGTCTCGAGGCGGACAGCGCCGGACCTCGTAACTTGTCTCACCCGATAAGGGCCTTCCCACTTCGGCGTCAACTTGTTGGAATTCTTGGCGGACTGAACACGCCGAAGAACAAGGTCGCCTTCCTCGAGACTCCTGGCCTTGACTTTGCGGCTATGGTAGCGGCGCAAAGCTTGCTGGTATCGAGCAGCTCGTACAGCAGCCTGGAGACGTCCCTCCTCAAGGAGCAATGCGTCATCTTGCCGCAATTGCTCTTGCTCGAGCTCATCGTAAGCGAGTACTCGAGGAGATCCGTATACGAGTTCCGTGGGGAGAACTGCCTCTGCTCCATAGACTAGAGCAAAAGGTGTCTGTCCGGTGGCTCGACTTGGTGTCGTTCTGATTGACCAAAGAGCCGCCGGGAGCTCCTCTATCCAATTCTTTCCGCACTTGCGCAGCCTGTCAAAGGTCCTTGTCTTGAGTCCGCGCAGCACTTCAGCATTTGCCCTCTCCGCTTGGCCGTTGCTCCTCGGGTGAGCAACAGAAGCGAAACAGACCTTGGCGCCAAGGTCTTGGACGTATTGCATGAAGGTGCGACTAGTAAATTGCGTACCGTTGTCGGTGATGATCCTGTTCGGGATCCCGAAACGGCAAACAATCGACCTGAAGAACCTGACTGCTGACTGTGCTGTCACCTTTCTCACTGGCTCCACTTCTGGCCACTTTGTGAACTTGTCGATTGCAACGTACAAGTACTCAAAGCCCCCGACAGCACGAGGGAAAGGGCCGAGGATATCGAGCCCCCAGACCGAGAAGGGCCATGACAAAGGGATTGTTTGGAGAGCTTGAGCTGGCTGATGGATTTGCTTTGCATGGAACTGGCACGCTTCACACTTGGTTACTAGTGCAGTTGCATCTTGGAGGGCTTCTTGCCAAAAGAACCCTTGCCGGAAAGCTTTCCCGGCAAGTGCCCTTGCGCCAATGTGGTGGCCGCATATGCCTCCGTGTATTTCTGCCAACAGCTTCTGTCCATCTTCTCTGGAGATGCATTTCAACCTGACACCGTTGAGTCTTCTTCTGTACAGCTCGTTATCCACAAACTGATACATACTTGACTGCCTGGTTATCTTCTCTATCTCTTGAGGGTCGTCGGGAAGTTCTCCAGTTTGCAGAAAACGGACGATCTGCTGCGCCCATGCCGGAGCCCGAGGCTCGACGGCAAGGACTAAAGGCTCGAGGGCCGCTGCGGGAACCTCAGCCTCTTCGGCAAAGACCTCTGGTCCTGCCGGAGCTGACGGTCCCCCGGCAAGCTCGCCGGGGCGAGGCTTGTCGGGAACACTTGCTTCAACTGCACAAGCCCGAGGGCTTGCAGGAGCAAACTGTTCCTCAGCGTTGTTGTTGATCTTGGGAACTTTGGCGGCGGGTTCAGGAAGATCCGCCGGCAAGTAATCGCCGGAGACCAACTTTCTCTTCTTGGACTGCCCAATTGACGGTGTAACTGATGGCTGAGTCAGCTTGAGCAAAAAGGTCCCTGGTTCCACAGGTAACTTCATCGCGGCGCACTTTGAAAGGCCATCTGCAATCTCATTTTGAGCTCTTGGGACGTGCTCCATCTGCAGACCTTCAAAGTGCTCTTCAAGCTTCCTCACTTCATCGACATATGCTTCCATCAAAGGGCTCTGGTAGCTCTTGTTAACTTGTCGGACCACCAACTGAGAATCGCCCCGCACAATCAGCTTTCTGATCCCAAGTTCGGCCGCAATCCTGAGACCGGCAAGCAAGCCTTCATATTCTGCAGTGTTGTTTGTCGCTTGCTCCCTGGGAAAGTGCATCTGGATAACATATTTGAGGTGTTCTCCGGTGGGCGCGATGAGTACCACGCCGGCACCGGCGCCTTGCAGCGAGAAGGCACCGTCAAAATACATTACCCATTCACTTGTCGCTTCTTGCACGGGTACACTCGTTTCTTGAACTTCTTCTTCTGGCGTTGGGGTCCACTCAGCGATGAATTCTGCCAAAGCTCTGCTCTGTATGGTTGAAGTACTTTCAAACTTGAGTCCAAAGCTTGACAGTTCTAGTGCCCACTCGACGATCCTGCCTGTTGCCTCTGGATTGTGCAATATCCTCTTCAACGGAAAGCGAGTGACCACTGTTATCTCATGGGCTTGGAAGTAGTGGCGCAGCTTCCTCGAGGCCATGAGAAGGCCGAAAAGCAATTTTTGCACACCCGAGTACCTTGATCTAGCTCCCTGGAGAAGGGAACTTACAAAATACACTGGGCGTTGCACCATCTTCTTCCGCACCTCTCCTTGTTCCTGCGCAGAGTCTTCCTTGTCGGGGCCAGAGCTTGTCGGGACAGCCCCCTGCTTGTCGCTAGATTCGCTTGCCGGTGATGCTGACTCCTCGTCGGACTCCCTCTCCGCTACTAACGCAGCACTAACCACCTGGTTGGTTGCCGCTAAGTATAGCAACAACTTTTCCTGTGGTTTAGGTGCGACAAGTATAGGAGTGGAGGACAGGTACCGTTTCAAATCCTGCAACGCCGCCTCCGCTTCCGGAGTCCACTTCATGGGACCTGCCTTCTTCAAGATTCTGAAGAAAGGTAGGGCGCGCTCTGCGGATTTTGAAATGAACCTACTGAGGGCAGCAACACAACCTGCAAGTCTTCTGACATCCTTGACGCGCTTCGGGGCCTCTATCTGCTCGATGGCTTTGATCTTGTCGGGGTTGGCTTCAATCCCCCTCTGTGATACAAAGAACCCGAGAAGCTTGCCAGAGGGAACTCCAAAGACGCACTTCTCGGGGTTCAACTTGAGCTGTATCCTGCGCAAGTTCTGAAACGTTTCTTCCAAGTCTTGAATCAGGGTTTCTTTGCTCTTGCTCTTCACCACGATGTCATCCATGTAGGCTTCTACATTCCTGTGGATCTGTGGCTCAAAAGCAGTGTACACTACCCTTGCAAAGGTTGAGCCTGCATTCTTCAATCCAAATGGCATGCGGATAAAGCAATAAGTGCCACATGGGGTGATAAATGCAGTCTTCTCTTCATCTTCCTTAGCCATGAAAATCTGGTGATAGCCTGAATATGCATCAAGAAAACAGAGTAGCTCACATCCGGCAGTGGAGTCAACGATCTGGTCAATGCGCGGCAAAGGGAAAGGATCCTTGGGACATGCTTTATTGACATCGGTGAAGTCTATACACAGTCTCCACTTCCCGTTGGCCTTGCGCACGACGACTGGGTTTGCCAGCCACGTCGGATGGATCACACCTCTAACTAGGCCTGCTGCCTCTAGTTTCTTGATTTCCTCATTGATGAACTCTTGGCGCTCCACGGCTTGCTTCCTCACTTTCTGCTTGATGGGCCGCGCATGAGGACAGACAGCAAGCTTGTGCTCAATCACCTTCCTGGGAACACCGGGGATGTCAGATGGTTGCCAAGCAAACACGTCGACATTCGCCCGCAGGAAGGCGACGAGCGCGCTTTCCTATTTGCTGTCAAGGGTGGCACTGATGGTGAAGGTACCACCAGTGCCATCCTCCTTTGCAGACACCTTCTTGGTTGCCGGAGGAGCAGCCATTCCTTTCTTGCTCTTGCCGGTGGAGCTCGATGGAACGTCCTCGACGGCAGCGCAGCACTCCGAAGAGGTGCGGTTGCCGGAGTGGGTCCCAGAGCACTTGCCGGACTTGGTCTTCGTCTTCTTCCCCCCGGGAGCTTCAGCGGCAAGAGTATCCTTCTCGGCCGCAGCTGCCGCATCCCGGTAAATCTTGTCGGCGCAAATAAGCGCATCTTTCTTGTCGCTGTGGACGGTGATGACGCTTATCGGCCCCGGCATCTTCAGCACGTTGTAGGCATAGTGGGAAGCTGCCATGAACTTGGCGAGGGCGGGACGGCCGAGTATTCCATTGTAGGGTAATGGAATATCGGCAACGTCAAAAATGATGCGCTCAGTCCTGAAGTTGAGCTCCCCGCCAAAGGTCACCGGCAGAGTAATCTTTCCCTTGGGCTTGCTCCTTCCCGGGTTGATTCCTTGGAATGAACCGGTCTCTTCGAGCTCGCCGTCTTGAATCTGGAGCTTCTTGATCACAGCAGAGGAGATCAAGTTCAGCCCGGCCCCGCCGTCAACCAACATTTTGGTGACCTTGAGGTTGCGGATGGTGGGAGAAACCAGCATCGGCAAGCACCCGACCGCTGTGGTGCGGTCAGGGTGATCCTCAAGGTCGAAAACGATGGGCGTGCTGGACCATTTGAGGAGCCTGCGCGACTCCACGGGCGGCTCCGCTGCATTCACCTCACGCACCCACTGTTTCAGCTGGCGGTGGGAGGTGTGCAGGGAGGCGCCACCGTCGACGCACAGGACCTCCGTGGCCTTCTGGAACTCCTGCTCGCTGTTCTCGTCGTCCTCCATGTCTTCATCGTCGTCTTCGTCGTTGTCGCGGCCCCGGGGAGGTCGATCTCCTTGCCGCTGCTTGGCCTTGCCGCGGCGTCCTCCCCGGCCGTTAAACGGCCGCTTCTTGCTGGGCTCTTCCCCGCCACCTTGGGCCTTCTCCTTGTCGCGCCTCTCGTACTCAGCTTTTTGCTGCTCGACGAGGTACTCGACGCGCTTGCAGTTGGAAAGATCGTGACCCTTGGTGCGGTGAATCTTACAGTATTGCTTGTCGGAGCTACCCGGCTTGTCAGCCGCCGCCGCAGGGGCAGGCTCCTTGCCGGAGCCGCCAGCCTGCGCTTGCTTGGCGGGGGCCTCCTTGCCGGACTTCTCGACGGCAAGCACTTCCTTCTTGCCCTTCTTCCTGTTGTTCCGCCGCCGGCTCTTCTTTGCCGGGGCGGCGTCGTCGCTGTCGCTTCCCCCTGCGCCAGCATCCTCCCCGGGGAGTTTCCTCCCCTCTTCCGCACGGGCGCACTTGTCAGCAAGAGCGTAAAGCTCGCTGACGTCCCTGATCTTGGTCATCGCCATCTCCTCACGCATGCGGCGGTTACGCACGTTCTGATGGAACGCGCTGATAACCGCGGCAGGGTGAACGTCAGGGATGTTGTGCTGTACCCGGCTGAAGCGTTGGATATACTTGCGCAGGGGTTCGCCTTCCTTCTGGGCCAAGATGTGAAGATCGCTCTCCTGGCCATGGGGTTTGTGGCCGCCGGTGAAGGCGCCAACAAACTGATGGCAGAGGTCGGCCCAAGAAGAGATAGAGCCTTCCGGCAAGTGCATGAGCCACGAACGGACGTTCGGCTTCAGCACGAGCGGGAAGTAGTTGGCTAGAATCTTCTCGTCGCGCCCCCCGGCAGCTTGCACTGCGATAGTGTAGACGCTGAGAAACTCCGAGGGGTGCGTCTTGCCGTCGTACTTCTCCGGTACGTCGGGCTTAAAGTTCTTCATACTGGGCCACTGGACGCGCCGCAGCTCGCGGGTGAACGCAGGGCAACCTGCCGCGTACGGCAAGTCGCCTGGTTCACCGGGCGCGGGTGCGTCGACAGTGTTCCCAGCTCTCTTGTCGGATTGTCGCCGAGCTTCTCGGCGGCGCTCGATCGTGGTTCGAGTGTCTTCATCTCGCCGGTCGTCGAGGACCTGGCGCTGGTCCCGACGAGCCCGCGGGTCCGACGAGGCTGTGGAGCCGTCGTCGGGGTTGTTCCGGCGGGGAGGCGTCTTCTGCTTCTGCGGCGGGGAGTGCACGCTTGTCGCACCCCCGGCAGTCTTGTCGCCGATAGCCTTCGTCTTCTCTGCCTGCCGTGGCCGTGAGGTCGACGGCTGCTGCGGAGAGTCGTTGTTGGCGAAGTCTATCAGGCTTCGGATAGTGGCCCTCCATTCTTCGGCCTTGTCGGCCGCCGGAGGAAAATCGAGGAGCAGCTGCGCCCTTGCGAGCGCTTCTGCCGGAGTGGTGGGGAACGCGGGCGAGCGGTGCGAGGAGCGGGATACGCTCGGACTTCTAACGACGTTAG
The DNA here is from genome assembly GCA_902687465.1 of Secale cereale. Classification (NCBI taxonomy): domain Eukaryota; kingdom Viridiplantae; phylum Streptophyta; class Magnoliopsida; order Poales; family Poaceae; genus Secale; species Secale cereale. Next base: position 629,717,791 of record LR738710.1, read on the forward strand.
AAGGAGCGGGGTCCCGCGCCGGCGCCTTCGCTTTGCTTGTGCCCGGACGGGGGTCCGGAGCGTCCCGCGAACCTCCAGTTTGGCCTTGTCCCAGCAAGCGGATACCACCTCCCGTGGTATGGCGCTGCGGGGTCGTCGTGTGCTGTGATGGACGCGGCGCGTCCACGGAGACCGAGGTCCGGTCGTCCGTCTTGTTCTTGGATCTGGTGGCACCGTGAGTGTCCTCGCCGGCAACCACCCTTCCGACGGCGTCTCCCCCGCCCACCGTTGGCTCTGGTGGCGGCGGGTGAGACGCAGACGGGCCTCCCACCTCCGAAGGCTTCTTCTTCGGGGCCATGGAGTTGTCGCTGATGAAGTTGTAGAAGTTGATGAAGAATGCGCCCGCGCGAACGCCGGATCAGGTTCGTACAACCTCGACGCCCCCTACCTGGCGCGCCAAAGATGTCGGGGGAAACTGTCCGCCACGAACACCTATGGGACCGGAGCCCCTTGTCTGTGCGGTACGAGGGCGGAGGGAGCACAAAGAGCAGATCGAAGCGGACGCGCGGGCAGTTTTACCCAGGTTCGGGCCGCACGGATGCGTAAAACCCTACTCCTGCTTGGTTGTGTATTGAGTGGGGCGCTCGGGAGCTTGAAGAAGCAGCTACACCGTGCGTGAGAGTAGTCTAGGTTTCGAACCCCCCCCCCCCACGTTGTGCATGGGCCTCCTTTTATAGTGCAAGGGGTCACCGACAGGTGTCAACGTAGGAGAAAGGGGTAAAAATGTAAAAGAGGTGGTAGTTGTAACAGTGCGGGAACAGTGGAGCTACAGTACCGAACAGTGGTCTATACCTACTTTAACAGTGGGGGACAAGGGCATTTAATGCCCGTCGCCGTCGACCCCAAAAGCTCCCGCCTTAGCGTCTCCGTCCGCCACGGCGACGGATTTATCGCCGTGGTGTGCCACCGTGTACCCCAGGCTGCACAGCCATCTGCCACGCGTCCCTGGATAGGCCCCAGGGCGACGCGTGGGCCGATGAGCTGGAGCGCGGGCACACAGCGCAACCTTCCCGGCAAGCACCTTGCCGGGGCCTTGATCTTGTCGGGCCCGGGAACTTGCCGCTCCCCGGGCCCCTTGCCGGGGCGCGCATAGCGCCGAGGCGATATCTTCTAGTCTTCCTGGCAAGCTCCTCTTGCCAGGGTCTTGTGCTGGTGGAACAGCCTTGAGCCTGGTACGGCCTTCCCGGCAAGCTCCTCTTGCCGGGGTCTCGGTCTTCTGTCTTGTATACTTTGTTTTTGAATGGTTTGATAAGAAGCAGGAAGGTCTCCGGCGAGCACGCAGTGAACCTTGCCGCGGGAAGCTGCAACTGCCCGTGCACAAGTTGGGGTACTAGGGCACCCCTACCTTAGTACACCGACACCGTCATCAGAGGACATCTCCAGATGGAAGGCTACACCGCGGCGGCGCAATCCCCGGCGTAGTGTAGCGCGTGGCGTCCCTGTTGGGTGTGCGCGGAACATCCACCACACGCTCCGCCGCCAGTGCCCGTCGGCAGCTGTTGCCGGCCGCCGTTGCCGCCACACCACCGTTGAAATCCAGGGCCATCGCCTGCTCCACCGCCGCGGCTCGAAGGCGGGAGATGGTCGTCGTGGCCGCCACCCCACTGCCGGCCACTGTGTCCATCACCCACTCCGCCACCGCGGCCCGAAGGCGGGAGGTGGTGGTCGTGGCCGCCATCCCGTCGTCGGCCGCCGTGGCCACCAGCCCATCGTCGACCGCCGGGGTCATCACCCGCTCCGCCACCGCCGCCCAAAGGCGGGAGGCGGAGGTGGATGCCCGCACGTGCGACATTGACCTTGCGCGCTACACCGAGTTCCTGCGGGAGGAGGAGGAGCGCCTCATCGAGCACGCAAAGAGCCTACCGTCGCAGTGGCCGCGGCGCACGCCGCCTCAGAGGCGAGGAATGAGGAGATCTACGAGGAGAACCACCGCTTCGAGAGGGGTCATCTGGAGCGACAGAGGGTGTTCGAGGTGAGCGTCGCTGAAGCTACATTAGCGGCAGGCACCGCGTTGCGGTTGCCCAGCTCATCAATAGGCTCCTCCTCCGCCGCCTCTTATTGAGCGCGCTCGGCAGAGAAGAGGCAACCGGAAGTAGTACAAAACCCCTCCGAAGTAGTAGTAGTAGTAGTATTTAGGGGATGTTTTGTTCAGTTCATCTGACTATAGATGTGGTGGAACTGTACAACGTACTTAAAATTAGCTAGTATATATAGTTGAACTAGCTATTTCAGTACGTGGTTGGCAACAATTGGGAAAAAGTTTGGTCGGTTCAGCTGTCGAGTTGAACTGTTTGTATAAATTAAGAACGACTACTTAATCTATGAATGAAATCTATGCTTAATTACTGAATTTTAGTTGCAAAAATTAGATACTGCTAGTGATTTTTAGCTTCATATTTTGACAAATCACAGTGTTACAAGGATTGGCAAATCTTACCAAATTGTTTGTACGTGGTTGCACACGGGTCATCCAAAACAACCGTTTGCGTTGAAGGAATGCACAAATCCTGCGCTGCTCTCACTTTGCATACGGGTGTTCTATCTAAAACGTTTGTGATCAAGAGCTGCAAAAATCCTGCTCGACACATTTTCTCTTGGCTTCCTGGGGAAGCTGTCAGTTTGCATACGGGTGTTCTAACTAAAACGTTTGCGATGAGTGTTTTATATTTAGAAAGCGAATTAAACTACGGCTTGGGCGCCATTAATGGAGAGGATGCAAGCAAGGCAGGCGACCATGGAAGTCAAAGGGCTCGCTTCCCAGTGAGCCTGCGCAGCGTACATCTCGCACGCTTCCCGGTGAGCCTACACACTTGAGCACAACTTGCACGCCTCCCGGTCATCCTAAGCACCGGACGGCACACGCACGCCTCCCGTTCAGTCAAGGTGAAGCATCTGTCCGCACAGCACCTCCTACAACCATTAAAACCAAGACACGTGGCGTCACGTGAATGGTTAACACAATTTTGGATTTACTAGAATTTAAAAACAAGGCATCTCATTGTTTTTCTGGTAATCAACGGTGCCCTGGTGTTTGAAATTCATTCCCATTTCTTGCGTGGGACCTAAGCATGCACCCAAGGACACATATTTGATTTTTCAACCAATTTATATGCACTAGAGCATGTGCATGTAGTTCAAATTTGAATTATGCACATAAATGCATTGAAAACTCAGTGAATGCATAAAAATGTCCAAACGAACCCCGAAAATCACAAAAAATTCACACAACACTCCTGTTGTTCTATGTTGGCATGAGAAAAAAAATTGAAAGCAATAAGAGGCAATGGATATCGTTTCGTCCCAAAGGTGGGACGTTCCCTACCGAAAAGCATCATGCTTGTTGTGAGAAGCTCCGGTTTGTGAAAAGCATATACCCTAACCTGCCCCAAATGGGACAAATTTTGTACCGCGGCATGTTGATTCCGCTCCATGATAGCATGCCAAGTTTCATGAATTTCAGACGAGTTTTGGATTTACTAGAATTTAAAAAACAGGCATCTCAATGTTTTGCCGGCAATCAACGGTGCCCCGGTGTTTGACATTCATTCCCATTTCTTGCATGGGACCTAAGCATGCACCCAAGGACACATATTTGATTTTTCAACCAATTTATATGCACTCGAGCATGTGCATGTAGTTCAATTTGAATTATGCACTTAAAATGCATTGAAAACTCAGTTAATGCGTAAAAATGTCCAAACAAACCCCGAAAAATCACAAAAAGTCACACAACACTCTTGTTGTTCTATGTTGACACGAGAAAAAAATTGAAAGCAATAAGAGTCAATGGATATCGTTTCGTCCCCAAAGGTGGGATGTTCCCTACCGAAAACCATCATGCTTGTTGTGAGAAGCTCCGGTTTGTGAGAAGCATATACCCCAAACCTGCCCAAATGGGACAAAATTTGTACCATGGCATGTTGATGCCGCTCCATGATACCATGCCAAGTTTCATGAATTTCAGACGAGTTTTGGATTTACTAGAATTTAAAAACCAGGCATCTCAATGGTTTTGCCGGCAATCAACGGTGCCCCAGGGTTTTAAATTTATTCCCATTTCTTGCATGGGACCTAAGCATGCACCCAAGGACACATATTTGATTTTTCAACCAATTTATATGCACTGGAGCATGTGTATGTTGTTCAAATTAGAATTATGCACATAAAATGCATTGAAAACTCAGTTAACGCATAAAAATGTCCAAACGAACCCCGAAAAATCACAAAAATTCAAACAACACTCGTGTTGTTCTATGTTGACACGAGAAAAAAATTTGAAAGCAATAAGAGGAAATGGATATCGTTTCTTCCCCAAAGGTGGGACGTTCCCTACCGAAAACCATCATGCTTATTGTGAGAAGTGATAACCCACAAGTGTAGGGGATCGCAACAGTTTTCGAGGGTAAAGTATTCAACCCAAATTTATTGATTCGCACAAGGGGATCCAAAGAATACTCTCAAGTATCAGCAGTTGAGTTGTCAATTCAACCACACCTGGAAGACTTAATATCTGCAGCAAAGTATTTAGTAGCAAAGTAGTATGGAAATAACGGTAACGGTGGCAAAAATAACAGTAGCAGTTTTGTAGTGATTGTAACAGTGGCAGCGGAAAAGTAACTAAGCAAAGAAAAATATGTAAAATCTCGTAGGCATTGGATCAGTGATGGATAATTATGTTGGATGCGATTCCTCATGTAATAGTTATAAGCTAGGGTGACACAGAACTGGCTCCAGTTCATCAATATAATGTAGGGATGTATTCCAAATATAGTCATACATGCTTATGGAAAAGAACTTGCATGACATCTTTTGTCCTACCTTCTCGTGGCAGTGGGGTCCTATTGGAAACTAAGGGATATTAAGGCCTTCTTTTAATAGAGTACCAGACCAAAGCATTAAAACTTAGTGAATATATGAACTCTTCAAACTACGGTCATCACCGGGAGTGGTCCCGATTATTGTCATTTCGGGGTTGCCGGATCATAACGCATAGTAGGTGACTTGACTTGCAAGATAGGATCAATAACTCACATATATTCATGAAAACATAATAGGTTCAGATCTGAAATCATGGCACTCGAACCCTAGTGACAAGCATTAAGCATAGCAAAGTCATAGCAACATCAATCTTAGAACATAATGGATACTAGGGATCAAACCCTAACAAAACTAACTCAATTACATGGTAAATCTCATCCAACCCATCACCGTTCAGCAAGCCTACGATGGAATTACTCACGCACAGTGGTGAGCATCATGAAATTTGTGATGGAGGAAGGTTGATGATGACAACAGCGACGATCTCCACTCTCCGGAGCCCCGAACGGACTCCAGATCAGCACTCCCGAGAGATTTTAGGGCTTGGCGACGACTCCGTATCGTAAAATGAGATGAATCCTTCTCTCTGATTTTTTTCTCCCGAACGTGAATATATGGAGTCAGAGCTGAGGTCGGTGGAGCATAAGGGGGCCCACGAGACAGGGGGGCGCGCCGAAGGGGGTGGGCGTGCCAGCACCCTCGTGGACAGGGTGTGGGCCCCCTGGTCTTAGTTCTTTTGCCAGTATTTTTTTATATTCCAAAAATATTCTCAGTTGCTTTTCAGGTCATTCCGAGAACTTTTATTTCTGCACGAAAATAACACCATGGCAATTCTGCTGAAAACAGCGTCAGTCCGGGTTAGTTCCATTCAAATCATGGAAGTTAGAGTCCAAAACAAGGGCAAAAGTGTTTGGAAAAGTAGATACGTTGGAGACGTATCAAGAAGCTCCGGTTTCTGAGAAGCATATACCCAAACCTGCCCCAAATGGGACAAAATTTGTACCACGGCATGTTGATGCCGCTCCATGATAGCATGCCAAGTTTCATGAATTTCAGAAGAGTTTTGGACTCACTAGAATTTAAAAACCAGTCATCTCAATTGTAAGGGCATATTTAGCCAAATGGTATTTTGGTGATTGATGACAATACGTTTGCGGACTAATCATGTGTTCTAAGCTCTTTCAGATATATCTCACATAGGCACAAGACGATTAGATGGCCCTTAGAATCTTTGGAAGACAGTGTTTCCTTTTGCTTATTTTTCTGTGGTTCTGAGTAATAGGAAAGCCGTACTATTAAGAGGGGATCCGCTTTGGTAAGGTTTGGGTGGAATCAACACGTACACTTCATTATTGCACCCACCATTCCTTCCCACCGCAATGGAGTTCTTCTTTCCCAAGTTCTCTAGTTTTTCTTGGCCCCAGCGGTAGTACCACGGATCCTAGCGGTAGTACCGCTTGATGCACACTGTGGTAGTACCGCTGCTGATCCGTGCTACCACCGCCTCGACTCGCGAGCGCGTTTTCGTGTCGAGTTTTGCGGTGCTAGGTGCGGTAGTAGAGGCGGTAGTACCGCCCTGAGACCGCGGTAGTACCGCTCTGGGTCCCTACCCCTCTTGGCACGGTAGTACCGCTTGAAAGGCAACGGTAGTACCGCTCCCTCAAGCGGTAGTACCGCTCTGTGCGGGGCTGAGTGCGGGATAACGGTTGGATTGTTCCCCCCACTATATAGAGGCTTCTTCTTCCTCCTTGTTGACTTACCTCTTCCCCCACATACTCCATTGTTGCTCCAAGCTCCATTTTCGCCCGATCTCTCTCCCTAGCCAATCAAACTTGTTGATTTGCTCGGGATTGCTTGAGAAGGCATCGATCTACACTTCCACCAAGAGATATTTGATTCCCCCCACCAATCCCTAGCGGATGTTGTTACTCTTGGGTGTTTGAGCACCCTAGACGGTTGAGGTCACCTCGAAGCCATATTCCATTGTGGTGAAGGTTCGTGGTATCGGTTGGAGCCTCGAATTCAGTTGTGGAGATAGCCCCAACCTTGTTTGTAAAGGTTCGGTTGCTGCCTTCAAGGGCACCACTAGTGGAATCATGGCACCTTGCATCGTGTGAGGGCGTGAGGAGAATACAGTGGCCCTAGTGGCTTCTTGGGGAGCATTGTGCCTCCACACCGCTCCAACGGAGACGTACTTCCCCTCAAAGGGAAGGAACTTCGGCAACACATCCTCGTCTTCACCGGTTTCACTTGTGGTTATTTCTTTCCTTTACTTGTGCAAGCTTTACTTGTTTATCTCTTATAGCTTGCTTGTGTGGTTGTTATCTTTACTTCCTATTAGTTGTCATCTTAGTAGCATATCTAGACAACTTACTTTAACGCTTAATTTAAAGTGGTTAAGAAAAGCTAAAAATTGTTAGTTGCCTATTCACCCCCCTCTAGTCAACCATATCGATCCTTTCAATTGGTATTAGAGCCTCGTCTCTTTTTAAGGACTTTACCGTCCAAAGAGTATGGGTGACAACGTAGTCGAGACGGAGGATCATTCCGGTGGAACTCCGTCCTTGCCTACGTCCGATGGGGGAGCCTCGGTTTCTCGTGAGGAGTTAAATGTGGCCTTGACCACATTGAAAGAGTCACTAGCGACCGAGGTCAAAGGCATGTTTAAAGATTTGCTTGAGGGGCTTAAATTATCCACCGCACCGTTGGAAGTGGTTCGTCCCGCTACCAACGTGTCGGAGGCTAATCCCGACAAGGGAGAAGCTAGTAGTGAACAAGCCCCTATTACTAAGAATGGGAGTGGAATCTTTGCCCACTCCGCTCCTCCTACTCACTATGGAGGACCCGTTCCTACACCGCATGTAAATTCCGTTGGGCCTCCTCCCAAGTTCATAAAAAAAAAATCTGATTTTGCTACTTGGGTGTTTCGTTTCAAACGTCATATAAATCACTGCTCTACTAATCTTTGGAGAATCATTGAGCAAGCTTTTTATCCGCGTGATCCCGACAACATGACTCCAAGAGAAACTGTGGATCATCAATTCAACGAGTCTGCTCTTTGCATTCTTCAAGATGCTATTCCTCCCGAAGACATTTGTAATGCCCAGGATGGAGCTATATCTCCTACGTGTCGAGGCACGACTTAGAGACATAACCCCATGCTGGAATGATCGCAAGTCTGGTATCTTTGCACAACTCATGTAAAAGATGGGGATGGAAAACATAAAATAGTTGGCTTACACTCGCCACGTCACACAAATACAATACATGTCTCAGTCATCATACAATAAAACATCACAACCCTCTAAGGGTAAAATCCAAATGACAAGATACCAAACATAATTTAAATCCATAGGTCGGATCGAATCCTAGTAGAAGTCTCCACTACTGATCATCAGGATAACGGACATAGTATCGACTACGCTCCTCGTCGTACTCCCAGTCTAGCTCGGTGCCATCACCTGGATAGCTCACCATCGGACCTGCATCTGGTGTGGTGAAGTAACTGTGAGCCACAGAGGACTCAGCAATCCCGTTCCCGGGTAACAAGACTATTTAAGCCTTGGGAGAGGATAAGGCTGAAGAAAAGAATAAGTGTCTGCAGCAGCAACTAGCACTAGCTTACGTGAAAGAGTGCGAGAAGAGAAGTGCCTCGGTCGAGAGATGATCACGAAGTGATCCTAGCTAAAGCTCAACAAACATAACCCCACCGTGTTCAACTCCCGAATCCCTATTCGGAAATTGACAGTCACGGTACACACGCTGGTAGTGTATTAGAACAATGTGTCAAGTTATCTACAACCGGATATTAACAAGCTCCCATCTGCCACATAACCGCGGGCACGGCTTTCGAAAGTTCATAACCCTGCAGGGGTGTTCCAACTTGGCCCATTACAAGCCCATGATCCGCGGAGTCGCAACTGCAAAGTGGGAAGACCCGAGTATTCTCGGAATCCCGTGCTCAAGATACTCTGAACTAAGGTAAGGCTAATCCAGCAAATCCTCCCGGCGTGCCGACACCCTGATAGTAGCCGCGCGTATCTCGTCTCAGGCCACGACCGGATGGGTGATGCTACAGGTTTTTACCAGACCTTGAGTTTCCTCGAGGTGGCCCTGCAGGACCCCCAGTTCGGACCAACACACATGTGGAGCACTGGCCCGGGGTTGTTGATTAAGAAAAAGGGTTTATAACTCCCTATGCAAGTTATTTAGTTATTAGGCAAATAGTACCAATGTTGGGACTTGCTGGAAAAGACTTAGCACTTAGCGGTTTATCGAGGGGGTCCCATACACCCCAATCGTGTAAGGAATGCATAATCAAGGAACATAACACCGGTTTAAACGGTTCCTAACGGCATGAGTGGAACAAATCACCAAGCAAAATGCTTAGCCTTCCACCCTTGCCAATATATAGATGATTTCATTTTTAAGCATTTATATAGTGTGATATAACCCAACAAAACTTCAACATGAAGCAAGCATCTTCAATCTTCACCTGCAACTAGCAATGCTATAAGAAGGGCTGAGCGAAGCGTACTTAGCCAAGCAACGGTTTGCATAGGTAGGGTGGTTAAACATGGTAATGGTTACAAATAGGAGGCTGACAGGAAAGACATGGGCATCGAGGCAAAACTATAGAGCGGAACTACTAGCAATAGGCAAAGATAGTAATGTTATCGGGGTTCGGTCATCTTGCCTGAAGAGAAGTCGTTCGGATCGTAAGAAGGGTCCTCGTGCTCAACCTCGTTGGTAACCTCGTGCTCGTACTCGTACTCGGTCTCAGCTTCCGGCTCTAAACAATACAATCACACAAGGCACGAATCAACAAGATGCAATGCGCACTCAAAAATGATGGATGCATGATGGATGCACTAAGGGAGCACACGGAGCACGGAAAATAGCACTCAAGCAAATCACTTCAAAACATGATAACAATAGGAGATTATGAATCTACACAGAAAATCAATCAAGTTTCATATAAGACTCGCTGAAATCGGAGCTACGGGCTAAAAGTTATGCCCGAAACAAGAAACGAGCGAAAGCTGAAAATTACAGCAACATAGCAACTTCGGAGCACTAGAAAAATAAGCTACATCACTCAAACACCATGGCAAAGAGCATGAACATAAACTAGACATATCCTACAACAAATAAGTCCAAAGGTGCACCCCCAAAGGAGCCACGGATCAATAGCAACAACCTTGGACATATTGAACTTGACAACAGAATTCTGACAGCAGAATTTTATTAAAACTTTGGAGCAAAAGTTAAACATGCTACAGCCACTTAACTAGGCATGTGAGAACATGAATGGAAAGCCAACAATATATACTACAAGGAACCATCAAGATCCACCCCAAAACTATCATGGTTTGTCCTAGAGCAGCACGCAAACATGGCATCGGAGAATAACATATTACAGACTTAGTGAAAATCCACTAAGTGTTACAACAGCAGTTTCATCATGGCATCTAAAAGAGCAAGTTTAAGTCACCTCGAAACTAAACATGGCAAGTGGTAAGCACCACATCAAAGTACACATGATGTGATTCCGAAACACACAAGCATGCATCATGGAGATAAACACAACGATAACAATGAGCTCAACAAGATGGCCTCTCATAACAAGTTAATTAACTAAACAGCCACATAGCACTTTGCAACGAAGATAAGCATGTCAAGAATAAATCTATCATTCAACCTAACACAAGCAACGTGTAGAGCATGGCAAAACGAACACGTGGACATGTCATTTGCATCATTTGGATAAACGAGCTAAAAGATACCTCTATGCAAAGATGGCATAAAACAACACATAGCAGCAGTTTATATCGGGATGCACTCTTGCAACAGAAAAATAAGCACCTAGATGATCTCTAACATGCATGGCACAATGGAATGAATCGTAGTGCTAGTCACCACGAACGTCTGGACACCTCATTTGCGCAAAACGGAGCAACACACAAGAAGTTATCAACATGTGAATATTGCATCAGACTCAACAATTCTGGGACTTAGATGATTTGGGGAGTCAACCTCTCAGATCTGGAATCACGGGCTCGGGCTGAAGAAGAGGCAGATCTGGCCCGGTCGAAGGAGAGGCGGCGCGGCCTGCGGGCTCCGGATCGGCCCAGGCGGAGGAGAGGCCGAAGTGGGCCGCGGCGGCGGCGCTGGCTCGCCTGGCCCGAGCGAGGGAGGAGCGGCGGATCGCGCCTGGGAGTTCAGCGGCCTCGGCCCAGGGGCGGACGGCGGCGACTGGGCCGCGCGGGCGGCGAGGCCGGCCCAGGCGACCGAAGGAGGGAGGCGGCCCGAGTGCTGACGCCTGGCGATGCGGGATGGCGGCGCGGTGGAGCTGGGCCTTCGGGCCCGGTGCGGGAGGCGGCTGGCGAGTGGAGAGCTGGGCCTTGGCGGAGGGAACCGGCCCGACCGACGGGAGGAGGCGCTGGGCCTGTTGCGATGCGGGAGCCGGCTCGGTCGAGGTCATTGACCCGATCGAGATCTGGATCGGGGAAACTCCTCCCCGACCGATTGAACCAGCGGCGGCGCTGCAGCTGGCCTTGAGCCGGCGGGAGGCAGGAGTGGTGCCTGGCCGGCGAGGTGGTGGCGCCGGCCGGCGGGTGGCGGCGGGAACGGCGGTGAGGTGGTGCGGTGGTGAAGAAGAAGGGCGGCGGTGGAGTTCCGGCGAGCTCCGGGAACTCCGGCGAGGTACTCCGATGGTGCTCCGGCGAGAAATCCGGCGAACTCTCCGGCGAGGTGGCTGAAGGTGGAAGAGAAGTGGCTAGGGGAGCTAGGGTTTCCTTAATTTGGGGCAAAATTTGGGGGAGTGGACAAATATATAGGCACAAGTAGCTAGGGTTGTCCAAATGGAGTGCGGTTTTCGGCCACCGGATCAGATTTGGATGGCCTAGATGATAGAAGTGGCTAGGAGTGGTTGGTGGGCTGTTGGAGGGGATGTTTTGGGCCTCAAAATGGAGGCACTTTGAGCCCACGAGAATAACTGTTGGGGTAGCAAACGGACTCGAAACGCGGCGAGATTTGACAGGCGGGTTACACACACAAAAACAACAACACACGACAAGTCTCGCGCCAAACCGGATACGTTACACGGCCAAACACCAAAGTAGGCCTACGGGACGCCACGGACACGTGAGGGAGCTCCGGAACGCGAAACGGACAACGGAAAGGAACTCGTGGAACCGGATGCAACCGACAACTCAAATGCAATGCGATGCACATGACTACATGATATGAATGAATGCCACACACTCACACAACAAAACGACGAAAACCCGAAAGACAAGGAACCCGAAATGGAATAGATGAAGCCGGAGAGATATTATATGCCCAAAAGGGAAAGTATTGCATCCGGGGCATTACAAACTCTCCTCTACTACAAAAAGATCTCGTCCCGAGATCTAGGACTGGAAAAAGGAAGGGTACTCGGAACGAAGATGATCCTCTCGTTCCCACGTAGCTTCTCGGTCGGTGTGATGTGACCACTTGACTTTCAAGAATTTGATGGACTTGTTGCGGGTCTTGCGTTCGGTTTCTTCGAGAATAGCAACGGGATGCTCTCGGTAGGACAAATCTTGTTGAAGATCAATCTCTTCAAACGGAATCATGCGTTCAGGTGCCTTGAAGCATTTGCGGAGTTGAGACACATGGAACACATCATGAACATTGGCGAAGTTTGAAGGTAGCTCAAGTTGATAGGCTAGATCGCCTCTTTTTGCCAAGAATCTTGAAAGGCCCGACGTATCTAGGAGCAAGTTTTCCTTTGATACCGAATCTTTGGGTGCCTTTCATCGGAGAAACACGGAGATAGACATGATCACCAATGTTGAAAGCCAAATCACGATGCTTGCCATCATAGTAGCTCTTCTGACGCGACTGAGCGGCCTTGAGATTCTCACGTATGACTTTGCACATTTCTTCGGCTTCTGAGATCAAGTCATTGCCAAGAAGTTGACGTTAACCTGTTTCAGACCAGTTGAGAGGGGTACGGCACTTTCTGCCATAGAGGATTTCAAACGGAGCTTTGCCTGCACTTGCTTGAAAGCTGTTGTTGTAAGAGAACTCGGCAAATGGAAGGCAGTCTTCCCATTTCATGCCAAAAGATATGACACAAGCTCTGAGCATGTCTTCTAGAATCTGATTCACTCGCTCGACTTGACCACTAGTTTGAGGGTGAAATGCAGTGCTGAACCTGATCTTAGTGCCCATGGCGGACTGAAAGGAGTCCCAGAACTTGGATGTGAACAAACTTCCACGGTCTGAGGAGATGACTTGAGGAATGCCATGTAAAGACACAATTCTGGAAGTGTACAGCTCTGCCAATTGAGCTGCATTGATGGATTCTTTGACTGGAAGGAAGTGAGCGACTTTGGTAAGCTTGTCAATCACCACGAAGATAGAATCATTTCCTCGCTTGGACTTAGGAAAACCAGTGACGAACTCCATTTCAATGTGGTCGAACTTCCACTCGGGAATAGGAAGAGGTTGGAGAAGACCGGCTGGACGTTGATGTTCTGCTTTCACTCTTCTGCAAACATCACATTCATCCACGAATTGGGCAATCTCCCTTTTCATGCGTGTCCACCAGTAAGATTGCTTGAGGTCTTGGTACATCTTGGAGCTGCCAGGATGAATGGAAAGGAGAGAATCATGTGCTTCTTCCATTATGAGCTTCCTGAGATCACCTTTGGGAACAACGAGTCTGTCCTCGAAGAACAAGGTATCTCTCTCGTCAACACGAAAGCACTTGTATTTTGGAGTGCCCTTTGCAATACCATGTTTCACCTTCTGCACCATGGCATCACTGAGTTGGGCCTCACGGACCTGATCTTCCAAGGTAGGAGCAATTTGAAGATTTGCAAGAAAACCCCGCGGAACAACTTGGAGGTTGAGTTTCCTGAATGCTTCACAAAGCTTAGGCTGGAACGGCTTGACAAGAAGGCTGTTGCAATATGCCTTTCTGCTCAAAGCATCTGCAATCACATTCGCCTTGCCAGGAGTGTATTCAATGCTGGGATCATACTCTTGGATCATTTCAACCCAACGAGTCTGGCGGAGGTTCAGATGTGGCTGTGTGAAGATGTACTTCAAGCTCTTGTGATCGGTGAAGATGTCGACTTTTCTGCCCAACAACAGATGTCTCCACGTAATCAAAGCATGTACCACAGCTGCTAGCTCGAGATCATGTGTGGGATAGTTCTTCTCACTTGGCTTGAGCTGACGAGAAGTGTATGCCACAATTCTCTTATCTTGCATAAGCACACCACCAAGACCTTGAAGAGAAGCATCACAGAATACTTCATAGGGCTTGGACTCATCTGGAGGAGTCAGAACTGGAGCAGAGACGAGCTTTTCTTTGAGAGTTTTGAATGCCACTTCACACTCTGGAGACCAAAAGTATTTGACATTCTTCTGAAGCAAGCTGGAAAGAGGCTTGGCAATCTTGGAGAAGTTCTCAACGAACCTTCTGCAATAGCTGGCAAGACCCAGAAAACTTCGGAGTTGCTTGACGTTCTGAGGAGCTTCCCAGTTGACAATTGCTTCAACTTTCTCGGGATTTACCGCAATACCGTCAGCTGAGATGATATGGCCCAGGTACAAAACCTTATCGAGCCAAAATTCGCACTTGGAGAACTTGGCATAGAACTTATGCTCACGGAGTCGATCAAGAACCAGACGTAAGTGCTTTTCGTGATCTTCTTCATTCTTGGAAAACACCAGAATATCATCCAGATACACAAGCACAAACTCGCCGGTGTAGGGGTTGAAGATGTAATGCATCATTCTCGAGAAGGTAGGAGGAGCATTAGCGAGACCAAAGGACATGACAGTATACTCGTATGAACCGTAGCTCGTTCTGAAGGCCGTCTTGGGAATGTCTTGCTCGCGAATGCGAATTTGGTGATAGCCCATTCGGAGATCGAGCTTTGAGAACACTTTAGCTCCTTTGAGCTTCTCGAAGAGTTCGTTGATGTTGGGGAGCGGATACTTGTTCTTTATTGTCTTCTTGTTCAATGGCCGGTAATCAACGCATAGACGCTCCGTGCCATCTTTCTTCTTGACAAATAAGACACCACAGCCCCAAGGAGACGTACTAGGCCTGATGAGACCCATACTCTCCTGTTTATCAAGCTGCTTCTCCAATTCATTCAATTCATCGGGAGAGAGCTTGTACAGACGCCGGCATGCTGGCTCAGTACCCGGCTCGAGTTCAATAACGAATTCCACCTGACGGTGTGGAGGCATGCCTGGAAGTTCTTCAGGAAAGACGTCTTGGTATTCGTTCACCACCGGAATTTGAGATATGGCATTAATTTCGCCCTTATCATTGAGAGAGAAAAGCCTGATAGTGTTATCCCTGGAGGCAAAGATAATCACATCTTCATCAGGATGAGTCATCTTGACTTCCTTCTGTGCACAATCAATGTGAGCATCATGCTGAGAAAGCCAATCCATTCCGAGGATGAGGTCAATGTCGGAATTACCAAGAACCACCGGAGAAGCCAAAAATCGATAATCACCCATGCGAATAGAAACATCCGGAGCATAAACACTGGAGTGCATTCGTCTCCCCGGAGAAATAACTGTTAACTCCCTTGGCAGATTTTTGGTGACAATATCGTGCTTGGATGCAAATGGATATGACATGAAAGAGCATGAAGCACCCGAATCAAACAACACTTTAGCTGGAAAAGAGTTCACTGGAAGGTTACCCAAAATAACATCAGAAGAATTCTCCGCTTGCGCTGCACTCATCAGATTGACCCTTGCTGCCTTTGGATCATGCTTGACAATAGCTGAACTGACAGGCGGAGGAGGTGGAAGACGCTTCGGGTTGGGGCACTTGTTGGCATAGTGACCTTTCTGAGTGCATTTGTTGCAAGTCACTTCTGAGAGAGGACGGAAATGAGAACCACTTGACATGGAGCCTTGAGACTGAAACTGCTTCTTCGACTGGTTGCTCAGGTTGGGTGGGTGGGAGAAACCACGTCCACCGGAGTTCTTGTTGCTGTTGGAGTTGTTGGAGTTGTTGTAAGAAGCTCGAATCACTGGAGGAGGAGGAAGCCAAAATTTCTGTTGTTTCGCAGCCAACTGAGACGATGAGGAAGAGTGAACGGCATCTCGAATTCTCTTTTTAGAAGCCTCCATCTTAAGCTGAGCTGCCTCTTGTTTCAAAGCCATGTTATAGAATTTGTCGAATTCATCGGGCTCGAACAAGGTGAGAGCAAGTTGAAGTTCATCTTTGAGACCTCCACGAAACTGGTAGATTTTGCTCTTGGCATCAGGAATGTCTTGCTTAGCATAGCGGGCGAGGTTTTGGAACTTGACATTATACTGATAGACTGTCATAGAGCCCTGCTTCAGGTTGCGGAATTGCTCACGCATGCCCTCGATGACACTTGTTGGAATGTGGTGAGAGCGAAAGTCCTTGCAGAAATCCTCCCAAGAGATCACACGACCTGGCCTGGAGTCTTTGTGCTGCTGCCACCAGTCAGCTGCTTGGTCTTTGAGTTGGAAGGCTGCAAACTTCACATAATCCTCTTCTCTTACGTTACTGCACTCAAAATGCTTCTTTATATCGGTTAACCAATCTTCAGCATCAAGAGGGTCGACACAGTAACTGAAAGCTTTAGGATTATTGGCCAAGAACTGGTTGAGGGTAGCATGGTGCTGCTGGTTGAAGAAGTTGCCTTGATTCTCTGGAACACCCTGATTAGCTTGATTAGCTTGCATCTGCTGCATCATCTGCATCAACATCTGGGTGTTCTGAGCTGTAGTCTGCATAATCGCTCTCCAAGCCTCAGGCGGAGGAGGAGGGGAAGGAGGACGATCTGGAACCTCTTCCGCCTCTGGGTTAGCGTTGGGAATTTTTCTCGGAGCCATCCTGAAAGAGATGACCACGAAATCAGCAATTGATTGACAGAAGGTATAAGCTGAATCAATGAAATGAATTGCAACAAGTCTTCACAATAATCATTCGAACAATAGGAACGAATGAAATTCTCAGTTAAATGATAACATCAATCTTCACGAGAAGCCACATAGGGGACAAAAGGTAAAATAAGAAAAACAACAAGGTACGGATGGAAACAAACACAAGATAGGAGCTTCGTTCTAACATCTTTGTGCTGAAAGCATATGAATGCGTTACGAAAGGGTTTTGCAATCCCCGGATCAGCATAGCCAAGGACCCTTTAAGATGCAACTCCCGATCGGAACATCGGTCATAATACCACTTCACTCAATGTAGAACCCCGAACTCACTAACCTGCATTCGTTGGAAGAATGCCTACGATCTACTGGATAAACCCACCTATTAATTTCCGAAAGATTCCAGTTATGCAATCAGGTGTTGGGGATACAGGGGAAGCACCGCGCAATCAACTCTAAACCTACATCCAGCTGTATCCATCCTTCAACACATAACCGGTCTTTCTCGGAAACTGTTTACCTCGGACCTTCGAAAAGCATCCACTATAACAAGCTATGGCAATACTCCCGAACTACCTCCCCAGTACTGGGTGATGTCGGGGTTATCTTGCCACTAACCGTATAGGAGAGATTTTCGATGTCGGCCGTCTTAAGTATTTAGTACTGCCGCGATATGCTTGTGACGACAATACCCCAAAGCTCAACTCCCCGGGACACTGCCACAACCCCTAATGTTAGGAGGCATCGAGAACAATATTCTCGTCACAAGAACATCGAAACAATCCCAGAATACTCGCGAGATTCCTAAAAAAATTTTTGGTGCAATTTTGAAAGTAGAAGAGGCAAGAGTAGACGTCAGGAGTCCTCACCAGAGAGATAGGGGATGAGAAGCAAAGAAATCCTACTCTCCGATATAATATAGGACTCAAAATATTTTCAGTGTGTGCCTAGACTCGACCGTCAACGATTCGATCAGTCAGTGGGGGCTCCTAGGTCGGAGAAGGCTCTGAATACCAACGTGTAATGCCCAGGATGGAGCTATATCTCCTACGTGTTGAGGCACGACTTAGAGACATAACCCCATGCTGGAATGATCGCAAGTCTGGTATCTTTGCACAACTCATGTAAAAGATGGGGATGGAAAACATAAAATAGTTGGCTTACACTCGCCACGTCACACAAATACAATACATGTCTCAGTCATCATACAATAAAACATCACAACCCTCTAAGGGTAAAATCCAAATGACAAGATACCAAACATAATTTAAATCCACAGGTCGGATCGAATCCTAGTAGAAGTCTCCACTACTGATCATCAGGATAACGAACATAGTATCGACTACGCTCCTCGTCGTACTCCCAGTCTAGCTCGGTGCCATCACCTGGATAGCTCACCATCGGACCTGCATCTGGTGTGGTGAAGTAACTGTGAGCCACAGAGGACTCAGCAATCCCGTTCCCGGGTAACAAGACTATTTAAGCCTTGGGAGATGATAAGGCTGAAGAAAAGAATAAGTGTCTGCAGCAGCAACTAGCACTAGCTTACGTGAAAGAGTGCGAGAAGAGAAGTGCCTCGGTCGAGAGATGATCACGAAGTGATCCTAGCTAAAGCTCAACAAACATAGCCCCACCGTGTTCAACTCCCGAATCCCTATTCGGAAATTGACAGTCACGGTACACACGCTGGTAGTGTATTAGAACAATGTGTCAAGTTATCTACAACCGGATATTAACAAGCTCCCATCTGCCACATAACCGCGGGCACGGCTTTCGAAAGTTCATAACCCTGCAGGGGTGTTCCAACTTGGCCCATTACAAGCCCACGATCCGCGGAGTCGCAACTCCAAAGTGGGAAGACCCGAGTATTCTCGGAATCCCGTGCTCAAGATACTCCGAACTAAGGTAAGGCTAATCCAGCAAATCCTCCCAGCGTGCCGACACCCTGATAGTAGCCGCGCGTATCTCGTCTCAGGCCACGACCGGATGGGCGATGCTACAGGTTTTTACCAGACCTTGAGTTTCCTCGAGGTGGCCCTGCAGGACCCCCAGTTCGGACCAACACTCATGTGGAGCACTGGCCCGGGGTTGTTGATTAAGAAAAAGGGTTTATAACTCCCTATGCAAGTTATTTATTATTAGGCAAATAGTACCAATGTTGGGACTTGCTGGAAAAGACTTAGCACTTAGCGATTTATCGAGGGGGTCCCATACACCCCAACCGTGTAAGGAACGCATAATCAAGGAACATAACACCGGTTTAAACGGTTCCTAACGGCATGAGTGGAACAAATCACCAAGCAAAAGGCTTAGCCTTCCACCCTTGCCAATATATAGATGATTTCATTTTAAGCATTTATATAGTGTGATATAACCCAACAAAACTTCAACATGAAGCAAGCATCTTCAATCTTCACCTGCAACTAGCAATGCTATAAGAAGGGCTGAGCGAAGCGTACTTAGCCAAGCAACGGTTTGCATAGGTAGGGTGGTTAAACATGGTAATGGTTACAAGTAGGAGGCTGACAGGAAAGACATGGGCATCGAGGCAAAACTATAGAGCGGAACTACTAGCAATAGGCAAAGATAGTAATGTTATCGGGGTTCGGTCATCTTGCCTGAAGAGAAGTCGTTCGGATCGTAAGAAGGGTCCTCGTGCTCAACCTCGTTGGTAACCTCGTGCTCGTACTCGTACTCGGTCTCAGCTTCCGGCTCTAAACAATACAATCACACAAGGCACAAATCAACAAGATGCAATGCGCACTCAAAAATGATGGATGCATGATGGATGCACTAAGGGAGCACACGGAGCATGGAAAATAGCACTCAAGCAAATCACTTCAAAACATGATAACAATATGAGATTATGAATCTACACAGAAAATCAATCAAGTTTCATATAAGACTCGCTGAAATCGGAGCTACGGGCTAAAAGTTATGCCCGAAACAAGAAACGAGCGAAAGCTGAAAATTACAGCAACATAGCAACTTCGGAGCACTAGAAAAATAAGCTACATCACTCAAACACCATGGCAAAGAGCATGAACATAAACTAGACATATCCTACAACAAATAAGTCCAAAGGTGCACCCCCAAAGGAGCCACGGATCAATAGCAACAAGCTTGGACATATTGAACTTGACAACAAAATTCTGACAGCAGAATTTTATTGAAACTTTGGAGCGAAAGTTAAACATGCTACAGCCACTTAACTAGGCATGTGAGAACATGAATGGAAATCCAACAATATATACTACAAGGAACCATCAAGATCCACCCCAAAACTATCATGGTTTGTCCTAGAGCAGCACGCAAACATGGCATCGGAGAATAACATATTACAGACTTGGTGAAAATCCACTAAGTGTTACAACAGCAGTTTCATCATGGCATCTAAAAGAGCAAGTTTAAGTCACCTCGAAACTAAACATGGCAAGTGGTAAGCACCACATCAAAGTACACATGATGGTGATTCCGAAACACACAAGCATGCATCATGGAGATAAACACAACGATAGCAATGAGCTCAACAAGATGGCATCTCATAACAAGTTAATTAACTAAACAACCACATAGCACTTTGCAACGAAGATAAGCATGTCAAGAATAAATCTATCATGCAACTTAACACAAGAAACGTGTAGAGCATGGCAAGACGAACACGTGGACATGTCATTTGCATCATTCGGATAAACGAGCTAAAAGATACCTCTATGCAAAGATGGCATAAAACAACACATAGCAGCAGTTTATATCGGGATGCACTCTTGCAACAGAAAAATAAGCACCTAGATGATCTCTAACATGCATGGCACAATGGAATGAATCGTAGTGCTAGTCACCACGAACGTCTGGACACCTCATTTGCGCAAAACGGAGCACCACACAAGAAGTTATCAACATGTGAATATTGCATCAGACTCAACAATTCTGGGACTTAGATGATTTGGGGAGTCAACCTCTCAGATCTGGAGTCACGGGCTCGGGCTGGAGAAGAGGCAGATCTGGCCCGGTCGAAGGAGAGGCGGCGCGGCCTGCGGGCTCCGGATCGGCCCAGGCGGAGGAGAGGCCGAAGTGGGCCGCAGCGGCGGCGCTGGCTCGCCTGGCCCGAGCGAGGGAGGAGCGGCGGATCGCGCCTGGGAGTTCAGCGGCCTCGGCCCAGGGGCGGACGGCGGCGACTGGGCCGCGCGGGCGGCGAGGCCGGCCCAGGCGACCGAAGGAGGGAGGCGGCCCGAGTGCTGGCGCCTAGCGATGCGGGATGGCGGCGCGGTGGAGCTGGGCCTTCGGGCCCGCTGCGGGAGGCGGCTGGCGAGTGGAAAGCTGGGCCTTGGCGGAGGGAACCGACCCGACCGACGGGAGGAGGCGCTGGGCCTGTTGCGATGCGGGAGCCGGCTCGGTCGAGGTCGTTGACCCGATCGAGATCTGGATCGGGGAAACTCCTCCCCGACCGATTGAACCAGCGGCGGCGCTGCAGCTGGCCTTGAGCCGGCGGGAGGCAGGAGTGGTGCCTGGCCGGCGAGGTGGTGGCGCCGGCCGACGGGTGGCGGCGGGAACGACGGTGAGGTGGTGCGGTGGTGAAGAAGAAGGGCGGCGGTGGAGTTCCGGCGGAGGTGGCTGGAGGTGGAAGAGAAGTGGCTAGGGGAGCTAGGGTTTCCTTAATTTGGGGCAAAATTTGGGGGAGTGGACAAATATATAGGCACAAGTAGCTAGGGTTGTCCAAATGGAGTGCGGTTTTCGGCCACCGGATCTGATTTGGATGGCCTAGATGATAGAAGTGGCTAGGAGTGGTTGGTGGGCTGTTGGAGGGGATGTTTTGGGCCTCAAAGTGGAGGCACTTTGAGCCCACGAGAATAACTGTTGGGGTAGCAAACGGACTCGAAACGCGACGAGATTTGACAGGCGGGTTACACACACCAAAACAACAACACACGACAAGTCTCGCGCCAAACCGGATACGTTACACGGCCAAACACCAAAGTAGGCCTACGGGACGCCACGGACACGTGAGGGAGCTCTGGAACGCGAAACGGACAACGGAAAGGAACGCGTGGAACCGGATGCAACCGACAACTCAAATGCAATGCGATGCACATGACTACATGATATGAATGAATGCCACACACTCACACAACAGAACGACGAAAACCAGAAAGACAAGGAACCCGAAATGGAATAGATGAAGCCGGAGATATATTATATGCCCAAAAGGGAAAGTATTGCATCCGGGGCATTACAACATTGCACATCTTCGACCCTTCACTCTGGCCAAGGAAGCTTGGGAGCATGTTGGCACTATGTACAAGGGAAGCACTAGCATTCAACGCTCTAACTATGAAGTTGTGCAAGATGAAGCCGATGAGTTTGCTATGATCGAAGAAGAAGATCCTCGTGAACTTTATCGGAGATTAACAACCCTTGCGGTCTCTCTTCGAGATCATGGCAGTAAGGACACGGATGACAATTGGATCAAGCGCAAGTTCCTCAAGGCCATGATGCCCTATCATAAGGCCATGTCCTCTGTCATTTGTCAGAGACTGGACTTCCACCACCTGTCATCAAATGAAGTGTTGGATGAGTTTGTTGCCATGAGGATCTTGGACATGACCGCTGACAATGCGGTCTTAAGAGCTCAACGATCGAAGAAGCCTAACCTCGCCCTGAAGGCCAAGGCTTGTGTGGAAGAAGAGGAGGTGGAGGATGATGATGAGTGTAGCCCCGAGGACACCAAATATGCCTATCATGAGCACATGGCTCTTGCTTCAAGGCAATTTTGGGGCAACAAGAAGAACACAAGACCCAACTTCAACAGGAACAACTCAAGTGGGAACAAGGGCAAGCAACGAGTGAGGACATGCTTCAACTGTGGAAATGTAAGCCACTTCATTGCGGATTGCCCATATGAGAAAAGAGAAGACTTTGGAGGCAAGCTTATCCGGAAGGACAAGTCAAAGTCTTATCCCAACAAGAACAACTTCAACAAGAAGACTCCTCCTAAAGGGTTGGTGGCCCAAGAAGAATATGTTGAGGATGATGATAATGATGAAGATGATGAGATGGTCACCATGGCCACAATTGCTATTGCTATTACTCCGCATTCATCACTCTTCGACTCACCGAATGAGAACATCACCGCCAAGTGTCTCATGGCCAAGGCCACCAACAAGGTAACCTCAAACATCAATACTACTATCACCTCTAATCCTTCATTGACGGATTGTATTGATGAGAGTGAGGGAATCAAGGAGGGAGAGAACGAATTTGAGTTGTTCATTAACAAGCTCAAAGGCAAACCCAAGAAGCATTTTGTTGCTCTCTTGGAACAACTCGGTGAGGCCAATGACATGATCGAGGCTCACGAGGAAACCATTACTAAAATGGAAGGACATAGTCGAGACAATGCCGATGAGATATCGGATCTCTCTAACGCCCTAGAGGAAGAGCGTGGTCTTCGTTTGGCTCTTGAGGAGTCACACAACGATGATCATGCTAAATTAAAGAAAGATCTTGATCATGCTTTAGTTCTCTCTCGTGTGCTTAATTCCGAGAAGGCAAAACTTGAGGTTGACCATGCTAAACTCAAGGAAGAGTTTGTCATACTCGATAAGGCTCACAAGGCCTTGAAAGGTATGCACGCTTCTCTCAAAGAGTCTCATGATCAACTCCAAGTTTCACTAACCAAGGAAAAGGCTATCTTTCCTCGCATGGTATTAATTGATAATGCAAATGCTACTAACCCATGTTGCGAGCATGTGCATCTTGTTGAAGAAAATGTCGAGTTGAAGAAGCAACTTGAGAAAGGTCTTGTGACATGTATACAAGGTGAGAAGAACCTCAACAATCTTTTGAGAAATCAAAAGGAGGTTGTGGCAAAGGAAGGAATTGGGTTTGTTCCTAAGCCCAAGACGAAGAAGAATGACAAGACCAAGCTACCACCCCCTTTCTGACAAACTTTTGTGAAAGAAGGAGAGGGCGCATCAAAGAAGAAGAAAACCGTGAAAGGTGGTGGTGTCAAGAAAAACTCCACCATACCATCAAACATGGTCGGCGACTTTAATCCTTCATATGTTTTATGTCGTGCTAGTGATGGTCATGTGTTTGCTAAATTTGTTGGTTCTTCTTATGAGTACATTGAATGGTCCATTTGGGTTCCTAAGACCCTTGTTGCTAACCTCAAAGGACCCATTACCAAATGGGTACCTAAATCCAAGCATTGATCTCTTGTAGGAGTTTGCTTCCGGTGGGGGATCATGGTTGCTCGATAGTGGAGCTACAAATCATATGACCGGAAGCAAAGACTTGGTGGTGGACGTGCATCTAGGTTCATCTATGGCCACCAACGTCGAATGGGGTGATGCTTCATCTTCTAAGGTATTGCGGCTTGGCAAGGTGATTGTCTCTCATGATCTCACGATCGAGAAAGTCATGCTTGTTGAGTCCCTTGCATACAATTTACTTTCTGTTCGCCAACTTGCACTCATGGGCTTTGCTACATTCTTTGATATTGATACCGTGGCCCTCTTATGGAGCAAGACTCTTAAAGTAGCCTATGTTGGGCATGTCGAGAATGGTCTTTATGTGGTTAACTTTTCGAAGCAACCCACTAAGATTGCGACATGCCTAATGGCTAAAGTTGATGTGGGATGGCTTTGGCATCGCCGTTTGGCCCATGTCAATATGAGATCTTTGCAAAGTCTTCTCAAGGGGGACCATGTCCGTGGACTAACAAATGTTAGCTTTGCCAAAGATCGTGCTTGCAGGGCTTGCATTGAAGGAAAGTTACATGAGACGGCTCACCCTCCCATGACTATCAGCTATTAAAAAAGACCCCTAGAGCTCCTTCACATGGACCTCTTTGGGCCTCCATCTTTTGATAGTCTTGGGGGTAGAAAGTACTGCTTGGTGATTGTGAATGATTACTCAAGGTACACATGTAATGCCCAGGATGGAATTATACCTCCTACGTGTCGAGGCACGACTTAAAGGCATAAGTCCATCCTAGAATGATCTCAAGTTTGGTAATCTTTGCACAACTCATGTAAAAGAGGGATAGTAAACTGAAAATAGTTGGCTTACAATCGCCACGTCACAGAATAACAGTACAAGTCTCAAACATCATACAATAAGATCACTACAACCCTCTAAGGGCAAAAGCCAAATGTCAAAGTACCAAACTCAGATAAATAAAACAACCACAGGCGGATCGAATCCTAGTAAGAGACTCCACTACTGATCGTCCGGGTAGCGCACGTAGTAACGACTACGCTCCTTGTCGTACTCCCAATCCAGCTCGGTGCCATCACCTGGATAGCTCACAGCTGGACCTGCATCTGGTGTGAAGTAACTGTGAGCCACAGAGGACTCAGCAATCCCGTTCCCGGGTAACAGAACTATCAAAGCCTTTAGGTGAGGGAAAGGCTGAAGAAAGAACAAGTCTGCAGCAGCAACTAGCATCTAGCTTACGCAAGTGAGAGCGAGAAGAGAAGGCATCGGCGAGAAGTGATCACGAAGTGATCCTAGCTACAAGCTCACAAACATAACCCCTCCGTGTTCAACTCCCGAATCCCTATTCGGAAATTGACAGTCACGGAACACACGCTGGTAGTGTATTAGCATCATTGTGTCAAGTTATCTACAACCGGAATTAACAAGCTCCCATCTGCCACATAACCGCGGGCACGGCTTTCGAAAGTTCAAACCCTGCAGGGGTGTTCCAACTTGACCCATTACAAGCCCACGATCCGCGGAGTCGCAACTCCAAAGTGGGAAGACCCGAGTATCCTCGGAATCCCGTGCTCAAGATATACCGAACTAAGGTAAGACTAATCCAGCAAATCCTCCCGGCGTGTCGACACCCTGATCGTAGCCGCGCGTATCTAGGTGTCAGGACACGTCCGGATGGGTGAAGCTACGGGTGTATGCCAGATACCTCGAGTTGCCTCAAGGCGGCCCCGCAGGCTCCCCGTTTCGGACCAACACTCATGTGGAGCACTGGCCCGGGGTTGTTGATTAAGAAAGAGGGTTAATTACTCCCTATGCATGTTTAGTTTGTTATTAGGCAAATAGTACCAATGTTGGGATTTGCTGGAAAAGACTTAGCACTTAGCGGTTTATCGAGGGGGTCCCATACACCCCAACCGTGTTAGGAACGCATAAACAAGGAACATAAAACCGGCTTATACGGATCCTAACGGCATGAGTGGAACAAAACACCAAGCAAAAGGCTTAGCCTTCCACCCTTGCCAATATATAGATGATTTCAGTTAAAGCATTTATATAGTGTGATATAACCCAACCAAACTTCAACATGGAGCAAGCATCTTCACTTCACCTGCAACTAGCAACGCTATAAGAAGGGCTGAGCGAAGCGTACTTAGCCAAGCAACGGTTTGCATAGGTAGGGTGGTTAAACATGGCAATTGGTTACAAGTAGGAGGCTGACAAGAAGAACATGGGCATAGAGGCAAAACTATAGATCGAGACTACTAGCAATAGACAAAGATAGTAATGTTATCGGGGTTCGGTCATCTTGCCTGAAGAGAAGAAGTTCGGATCGAAAAAAGGGTCCTCTTGCTCAAACTCGTTGGAAACCTCGTGCTCAACCTCGTTGGAAAACTCGTGCTCAACTTCCGGCTCTAAACAAGACAAACACACCAAACACCAATCAACACGATGCAATGCGCACTCGAAAAACATGTATGCATGATGGATGCACTAAAGATGCACATGGAGCACGGAAAACATCACTCAAGCAAAACACCTTAAAACAAGATAACAAGCTGATATTATTAATCTACACAGAAAATCACCCAAGTTTGATATAAGAATCGCTGAAATCGGAGTTACGGGCTAAAAGTTATGCCCGAAACAAGATTTGAGCGAAAACTGCAAATTACAGCAACATAGCATCTAGGGAGCTCAAAATAATTAATCTACAGCACCCAAAAAGCATGGCAAAGGACTTGAACACAAACTAGATATAATGTACAGCAACTAGGTCCAAAGTGCACCCCCAACGGAGTCACGGATCAATAGCAATGATCTTGGACATATTGAACTTTGAAATAAAATTCTGGCAGCAGAATTTTATTGAAAGTTTGGAGCAAAAGATAAACATGCTACAGCCACTCAAATGGACATGTGAGGACATGGATGGAAAGACAACAATATATACTTCATGGAACAATCAAAAACCACCCCAAAACTATCATGCTTTGTCCTACAACATCACCCGAACATGGCATCGGAACGTTACAGATTTCAGACTTAGTGAAATTTCACTAAGTCCTAAAACAGCAACATCATCATAGCACACAAAAGAGCATGTTTAAGACACCTCGAAACTAAACATGGCAAAGGGTAAGCACCTCATCAAAATACATATGAAGGTGATCCCGAAACACACAAGCATGCATCATTGTGGTGAACACACCGATTACAACGAGCTCAACAAGATGGCATTTCATAACAAGTGAAAACACAACATGTGAACATGGCATCTTGCAACGATGATAACAAGGAAACAATACATCTACCATGCAACCTATCACACCCAACACGTAGTTCGTGGCAAGACGAACACGTGGACATGTCATTTGCATCGTTTGGACAAACGAGCTAAAAGTTATCACAAGTCAAAGGTGGCATGAAAATAACACATAACAGCAGTTTATAACATGATGCACTCTTGCAACAGCAAAACAAGTGTCAAGATGACATCTAACATGCATGACTACAACAGGTAAAACGTAGAGGACATCTCCACGAACATCTGGACATGCTACACGCGCTAAACGGATCTACAGACAAAAAGTTATGCACGTTGGAAGATAGCATCACAGAAGAAAAACTGGACTTAGAGGAAAAAAATTAGGGTACCTCTCAGATCAGATCTGAGGGACAGAGTGGAGACGGGCCGGCGACTCTGGCCCAACGAGCGGACGCGGCTGGCGGTGGCAGAGGGAAGCCCGCGCGAGGAGGCGGCCCACGGCCTGGGAGGCGGCGAGCGGTGGCCCAGCCGGCGCGGCGCGCGGCCCAGGCGGCGGACCTCGGCCCAGCGAGGCGGCCTGGCGATCTGGCGGGCGGGGCGCGCTGGATCGGGCCCGGCCTGGACGAGCAACGTGGCTGGGCCGTCGGGCGCTGCGGGAGGCGGCTGGCGACGCGCAGCTGGCGACGCGGAGATCTGGCGGGGAGGAAGGCGATCGGGCCTCTGGCGATCTCGGGCTGGAGGCGAAGTGGGCCCTGGCGCGGGGGAACGGAGGCTCCAGCCGCTCGGGCGAAGTGGTCCCCTCCCGGGCCTCGTTCGAAGCGGCCGACGGAGGGAAAGCCGCGGCGGCTCGGGCTTCGACCGCGCGACGGTTGACCTGGCGAAGGGAAACAGGATCCCAGCGCGCTAGCGCTGGCTCGATCGGCTGGATCTGGCGGCTGTCCTCCTCGGGATCCGGGAAGGATCTCCCAAAAGGCAGAGAGGGGGTTGGTTGGATCCACAATTTTAGGGGGAGAGAGGAGGAAGAAGAAGGAGATGCCCAAAATAGACTAGGGGTCTATTATATAGCAGTTTTAGACTAGGGTTTGGAGACTAGGGGTGTTTAGGAGCCCTCCGATCGGGATCCAACGGACCCGATCGCGGGGATGATTTAAAAGGACCAGACGGAGATAAAAGAAAGCAGTAGGGGTATTTCCGGGACACGAAGTAAGGGCACTTCGGACCCACACGGACAACGGAGGGAAAAGTCAACGGAGTCCAAACGAGACGAGATTTGAGAGGCGGGTTGCACACAACAAAACAACAACACACAACACAACCTCGCGGCACACCGGTAACGAAAAACGCCCGAACAACAAAGTAGGCCTACGGGACGTCACGGACACGTGAGGGAGCTCCGGAACACGAAACGAACAACGGGAAGAAACGCCACGAACCGGATGCAACCCACAACACAAATGCAATGCAATGCACATGTCTACATGATATGAATGAATGCCACACACTCACACAACAAAACGACGAAAACCCGAAAGACAAAGAGCCCGAAATGGAAATAGATGAAGCCGGAGATTTATTATAAGCCCAAAAGGGAAAGTATTACATCCGGGGCATTACAAACTCTCCTCTACTACAAAAAGATCTCGTCCCGAGATCTAGGACTGGAAAAAGGAAGGGTACTCGGAACGAAGATGATCTTCTCGTTCCCAGGTAGCTTCTCGGTCTGTGTGATGTGACCACTTGACTTTCAGAAACTTGATGGACTTGTTACGAGTCTTGCGTTCGGTTTCTTCGAGAATTGCAACTGGATGCTCTCGGTAGGAAAGGTCTTGTTGAAGATCAATCTCCTCAAACGGAATCATTCGCTCAGGTGCCTTGAAGCATTTGCGAAGCTGAGACACATGGAAGACATCATGAACATTTGCAAAGTTGGAAGGGAGCTCGAGCTGATAGGCTAGATCGCCTCTTTTGCCAAGAATTTTGAAAGGCCCGACGTATCTAGGAGCAAGCTTTCCTTTGATACCGAACCTCTGGGTTCCTTTCATCGGAGACACT
Organism: Secale cereale; assembly: GCA_902687465.1. Taxonomy (NCBI): domain Eukaryota; kingdom Viridiplantae; phylum Streptophyta; class Magnoliopsida; order Poales; family Poaceae; genus Secale; species Secale cereale. The sequence continues at coordinate 629,747,132 of LR738710.1, forward strand.
CGGAGATAGACATGATCACCGATGTCGAAAGCCAGATCACGATGCTTTCCGTCATAGTAACTCTTCTGACGCGACTGAGCGGCCTTGAGATTCTCACGTATGACTTTGCACATTTCTTCGGCTTCAGAGATCAAATCATTGCCAAGAAGTTGGCGTTCACCTGTTTCAGACCAGTTGAGAGGGGTACGGCACTTTCTGCCATAGAGAATTTCAAACGGTGCTTTGCCTGCACTTGCTTGAAAGCTGTTGTTGTAAGAGAATTCTGCAAATGGAAGACAGTCTTCCCATTTCATGCCGAAGGAGATGACACAGGCTCTGAGCATATCTTCAAGGATCTGATTCACACGCTCGACTTGACCACTAGTCTGAGGGTGAAAGGCAGTGCTGAACCTGATCTTCGTGCCCATGGCGGACTGAAAGGAGTCCCAGAACTTTGATGTGAACAAGCTGCCACGGTCTGAGGATATCACTTGAGGAATGCCATGAAGGGACACAATTCTGGAAGTGTACAGCTCTGCGAGTTGAGCTGCATTGATTGATTCTTTGACTGGAAGAAAGTGAGCAACTTTGGTAAGCTTGTCAATCACCACAAAGATAGCATCATTGCCTCGCTTGGATTTAGGAAAGCCAGTGACGAAGTCCATTTCAATGTGGTCGAACTTCCACTCAGGAATAGGAAGAGGTTGGAGAAGACCGGCTGGACGTTGATGTTCTGCTTTCACTCTTCTGCATACATCACATTCGTTCACGAACTGGGCAATTTCCCTTTTCATGCGTGTCCACCAGTAAGATTGCTTGAGGTCTTGATACATCTTGGAACTGCCAGGATGAATGGAAAGGAGAGAGTCATGAGCTTCTTCCATTATGAGCTTCCTGAGATCACCTTTGGGAACAACGAGTCTGTCCTCGAAGAACAAGGTATCTCTCTCATCAACACGGAAGCACTTATATTTTGGAGTGCCCTTTGCAATCCCATGTTTCACCTTCTTCACCATGGTATCACTGAGCTGGGCCTCACGGACTTGATCTTCCAAGGTAGGAGCAATTTGGAGATTTGCAAGAAAACCCTGCGGAACAACCTGAAGGTTGAGCTTCCTGAAAGCTTCACAAAGCTCAGGCTGGTGTGGCTTGATAAGAAGGCTGTTGCAATATGCCTTTCTGCTCAAAGCATCTGCAATCACATTCGCCTTGCCTGGAGTGTACTCGATGCTGGGGTTGTACTCTTGGATCATCTCGACCCAACGAGTCTGGCGGAGGTTCAGATGCGGCTGTGTGAAGATGTACTTCAAGCTCTTGTGATCAGTGAAGATGTCGACCTTTCTGCCCAACAACAGATGTCTCCACGTAATCAGAGCATGTACCACAGCTGCTAGCTCGAGATCATGTGTGGGATAGTTCTTCTCAGCTGGCTTTAGCTGACGTGAAGTGTATGCCACAATTCTCTTCTCTTGCATAAGCACACCACCAAGACCTTGAAGAGAAGCGTCACAGAACACTTCATAGGGCTTGGATTCATCTGGAGGAATCAGAACTGGAGCAGAGACAAGCTTCTCTTTGAGGGTTTTGAAGGCCACTTCACACTCGGGAGACCAAAAGTACTTGACATTCTTCTGAAGGAGGTTGGAAAGAGGCTTGGCAATCTTGGAGAAGTTCTCCACAAACCTTCTGCAATAGCTGGCAAGACCCAGAAAACTGCGGAGCTGCTTGACGTTCTAAGGAGCTTCCCAGTTGACAATTGCTTCAACTTTCTCGGGATTAACCGTAATGCCGTCAGCTGAGATAATGTGGCCCAGGTACAAAACCTTATCGAGCCAAAACTCGCACTTTGAGAACTTGGCATAGAATTTATGCTCTCTGAGTCGATCAAGAACCAGACGCAAGTGCTTTTCGTGATCTTCTTCATTCTTGGAAAACACCAGAATATCATCCAGATACACTAGCACAAACTCGCCAGTATAGGGGTTGAAGATGTAATGCATCATCCTTGAGAAGGTAGGAGGAGCATTGGCGAGACCGAAGGACATGCCGGTATACTCATATGAACCGTAGCTCGTTCTGAAGGCCGTCTTGGGAATGTCTTCCTCGCGAATGCGAATTTGATGGTAGCCCATTCGGAGGTCAAGCTTAGAGAATACTTTAGCTCCTTTGAGCTGCTCAAAGAGTTCGTTGATGTTGGGGAGCGGATACTTGTTCTTAATCGTCTTCTTGTTCAGTGGCCGGTAGTCAACACAGAGACGCTCCGTGCCATCTTTCTTCTTGACAAATAAGACACCACAGCCCCACGGAGATGTACTCGGTCTGATGAGACCCATACGCTCCTGTTCATCCAACTGTCTCTTCAATTCCTTCAATTCATCTGAAGAGAGCTTGTATGGACGCCGACAAACAGGTTCGGTGCCCGGCTCGAGTTCAATGACAAACTCCACCTGACGGTGTGGAGGCATGCCTGGAAGTTCTTCTGGAAAGACGTCTTGATATTCATTCACCACTGGAATTTGCTCTATGGCATTAATTTCACCCTTATCATTAAGAGAGAAAAGCCGAATAGTATTATCCCTGGAGGCGAAGATAATCACATCTTCATCAGAATGAGTCAATTTGACTTCCTTTTGAGCGCAATCAATGTGAGCATCGTGCTGAGAAAGCCAATCCATTCCGAGAATGAGGTCGATATCAGAATGACCAAGAACCACCGGTTTAGCCATAAAACGATAATCTCCCATGCGAATAGAAACATCCGGAGCATAGATAGTAGAAGACATACGTCTTCCTGGAGAAATAACTTCCAACTTCTGAGGCAGACTTTGGATGTCGATATTATGCTTGGATGCAAATGGTTGAGACATGAAAGAGCATGATGCACCCGAATCAAATAACACTTTAGCTGGAAAAGAGTTCACTGGAAGGTTACCCAGAATGACATCAGAAGAAGCCTCTGCTTGTGCTGCATTCATCAGATTGACCCTTGCAGCCTTTGGATCATGCTTGACCATAGCGGTACCCACAGGTGGTGGAGGAGGAAGACGCTTCGGATTCGGACATCTGTTGGCATAATGACCCTTCTGGCCACACTTGTTGCACACCACTTCAGAGAGAGGACGGAAATGAGAGCCACTGGACTTAGAGCCTTGAGACTGAAACTGCTTCTTCGACTGGTTGCTTGGGTTGGGTGGGTGGGAGAAACCACGACCACTAGAGTTCTTGTTGTTGGAGTTGTTGAAGTTGCTGGAGTTGTTGTATGGAGCTCGAATCATTGGAGGAGGAGGAAGCCAGAATTTCTGTTGTTTCGCAGCCAACTGAGACGATGAGGTAGAGTGAACAGCATCTCGAATTCTCTTCTTAGAAGCCTCCATCTTAAGCTGAGCTGCTTCTTGTTTCAAAGCCATATTATAGAACTTATCGAATTCGTCTGGCTCGAACAAAGTGAGAGCAAGCTGAAGTTCATCTTTGAGACCTCCACGGAACTGATAGATTTTGCTCTTTGCATCAGGAATGTCTTGCTTTGCATAGCGAGCGAGGTTTTGGAACTTGACATTATACTGATAGACTGTCATGGAGCCCTGCTTGAGGTTGCGGAATTGCTCACGCATACCCTCAATGACACTTGTAGGAATGTGATGCGAGCGGAAATCCTTGCAGAAATTCTCCCACGAGATCACTTGACCCGGCCTTGAGTCTTTGTACTGCTGCCACCAATCAGCTGCTTGATCTTTCAGTTGGAAGGCTGCAAACTTCACATAGTCATCTTCTTTCACGTTACTGCACTCAAAATGCTTCTTTATATCGGTCAGCCAATCTTCAGCATCAAGAGGGTCGACACAGTAACTGAAAGCTTTAGGATTGTTGGCCAAGAACTGGTTGAGGGTAGCATGGTGCTGCTGGAAGAAGTTGCCTTGGTTCATTGGAATGCCCTGATTAGCTTGATTAGCTTGATTAGCTTGCATCATCTGCATCATCTGCATCATCAACTGAGTGTTCTGAGCAGTAGTCTGCATAATTGCTCTCCAAGCCTCAGGCGGAGGAGGAGGGGAAGGAGGATGCTCTGGAACCTCTTCCACCTCTGGGTTGGCATTCGGAACCTTTTTCGGAGCCATCCTGTAAGAGATGACCACGAATCAGCAATTGATTGACAAAAGGAATAAGCTGAATCAATGGAATGAATTGCAACAAGTCTTCACAATAATCATTCGAACAATAAGAACGAATGAAATCATCCGAACAAGAGGAACGAATGAATTTCTCAGTTAATTGATAACATCAGTCTTCACGAGAAGCCACATAGGGATCAAAAGGATAAAATAATAAAAACAGCAAGGTACGGAAAGGAACAAACACAAGAGAGGAGTTTCGTTCTAACATCTTTGTGCTGAAAGCATATGAACGCGTTACGAAAAGGTTTTGCAATCCCCGGATCAGCATAGCCAAGGACCCTTTAAGATGCAACTCCTGATAGTAACCTCGGTCATATAACCCCTTCACTCAATGTCGAACCCCGAACTCACTAACCTGCATTCGTTGGAAGAATGCCTACGATCTACTGGATAAAACCCACCTATAGTTTTCCGAAAGATTCCAGTTATGCAATCAGGTGTTGGGGATACACGGGAAGCACCGCGCAATCAACTCTAACCTACATCCAGGTGTATCCATCCTTCAACACATAACCAGTCTTTCTCGGAAAACTGTGTACCTCGGACCTTCGAAAAGCATCCGCTATAACAAGCTATGGCAATACTCCCGAACTACCTCCCCAGTACTGGGTGATGTCGGGGTTATCTTGCCACTGTCCGTATAGGGGAGATTTTCGATGTCGGCCGTCTTAAGTATTTAGTACTGTCACGATATGCTTGTTACAATGATACCCCGAAGCTCAACTCCTCGGTAACAGGAGGCATCGGGAACAATATCCTTGTCACAAGAACATCGAAACAATCCCAGAATACTCGCGGGATTCCTAAAAAAAAATTTTGTGCAAATTTTGAAGATAGGAGAGACAAGAGTAGACGTCAGGAGTCCTCACCAGAGAGAAAGGGGATGAGAAGCAAAGAAATCCTACTCTCCGATATAATATAGGACTCAAAAGTTTTCAGTGTGTGCCTAGACTCAACCGTCAACGGTTCGATCAAACAGTGGGGGCTCCTAGGTCGGAGAAGGCTCTGAATACCAACTTGTAATGCCCAGGATGGAATTATACCTCCTACGTGTCGAGGCACGACTTAAAGGCATAAGTCCATCCTAGAATGATCTCAAGTTTGGTAATCTTTGCACAACTCATGTAAAAGAGGGATAGTAAACTGAAAAAAATAGTTGGCTTACAATCGCCACGTCACAGAATAACAGTACAAGTCTCAAACATCATTCAATAAGATCACTACAACCCTCTAAGGGCAAAAGCCAAATGTCAAAGTACCAAACTCAGATAAATAAAACAACCACAGGCGGATCGAAACCTAGTAAGAGTCTCCACTACTGATCGTCCGGGTAGCGCACGTAGTAACGACTACGCTCCTCGTCGTACTCCCAATCCAGCTCGGTGCCATCACCTGGATAGCTCACAGCTGGACCTGCATCTGGTGTGTGAAGTAACTGTGAGCCACAGAGGACTCAGCAATCCCGTTCCCGGGTAACAGAACTATCAAAGCCTTTAGGTGAGGGAAAGGCTGAAGAAAAGAACTGAGGTGAAGGAACAACAAAGAGTCTGCAGCAGCAACTAGCACTAACTTACGCAAGAGAGAGCGAGAAGAGAAGGCAAAGCGAGAAGTGATCACGAAGTGATCCTAGCTACAAGCTCACAAACATAACCCCTCCGTGTTCAACTCCCGAATCCCTATTCGGAAATTGACAGTCACGGAACACACGCTGGTAGTGTATTAGTATCATTGTGTCAAGTTATCTACAACCGGAATTAACAAGCTCCCATCTGCCACATAACCGCGGGCACGGCTTTCGAAAGTTCAAACCCTGCAGGGGTGTTCCAACTTGACCCATTACAAGCCCACGATCCGCGGAGTCGCAACTCCAAAGTGGGAAGACCCGAGTATCCTCGGAATCCCGTGCTCAAGTTAAACCGAACTAAGGTAAGGCTAATCCAGCAAATCCTCCCGGCGTGTCGACACCCTGATCGTAGCCGCGCGTATCTAGGTCTCAGGACACGACCGGATGAGACGTCCTACAGGTGTATGCCAAATACCTCAGGTTGCCCCAAGGCGGCCCCGCAGTCCGCTCGTTTCGGACCAACACTCATGTGGAGCACTGGCCCGGGGTTGTTGATTAAGAAAGAGGGTTAATTACTCCCTATGCATGTTTAGTTTGTTATTAGGCAAATAGTACCAATGTTGGGATTTGCTGGAAAAGACTTAGCACTTAGCGGTTTATCGAGGGGGTCCCATACACCCCAACCGTGTTAGGAACGCAAAATCAAGGAACATAAAACCGGCTTATACGGATCCTAACGGCATGAGTGGAACAAAACACCAAGCAAAAGGCTTAGCCTTCCACCCTTGCCAATATATATGTGATTTCAGTTAAAGCATTTATATAGTGTGATATAACCCAACCAAACTTCAACATGGAGCAAGCATCTTCACTTCACCTGCAACTAGCAACGCTATAAGAAGGGCTGAGCGAAGCGTACTTAGCCAAGCAACGGTTTGCATAGGTAGGGTGGTTAAACATGGCAATTGGTTACAAGTAGGAGGCTGACAAGAAGAACATGGGCATCGAGGCAAAACTATAGATCGAGACTACTAGCAATAGACAAAGATAGTAATGTTATCGGGGTTCGGTCATCTTGCCTGAAGAGAAGAAGTTCGGATCGAAAGAAGGGTCCTCTTGCTCAAACTCGTTGGAAACCTCGTGCTCAACCTCGTTGGAAAACTCGTGCTCAACTTCCGGCTCTAAACAAGACAAACACACCAAACACCAATCAACACGATGCAATGCGCACTCGAAAAACATGTATGCATGATGGATGCACTAAAGATGCACATGGAGCACGGAAAACATCACTCAAGCAAAACACCTCAAAACAAGATAACAAGCTGATATTATTAATCTACACAGAAAATCACCCAAGTTTGATATAAGAATCGCTGAAATCGGAGTTACGGGCTAAAAGTTATGCCCGAAATAAGATTTGAGCGAAAACTGCAAATTACAACAACATAGCATCTAGGGAGCTCAAAATAATTAATCTACAGCACCCAAAAAGCATGGCAAAGGACTTGAACACAAACTAGATATAATGTACAGCAACTAGGTCCAAAGTGCACCCCCAACGGAGTCACGGATCAATAGCAATGATCTTGGACATATTGAACTTTGAAATAAAATTCTGGCAGCAGAATTTTATTGAAAGTTTGGAGCAAAAGATAAACATGCTACAGCCACTCAAATGGACATGTGAGGACATGGATGGAAAGACAACAATATATACTTCATGGAACAATCAAAAACCACCCCAAAACTATCATGCTTTGTCCTACAACATCACCCGAACATGGCATCGGAACGTTACAGATTTCAGACTTAGTGAAATTTCACTAAGTCCTAAAACAGCAACATCATCATAGCACACAAAAGAGCATGTTTAAGACACCTCGAAACTAAACATGGCAAAGGGTAAGCACCTCATCAAAATACATATGAAGGTGATCCCGAAACACACAAGCATGCATCATTGTGGTGAACACACCGATTACAACGAGCTCAACAAGATGGCATTTCATAACAAGTGAAAACACAACATGTGAACATGGCATCTTGCAACGATGATAACAAGGAAACAATACATCTACCATGCAACCTATCACACCCAACACGTAGTTCGTGGCAAGACGAACACGTGGACATGTCATTTGCATCGTTTGGACAAACGAGCTAAAAGTTATCACAAGTCAAAGGTGGCATGAAAATAACACATAACAACAGTTTATAACATGATGCACTCTTGCAACAGCAAAACAAGTGTCAAGATGACATCTAACATGCATGACTACAACAGGTAAAACGTAGAGGACATCTCCACGAACATCTGGACATGCTACACGCGCTAAACGGATCTACAGACAAAAAGTTATGCACGTTGGAAGATAGCATCACAGAAGAAAAACTGGACTTAGAGGAAAAAAATTAGGGTACCTCTCAGATCAGATCTGAGGGACAGAGTGGAGACGGGCCGGCGACTCTGGCCCAACGAGCGGGCGCGGCTGGCGGTGGCAGAGGGAAGCCCGCGCGAGGAGGCGGCCCACGGCCTGGGAGGCGGCGAGCGGTGGCCCAGCCGGCGCGGCGCGCGGCCCAGGCGGCGGACCTCGGCCCAGCGAGGCGGCCTGGCGATCTGGCCGGCGGGGCGCGCTGGATCGGGCCCGGCCTGGACGAGCAACGTGGCTGGGCCGTCGGGCGCTGCGGGAGGCGGCTGGCGACGCGCAGCTGGCGACGCGGAGATCTGGCGGGGAGGAAGGCGATCGGGCCTCTGGCGATCTCGGGCTGGAGGCGAAGTGGGCCCTGGCGCGGGGGAACGGAGGCTCCAGCCGCTCGGGCGAAGTGGTCCCCTCCCGGGCCTCGTTCGAAGCGGCCGACGGAGGGAAAGCCGCGGCGGCTCGGGCTTCGACCGCGCGACGGTTGACCTGGCGAAGGGAAACAGGATCCCAGCGCGCTAGCGCTGGCTCGATCGGCTGGATCTGGCGGCTGTCCTCCTCGGGATCCGGGAAGGATCTCCCAAAAGGCAGAGAGGGGGTTGGTTGGATCCACAATTTTAGGGGGAGAGAGGAGGAAGAAGAAGGAGATGCCCAAAATAGACTAGGGGTCTATTATATAGCAGTTTTAGACTAGGGTTTGGAGACTAGGGGTGTTTAGGAGCCCTCCGATCGGGATCCAACGGACCCGATCGCGGGGATGATTTAAAAGGACCAGACGGAGATAAAAGAAAGCAGTAGGGGTATTTCCGGGACACGAAGTAAGGGCACTTCGGACCCACACGGACAACGGAGGGAAAAGTCAACGGAGTCCAAACGAGACGAGATTTGAGAGGCGGGTTGCACACAACAAAACAACAACACACAACACAACCTCGCGGCACACCGGTAACGAAAAACGCCCGAACAACAAAGTAGGCCTACGGGACGTCACGGACACGTGAGGGAGCTCCGGAACACGAAACGGACAACGGGAAGAAACGCCACGAACCGGATGCAACCCACAACACAAATGCAATGCAATGCACATGTCTACATGATATGAATGAATGCCACACACTCACACAACAAAACGACGAAAACCCGAAAGACAAAGAGCCCAAAATGGAAATAGATGAAGCCGGAGATTTATTATAAGCCCAAAAGGGAAAGTATTACATCCGGGGCATTACAACACATGGGTATACTTCTTCAAAAAGAAGAGTGAGACCCAACAAACTGTCATCAACTTTGCAAATGAAGCTCAACGGCAACATGAAGCAAAGATTTTGATGATCAGAAGTGACAATGGCACCGAGTTCAAGAACTACACCTTGGATGAGTTTCTTAGTGATGAGGGGATCAAACATCAATATGCAGTTCCCTATACCCCTCAACAAAACGGTGTAGCGGAGAGAAAGAACCGGACTCTGATGGATGCGGCAAGAACCATGATGGCGGAATTCAAATCTCCATACAACTTTTGGGCCGAAGCCATCAACACCACTTGTCATGCATCAAATCGGCTCTATCTCCGCATAGGCTTGAACAAAACTCCATATGAGATTCTTACCGGTAACAAGCCCAATCTCAAGTACTTCCAGGTGTTCGGGTGTAAGTGTTTCATCCTCAAGAAAGGTGTTCGTCTGCCTAAATTTGAATCTAGAGCTCATGAGGGCATATTTGTTGGTTATGCTACAAACTCTCATGCTTACCGTGTCCTCAACAAGTCCAATGGACTCATTGAGGAGACGAGTAACGTAGAGTTTGATGAGAATAACGGCTCCCAAGTGGAGCAAAGTGGTACTTGTGATGTAGGTGATGAAATTCCTCCTCAAGCCATAAGAAGAATGGGCGTTGGATATATCCTACCCATTGAGGAACCCCTTGTGGCTGACAGAGAAGGACAATGTTCTACTCAAGTGGAACCATAACCAACCCAAGACCCACACGCTTCCGAAGAACAAGATGAAGGCCCTCAACCGGACGAACAAGGCCAAGTGCAAGATCAATCACAAGATGGTGGGGAGCCACCAAATGATGCACAAGGCCAAGTTCTGTCCTCCGAGCAAGATCAAGGTCAAGGGGAAGCTCAAGATCAAGATCTAGCTCCTGACGACGCTCAAGATGATCAACTCAATGCTCCTCAGTTATCTATTGAAGAGAAATTAGAGCGTCGTGCTGCAAAAGTTGCCTCCAGGCTTGCTTCCAAAGAACATCACATGGAGAACATTCTAGGAAGCATCAAAATGGGGGTAAGCACTAGTAGACAATTAGCAAACTATTGTGCTCATCAAGCTTTTGTCTCCTGTGTCGAACCTCAGAAGGTTTATGAGGCGCTCGAAGACCCTGATTGTCTTAATGCCATGCATGAAGAACTCCATAACTTCGAGCGCAACAAGGTGTGGCGTCTGGTGCCAAGGCCAAAGGAGAACCATAATGTCATTGGAACCAAGTGGATCTTTAAGAACAAGCAAGATGCTCATGGCATTGTCATTCGCAACAAGGCGCGTCTGGTGGCTCAAGGATACTCCCAAGTCGAGGGTATCGACTACGGTGAAACCTTTGCCCCCGTTGCTCGCCTTGAATCCATTCATTTGTTGCTTGCCTATGCTTCCCATCATAACTTTAAATTGCAACAAATGGATGTGAAAAGTGCATTTCTTAATGGTCCTATTAATGAGTTGGTGTATGTTAAACAACCCCCGGGGTTTGAGGATCCTAAGCTCCCCAATCACGTGTACCAACTCGATAAGGCACTCTATGGCCTTAAACAAGCCCCACGTGCGTGGTATGAGCATCTTACTGAGTTGTTACAAGATCGTGGGTTTGAAATTGGGAAAACCGACCCCACTCTTTTTACTAAGAAGGTCAAAGGGGAGTTGTTTGTATGCCAACTATATGTTGATGATATTATCTTTGGTTCTCCTAACAAAGCTTTCAATGATGAGTTCGCCGCACTCATGACCACACATTTTGAGATGTCCATGATGGGAGAGTTGAAGTACTTCCTTGGGTTTGAGATCAAGCAAAGAAGAGAAGGGATCTTCATCAAACAATCCAAGTACACTCAAGACATGCTCAAGAGGTTCAATCTAAGTGATGTCAAGCCGGCTACTACTCCAATGCCAACCAAGTGCCATCTTGACATTGATCCCAATGGTAAAGCGGTGGATCAAAAGGTATATCGCTCTATGATCGGTTCCTTGCTTTACCTTTGTGCATCTAGACCGAATATTATGTTGAGTGTGGGAATCTATGCACAGTTTCAAGCCTCACCTAAGGAAAGTCACTTTGTGGCTGTCAAGCGAATCTTTCGATATTTGGCTCATACCCCAAACTTTGGCTTATGGTACCCAAGAGGAGCAAACTTCAACCTTGTAGGTTTCTCTGATTCTGACTGGGCGGGAGACAAAGTGGATAGGAAGTCCACTTCTGGAGGGTGCCAATTTCTTGGTTGCTCTCTTGTTAGTTGGTCTTCCAAAAAGCAAAGTTGTGTGTCTCTCTCGTCCACTGAAGCCGAGTACGTGGCTGCCGGTAGTTGCTGTGCTCAACTCTTATGGATGAGGCAAACTTTAAAGGATTACGGTGTCACTTGTGACAAAGTGCCTCTTTGGTGTGACAATGAAAGTGCCACCAAGATTTCTCTCAACCCGGTGCAACACTTCAAGACGAAGCATATAGAGATTCGGTATCACTTCATCCGGGATCATATACGGCAAGGAGAGATCGAGCTTCACTATGTCAACACTCATGATAACCTTGCAGATATCTTCACGAAGCCATTGGATGAAGCAAGATTTCACGAGTTAAGGCATGAGCTAAATATCATTAATTTGAGCAATGTGGCTTGAGCACGTGCACACCCCACCATACTCTTCATAGTGTCTTATCTAGATGTAGGCATGGACATAGGGGGAGCATTGTTCTCTCAATGATCTCTCTCTCCCCCCACTATGCATAAATAAATTTAGTCTTTCATTAACCATCTTTGATGGTACTAGTGCTTCAAGGACGAGTTTTGGTCATGGGCCCAAGGTTAAAATCTTCACGGCGCCATACCTCTAGACTCAAACATAGGTGACTTCGGTCACCGCCCTCTCTTGTCTCTTGCTAGTGTGTGTGTGTGTGAGTGGTGTTTTGTTTTTCCCTCCTTGTGTGTTTCTTTTTGAGCTTTGCCTTGAACTTTTTGTTGCCGTGGCTTGCTGGGCGGTACTACCGCTGGTGGTGCGCGGTACTACCGCCTATAAGCGGTACTACCGCCCACCAGCGCGGTACTACCGCTGCGGGGCGGTACGTGGGGGTTATATCGGGGCAGGGGGAGGTTTCTCTCCCCCATACCCATTCATTCGCCCTCTCGTTCCTCTCTCTCTCTCTCCAGCAGTTCGTCGCCGCGGGAGGGCTCCGGCGGATCTCCTCCTCCGGGGTGTTCCTCTCCGTTTCCTTCGGTGGAGTCGATCCCCACCAAGTCCTCTTGCCATGGATGCCGGTATTGCCACCGTTCCTCTTCTCCTCTTGTCTCTTTTTCAGATCTTGTGTTTTAGGGGCAATAGTGTTTGCATCTTTAGATTTTTGGCTAAATCTAGGCTTGAGTAGGATGGAGAAAGAAACTAGACTATCTATATTAGAGTATGATAGAAATATTTTTGAATTTGACAGGCCAGTAGTGCCGGATCTGACCACGGTAGTAGGAAACCGCTGTTTCCCCGCCTCGAGCGGTACTACCGCTCCCTGGAGCGGTACTACCGCTTGGGCGGTACTACCGCTTAACAGATCACGGTACTACCGCGGCTTGCCTAGTTCACACATATCTCTTCATTCTTTGATCTTCTTTTGTTGTGTTCATTGGCTTATGCTCGTTCCTTTTGGTTGGTTCGTCTGTTTTTGTGTTTGGTTCCAGGTGATGAACATCCTGAGCATCAGGCTCGCCGTATCAACCCTAATCGTGCAACCTCAAAGCGCTACCGCACATCTGAGTCTGCTGGAGGTTCCTCGAGTGCTCCACCTCCACCTCAACAGAAGAAAAAGGCCATGGCAAAGCCAAAGGGCAAAACTGTGACACAAATGAGTGGCAAGGAGTTCTGGGCAAGGCGGCGCCGCAATCCCTATGAGGTTTATCAAGAACCCAATTTGGTCAACCGACCGTTCTGGAACCGCTTTCAGTTTGCCGTCTATTTTTATGTGCTCAAGGCTAAGAAGAATCTCTTTGTCAGTGTTCGCTCCATAGACACGGAATACCTGGAGAAGGATCCTGTGTATTTTGGCGGTGCTCTTCAGATGTGCACTCAACTCAACATTCTTTAGATCATTCAGTTCAACAAGGACTTTGATGCAGATCTTGTGGCTCAATTCTATGCCACGGTCCATCTAGGGACGGATGAGGATAGAACTCTGACATGGATGACCAATGGCAAACTGTTGTCTGTCAAGTGGAAGGCTTTCATGGAGTTACTTGGAGTGGAAGACCAGGGGATGGAGACACCGGTTGGCTTTCGTCCTCATCAGAACACTACCTCCACTCACAAGCAAGCTCTCTGGCCCTACTGCACTGTGAAGGTCCACCCTGAGACTAAGAAGGTAACATATGAGTTGTCTACCTATCTGGATATCCTTCACCACATCTTCCGTGAGACTCTTTTCCCTCGGATTGGGAATCATGATATAGTTCATTCCTATCTTGTGGACATGCTTCTCTTTTGCCAACATCAGTTAGAGAGGAACACTGGTGAGACCCTGGATATTTCACATGTGATGTGGTCTGAGCTCTTGTTTGCTATTTCTGAACGCAAGTGCCTGATCTATGGACCTTTCATCATGCTGCTGATTGAGAAGGCTTGGGATCATGTCTATCCCAACGTATTGCTGGAGACTGGAGAGTTGGTGTCTCATGAGATCAAACGTCTGAGGCAGAAGGACAACTGGGGCACTCATGCTTCCAAGACTGGAGGCTCATCCTCCGCTGCTGCTATGGAGACCGAGGAGGCTGAGGTTGAAGCAGATGATGATGATGACTATGAGCCATCTGGTGCAGAGCCCTCGTGGGTAAAGAAGCTCAAGAAGAAGATGAAGAAGCTGTTTTGCATGGAGTCTCATGGTTAGTACATGACTCATGTGGCAGAGAAGAAGGCCAGGGGACGTCACAAGGAGCTCATGCGTCAGTTGGGTGCGACTGTGGCCAGTGGCTCTGAGGAACAGGTAACCGAGGAGGAAGAGTGGATCAAGCAGCACTGCCCATGGACAGATTCCGATGCCGAGCAGTTTCAGGTCGACGACGACGAAAAAGATGACCCAGCTGAGATCTGATGTTCGAGACCTTCGAGTGCTCTCACCTGGAGCCGTAGCTTAGCTCTCTGCCCTTTTGGTGTCTCGATGCCAAAGGGGGAGAGAGTTTAGGGATTTGTGCCTTTGTGTTTCTGTCGCTTGTGTGCTTTCCGTTTCTTGTGGTTTGGTTGTTTTTTCATGAGACCTAAGTTCCCGTCATATGGTGTGAGACATATGCTACCCTATCTTATTTATGTACCTGGTACTCTCTAGCATGCATGATTATCTTACTATGTACTATGCTCTCATATATCTTGCTTAGGTTGTTGCTCTCTAAAATATAGGGGGAGTATTGATCCTAGTATGTGTGCAGTGCAGTCCAAAGCACTTATCTAGATAGCACACATCTAGGGGGAGCCCGTTTATATTTAGGGGTGTGGTTTTTGCATTTACGTTATGTCATTATTCCTTTTGTGCAAATCCCGTTTTGTCATCAATCCACCAAAAAGGGGGAGATTGTAAGGGCATATTTAGCCAAATGGTGTTTTGGTGATTGATGACAATACGTTTGCGGACTAATCATGTGTTCTAAGCTCTTTCAGATATATCTCACATAGGCACAAGACGATTAGATGCCCCTCGGAATCTTTGGAAGATGGTGTTTCCTTTTGCTTATTTTTTGGTGGTTCTGAGTAATAGGAAAGCCGTACTATTAAGAGGGGATCCACTTTGGTAAGGTTTGGGTAAAATCAACATGTACACTTCATTATTGCACCCACCATTCCTTCCCACCACAATGGAGTTCTTCTTTCCCATCTTCTCTAGTTTTTCTTGGCCCCAGCGGTAGTACCGCGGATCCTAGCGGTAGTACCGCCTGTGTGCCTCAAGCGGTAGTACCGCCCCACTAAGCGGTAGTACCACTTGATGCACACTGCGGTAGTACCGCTGCTGATCCGTGCTACCACCGCCTCGACTCGCGAGTGCGTCTTCGTGTTGAGTTTTGCGGTGCTAGGTGCGGTAGTAGAGGCGGTAGTACCGCTCCCAGCGGTAGTACCGCCCTGAGACCGCGGTAGTACCTCTCTGGGTCCCTACCCCCCTTGGCGCGGTAGTACCACTTGAAAGGCAACGGTAGTACCGCTCTATAAGCGGTAGTACCGCTCCCTCAAGCGGTAGTACCGCTCTGTGCGGGGCTGAGTGGGGGATAACGGTTGGATTGTTCCCCCCACTATATAAAGGCTTCTTCTTCCTCCTTGTTGACTTACCTCTTCCCCCACATACTCCATTGTTGCTCCAAGCTCCATTTTCGCCCGATCTCTCTCCCTAGCCAATCAAACTTGTTGATTTGCTCGGGATTGCTTGAGAAGGCATCGATCTACACTTCCACCAAGAGATATTTGATCCCCCCCACTAATCCCTAGCGGATCTTGTTAATCTTGGGTGTTTGAGCACCCTAGACAGTTGAGGTCACCTCGAAGCCATATTCCATTGTGGTGAAGCTTCGTGGTATCATTGGGAGCCTCCAATTCAGTTGTGGAGATAGCCCCAACCTTGTTTGTAAAGGTTCGGTTGCCGCCTTCAAGGGAACCACTAGTGGAATCACGGCACCTTGCATCGTGTGAGGGCGTGAGGAGAATACGGTGGCCCTAGTGGCTTCTTGGGGAGCATTGTGCCTCCGCACCGCTCCAACGGAGACGTACTTCCCCTCAAAGGGAAGGAACTTCAGCAACACATCCTCGTCTTCACCGGTTCCACTTGTGGTTATTTCTTTCCTTTACTTGTGCAAGCTTTACTTGTTTATCTCTTATAGCTTGCTTGTGTGGTTGTTATCTTTACTTCCTATTAGTTGTCATCTTAGTAGCATATCTAGACAACTTACTTTAACGCTTAATTTAAAGTGGTTAAGAAAAGCTAAAAATTGTTAGTTGCCTATTCACCCCCCTCTAGTCAACCATATCGATCCTTTCATCGATGTTTTGTCGGCAATCAACGGTGCCCCAGTGTTTGAAATTCATTCCCATTTCTTGCATGGGACCTAAGCATGCACCCGAGGACACAAATTTTATTTTTCAACCAATTTATATGCACTCGAGCATGTGCATGTAGTTCAAATTAGAATTATGCACACAAAATGCATTGAAAACTTAGTTAATGTATAAAAATGTCCAAACGAACCCCGAAAAATCACAAAAATTCACACAAAACTCCCATTGTTCTATGTTGACACAAGAAAAAAATTGAAAGCAATAAGAGGCAATGGATATCGTTTCGTCCCCAAAGGTGAGATATTCCCTACCGAAAACCATCATGCTTGTTGTGAGAAGCTTCGGTTTATGAGAAGCATATACCCAAACCTGCCCCAAATGGGACAAAATTTGTACCACGACATGTTGATTGCGCTCCATGATAGCCTGCCAAGTTTCATGAATTTCAGACGAGTTTTGGATTTACTGGAATTTAAAAAGCAGGCATCTCAATGTTTTGCCGGCAATCAACGGTGCCCCGGTTTTTGAAATTCATTCCCATTTCTTGCATGGGACTTAAGCATGCACCCCAAGGACACAAATTTGATTTTTCAACCAATTTATATGCACTGGAGCATGTTCAAATTTGAATTGTTCACCTGAAATGGCTAGAAAACCAATTTAATGCACAAAATGTTCAAACGAACCCTGAATAATTCCAATTCTTTTACGGCGCACATATAGTTGCATGTTCACTCCAGATAAAAGGTCTAGCAATTCAAACACCGTGCATTGCCGCTGTGACCCCATTATGTAATTAAAATCAAGATGAAAAATCAAGTAGACCGCACACAGTTTATTATCAGCAACTGTGTGAGATGTAGTACAAAATATCTTGGAGCACCGTCGATGTATAGTACGCCTATGGCTTACGCAAGAAGGTGCGTCGGCTACAGTCCACAGTCGACGTCTCACGCACACTACCTCGCTCCCCAAATATCATTTCACTATTCAATAGTCGCCGGTGAAAGATGGGCACGTGGACCCGCGTTGTGAGGGCAACTTCGGTGGCCCACTCCGGCGAGAGCGCGGCTGCAGCCGCCATGCGCGTGCTAACAAGGTGCATGAGCGTGGCCGCAATTTGCGACCGGGCGGCAAAGGCAACCCAAATGGCCGCTGTTGCTTCTCAGGTGGCGACAGCAACATCTGCCTCGGGGATAGCAACTGGCGAGAGCGGCACAACAACTGTCTATTCCGTAGCGTGAGCCTTAGCCCTGATGGAGGCCACCCACGACCATGTCAAGGCCGCCCACGCCCAGCTCCTGGCGGTCACCGCACAAAATGAACGAAGCTTCTCTGACAACGGTCGGCAACCCATGGCCAAAGAGCTGGCAATCACCGAGAGCGTTCGAGCAGCCGTCCGTTCCTCCGCCACATACCTTGCAACGACGGAGCCCGTCCAAGCCCAGATCGCGTCCGCCCATGCCCAGCTCGTGGCGGCCTTTTCCAAAGAGATGGCGTACACGGATGGCGAGATGCTTGCCAAGTATGGTGCGATGGATGCCATGGAGCCCCTTCCCTGGGAGACCGTCGGGCGCGAGCTGGACATGGAGGCAGCGGCGGAGATCGACGAGCACCAGCCGTAGTAGTACTCTTTGTTTTGTTTAATTAAGAGCACCGATCTTTAATTTGTTAGAGTAATGTTTAGGTCAGCTAGCTCTGTTTAATTCCTGAACTTGCTCGATTAAGAAGTGTGGGTGTGCTGTAGTCTCCTTTGTGTACCCAAATTATGCAATGACGTGGATGACCGCTGTAACCATGGAAATTCGAACCAAAACTTTTGACGTTCAAACTCATCACAGACGGGTTAAGCTATCTGAATCGTTTGTGATGTCCACATATCGTACACAATTCTGAATAAGGGACCGTGTCTGATGACACTTCGCGCCCGTTTTTTGGCTGAAGCGATTCCAAATTTTCGGCTTCCGCGGAAATATCTACCTCCCCTCCCCATCCCCTTTACCAAAAGCCACATTTCCCCTCTTTCCGCCTTCCTTTCCAAGTTGAAACCTTCACTCCTTGCTTGCAGCGTCGCCGCCTCCTCGTTGACGAACCTCCTTCACGCTGTTCGGCCTCCTCTATCCAGGCAGGTAATCCACACCCGACCCCCATCCTCCTCCTCCTTCCACATCCCACATGCCCCGACCGCCGGGGCGAGCGCGACACCTTCCACCCAAATCACCGACCCTCCACCAAAAAAGCGCCGGCCTAAGCCATGGTGCACGAAGTATAGCCAGGACCTCAAGGAGCATTTGGCATCGGAGAAGCAAATCGCAGCCACACGTGCAGATGAGGTCGAGATGGCTGCCATTCGTGCCGTCCCCCAGATCTTGAAGGAGCACCTTGCCAATTGATAGCTACGCCGGTTAAGCATGCTCGGTTTACCCGTTGCGTGTGCTGCTCCTGCCTTTCCTTCACAAATTCTAGTGAATTGTGCAATCTAATTTCACCATGCAATCTGTTGCTCTAGTGTATATGTTTTATATGTCGTGCAGTGTGGTGCTCACTTATTAACTATTTTGTGAATTAGTTTTCGTCTTCAGTTAACTGTTTGGTTCAGTTATGCAAATGTCATGTTCAATTCTTCAGGCTGCAATTTTGTATTATCTTCCATGTGAGAAATAAATCGAATTTATCTTTACAAAATTGTGGGTGCATTCTGTTATTGTATACCATGTAAGGAATAAATTGAATTTGGCTGTAGTAAATACATGAGAAACAAATACAATTGCTACAATTGGCTGTACTTAACTGTTTGATTAACTCTCTGATCTTCTATTATGAGTATGTTATATTGTGCAATGTGGTGCTCAGTTAATGTTTGGTTCATTTGTTGTGGTGTTTAGTTAACTGCTTGGTTCAATTCTGCAATGCGATGTCCAATTGTCGTGGGTAGAATTTTGTATTGCTGTGCATGTGAGGAATAAATCGAATTTGGCTGCACTTAATACATGAGAAACATATACAAGTGTTATATTTCCTAGTTCTTAATCATACTTGGTTTGGGTAAATGGATTTTCCTCGTGGCTTCAATTAATCTGATGAATCTGGAATGTTCTTATTTTTCATCAACATATTTTACTGATAGCATGCGAACCCTTACTTAACCTAATGACTAACTACCTTATATGTGTTGTAGGGAAACAATGGGAATCACTAAGCTTTACAATCGAGGTTAGCACATGCATGGTCCGTTGTCTAATAGCACATTATTGTGCAATTGCAGGAACCATTCTAATATTTTGGTTTTTAACAATTTGGTCTTGCACATGTAGGTCCTGCTGTCAGAGGTTTTGACCCACTGTTCGACCCTTTTTGCATATGGGGAAATAAGTTGTCCATGAATATCAATCAAATCAAGAAACTCAGAAAGATTGTTAGGATAAAGAAATTAGCGACAAAAAACAACAAGATCTTTGTCTGCACAATGAGGAAGACATCAATTCACTACAAGATGGTACTAACTATTATACCTTGCCATTTTTATTCCTTTGCCCCATTTCCAATATAGAGAAGATATTTATGCACATCCTTGTTTTCAGGCCTTTCCAAAGCAGTTCACTAATGATTACCTCTCAAACCACCTCTATGGTCAGGAGGCAAGGAAGGTTTTCATACAACACCCACGGTTCATTATTGAAGTGTACCTGAAGAGGACGAAGGACGTACGGTCAATCATCCACAGGCACTAGCCTAAAGTTGCAAAGACCTTCAACATGAATGAAGGCTCAACATTCGCCTTCCACTTCAGCAGTTTTCCAGATGAGATGCATCTACCTATATACCGTCTATGATGCTAATTTCGAAAGGTTCTACATGTTGCATGTGGAACTTGCTGCTGGTGCAGTTGTGTAATGGGGTAGCTGAGTGATGAAGCTATATCATGTTGTACTCTGATGTATTTCAATTATGAAATTCTGCTTCCTTAATATGGAAATGAAATATATTGTGTGCTTAATATTAAATGTCATTAGAAAAATAAATGGATTATGAATAATCAGATAATTAGCCTGCTAATGGCGAATTAGCCTGCTAATTGTGTTTTGCTATTGCAAACGGTTGTTGAAAAAATACCGTGGGCGATGACCTCAGGCAACGCACACAGTTTCTAGGAATAAACCGTGTTGGATCAATGAACAATCACACATGACTTTCTCTTGAAAACTGTTTGCGTTAGGCCACCTTGCGCAAAGGTTTACCACATAAAAACTATGTGTGATGGACAGCCTTTGCCGCACAATTTCTTCTACAGACCATGTGTGATACATTCAATAACGCAAACAATTTAACGGGAAAAATTGTGTGTGATGTACTTGTGAACGGAAATGTTTTCCTTGGAGCAACTGTGTGGGATGTGCATACGAACAAAAACGTTTAGCGGGGACTGACTGTGTGGGATGTACTTGCGACCGGAAACAATTTCGCCGCATAATTGTATTTTTTAGCTCTACTATACGTATTTCCGTATTTGAGTGCTCGCCGGTCGCACACGACCTGATTTTGCCGAACGTGTGTGCTAGGAGGACATATCCCCGACGGTTTCTGGGTCGTGTGGTAAGGACCCTCATATCGTCCACACTCACTTGGCGACGGTTCCAAATGTCATCGCGGAAAGGGGTTTTAAACCGTTTGTTGAAGACCGACGCACACCAGTGTTATGACAGATGAAGGATCACTAAGCGCGATAGTCTAAAATGTTATCTATTTCCCACAGTTTTCGCTTTTGGAAGCTAACTTGGATCTCACCCTTCTTAAATCTGGCGCGCAATTTTGGATGGCAGGGATATCTTGGCAAGGAATCATTCGGAGAATTGGTAATGGGGAAACAACAAATATTTGGTTGCACAACTGGATTCCATGAGACAACTTCAAACGACCGACTACATCACTAGTTCCTACCCCACTAGAAAAGGTCTTTGACCTCATCGATGACATCTCGGCTCAATGGAATAAAGTTTTCATCCAGTCAGTTTTTACCCCTTTTGATGCAGATGAAATCCTCAAGATACCTTAGTGTACGCGGAATGTTACTGATTTCTGGGTTTGACATGAAGAAAATTGAGGAACCTTCACTGTATGATCGACTTACTGCATGGTTCTGAGAACGAAGATGAGTAGGGAAGGGTGGCATCATGAAGAAGATGGCACCTCAAATGTCCAAGAAAGCAGGAAGTGGAGCGCAATATGGCATATCCGGGTACCAGCGGAACTTCGTATGTTTGCGTGGCGACTAGCGAGGCAATCAATGCCCATAGGCGAAGTCCTGAATCACCGACATATGGCCGATGAAGATACTTGATGTTTGTGCATAGCTAGAGACACATTGAGGCATGCGCTGCTCAACTGCTCCATATCCAGAAGTGTTTGGGCCCTTGCGCCTCATGAGTTTGTTGACAAAGTCATTCATTGCCAACATGAGAACCCGGAAGAGTGGTGATGACCCACAAGTGTAGGGGATCTATCGTAGTCCTTTCAATAAGTAAGAGTGTCGAACCCAACGAGGAGCAGAAGGAAATGATAGGCAGTTTTCAGTAAGGTATTTTCTGCAAGCACTGGAATTATATGTAACATATAGTTTTGTGATAAGATAATTGGTAGCAAGTAACAAACAGTAAAAGTAAATAAGGTGCAGCAAGGTGGCCCAATCCTTTGTGTAGCAAAGGACAAGCCTGGACAAACTCTTATGCAAGGTAAAGCACTCCTGAGGAAATATGAGAATTATCATCAAGCTAGTTTTCATCACGATCATCTGATTCGCGTTCGGTACTTTGATAATTTGGTATGTGGGTGGACCGGTGCTTGGGTGCTGCCCTTACTTGGACAAGCCTCCCACTTATGATTAACCTCTAATGCAAGCACCCGCAACTACAAAAGAAGTATTAAGGTAAACCTAACCATAGCCTGAAACATATGGATCCAAATCATCCCCTTACGAAGCAACACATAAACTAGGGTTTAAGCTTCTGTCACTCTAGCAACCCATCATCTACTTATTACTTCCCAATGCCTTCCTCTAGGCCCAAATAATGGTGAAGTGTCATGTAGTCGACGTTCACATGACACCACTAGAGGAGAGACAACATACATCTCATCAAAATATCGAACGAAGACCAAATTCACATGACTACTAATAGCAAGACTTCTCCCATGTCCTCAGGAAGAAAAGCAACTACTCACAAGACATAATATTGTTCATGATCAGAGGTGTATTAATATGCATAATGGATCTGAACATATGATCTTCCACCAAATACACCAACTAGCATCAACTAGAAGGAGTAATCAACACTACTAGCAACCCACAGGTACCAATCTGAGGTTTGGATACAAAGATTGGATACAAGAGATGAACTAGGGTTTGAGAGGAGATGGTGTTGGTGAAGATGTTGATGAAGATAGCTCTCCCCAAGATGGGAGAGTAGTTGGTGATGATGGCGGTGACGATTTCCCCCTCCCGGAGGGAAGTATCCCCGGCAGAACAGCTCTGCCGGAGCCCTAGATTGGTTTCCGCCTCGGTTCCGCCTCTAGAAGACGGCGTCTGGTCCTGAAAGCCTCCTCCTGATTTTTTTTCCAGGTCAAAACGCTTCATATAGGAGAAGATGGGCACCTGGGGCCCACCGGCTGGCCCTCGAGGCAGGGGGCGCGCCCTGGGAAGGGGGGCGCGCCCCCACCCTCGAGGCCAGCCAGTGGCCCCTCTCGTGGGTTTCTTCCACCGGATATTTTTTATATTTTGCGAAAAAATGTTTTGTGGAGTTTCGGGGCTTTTGGAGTTGTGCAGAATAGGTTTCCAGAGTTTGCTCCTTTTCGAGCCCAGAATTCCAGCTGCCGGCATTCCCCCTTCTTTATGTAAACCTTGCAAAATAAGAGGGAAAAGGCATAAGTATTGTGACAAAACATGAATGAACATCCCATAATGCAATAAATATCAACTTATAAGCATGATGCAAAATGGACGTATCAACTCTCCCAAGCTTAGACCTCGCTTGTCCTCAAGCGAAAGCCGATATCGAAAAATATGTCCACATGTTTAGAGATAGAGGTGTCGATAAAAACAAAATATGGACATGAGGGCATCATGATCATTCTCAAAATCAGCAACTTATATAAATATAGTCATATGATCATTATGCTAAAGTAACAATTCATACACAATATCAAATATGCATCATAAACTTCATTGGAAACTAACAAACTTTGGTCTCGGTCATTGAAGCAATTGCAATTTATCGTAACATCGGAAAGAGTCAATATAAGAGCTTTTCAGCAAGCCTACATACTCAACTATCATATGGTCTTTCACAATTGCTCACACTCACACAATACTTATGTTTATGGAGTTTTAATCGGACAGAGAGAAAGATAGGGGCTTATGGTGTTGCCTCCCAACCTTTTACCTCAAGGGTATTGTCAACAGTAATAGATCATGCAAACTTACATCCAAGTGGGTATATATATCAGGATCTTTCCAACACAATGTGCTTGCCAAAGGATAAAATGAAAAAGGAAAGGTGGATCTCACCTTGGCGCTTATAAGACAAGAATAAAAGATAGGCCCTTCGCAGAGGGAAGCAGAGGTTGTCATGTGTTTTTATGGTTGGATGCACAAAGGCTTAGCATAGAAGAACTTCGCTTTATATTGCCACTTGTGATAAGGACCTTTATTATGCAGTCCGTCACTTTTATTACTTCCATATCACAAGCTCGTATAAAGCTAATTTCTCCCACACTAATAAATCATGCATATATTAGCGGGTTTACAACATGACAACATACTTGGAAGGATCTTTCTCAATCCATAGGTAGGTATGGTGGACTCTCATGGCAAAACTGGGTTTAAAGATATATGGAAGCACATGTAGTATCTCTACTTAGTGCGAGGAGTTTTGGCTAGCATGAGAGGGAAAGGCAAGCTCAACATGTTGGAGGATCCATGACAATATACTTTATTTCGGATATAAGAAGACATAACCCATTATGTTGTCTTCCTTGTCCAACATCAACTCTTTAGCATGTCATACTTTAATGAGTGCTCACAATCATAAAAGATGTCTAAGATAGTATATTTGTATGTGAAGCCTCTCCTCTTTTATTACTTCCTATTAATTGCAATGATGACCAAAACTATGTTTGTCACCTCCCAACAACTTTTATTTATCATACTCTTGTATGTGAAGTCATTACTTCCCATAAGATCGATATGATCTCTTTGATTCTCTTTTTGTTTTCTTTCTTTTATCATGACCCAAGTGAGGAAATCAAGCCCTTGACTCAACACTAATCTTTATTATATAGCTCACGGACTCGATTACAATGGATAAAGCTCACAAAGCAAAAGCTCACAACTAGATCATGCTAAATTTATTCTGATAGATCAAGATACTACCAAAAGGATCGAACTAAGTAAAACGTAAAGATAGGAGTGATGGTGATACGATACCGGGGTCACTCCCCCAAGCTTGGCAGTTGCCAAGGGGAGTGCCCATACCCATATGATTATGTCTCCTTCTTCGGGGTTGGTGATGATGGAGTTGCAAGTAATGACGGGGGATCCTCATATATTGAGCGCAGGAGATCTTCCAGCTTGCGGATAATACCTTTGAGAGCAGCTATGTAATCCTTCAACAAAAGATTTTCACTTGTGAGATGCTTGTTGCGGATCTGAGTTAACTCAAGCATCCTGAAAGCTTCTAGCTCAGTTGAGGTAAAGAGATTAGGAAGGGATTTTGGGATGTCTTCTTCTCCCGCTGCCGGAGCCGGATCTTCCACCTCCATCTTGATCTTCTTCTCCTTGTGGACCTCCTTGGGTCCTTCCCTCTTCAGATCTATCTTCATTAGCCAATCATCCTTGCCTTCATTGTTGGAGGAGGGAGACGACATGATGCCTGTCTTCGCAAACCTTAGCAGATAACAGCTCGAAACGAAAACAGAGGAATTCTGCGTGATACAGAGGTCAAAACCTTCGAGAGTATATATAATGAATTTTTCCCGAACAAAAGGAGTACCCCACAAGAAAACGGAGTCCAGGGGGCACATGTGGTGCCCTCGAGGCAGGGGGTGCGCCCTGGGGAGGGGGGCACACCCCCTACCCTCGAGGCCACCTCGTGTCTCCTCCGGACTGTGGTTTATTTTTCTATTTTTCTAAATATTCCAAAACGGAGAAAAATTGCCTTTAGAACTATTTTGGAGTCGGTTTACCTACCGTATCACGTACCTCTTCTTTTTCGGAGGATGAATCGTTATGGAAAGTGTCCCTTATGTATTCCTCCGGGGTTATGGTTTCAATAATATTAGTTTCAACATTTATAGGATTACCTGAGATATAATGTTTGATTCTTTGACCATTCACCACCTTCGGATTTGTGTCTTCAAAGTTGTTGATCTTTATGGCACCGGAACGATAGACCTCCTCAATAACGTAAGGTCCTTCCCACTTGGAGAGAAGTTTTCCTGCAAAAAATCTTAAACGAGAGTTGAAAAGCAAAACATAATCACCTACGTTGATCTCACGCTTTTGTATCCTTTTGTCATGCCATCTTTTAACCTTTTCTTTAAATAACTTGGCATTCTCGTAGGCCTGGGTTCTCCATTCATCGAGACAGCTAATATCAAATAGCCTCTTTTCACCGGCAAGTTTGAAATCATAATTGAGCTCTTTGATAGCCCAGTATGCCTTATGTTCAAGTTCGAGAGGTAAGTGACAAGCTTTTCCATATACCATCTTATATGGAGACATACCCATAGGATTTTTGTATGCAGTTCTATAGGCCCATAATGCATCATCAAGTTTCTTGGACCAATTCTTTCTAGACCTATTAACTGTCTTTTGCAGGATTAATTTCAACTCCCTATTACTTAATTCTACCTGACCACTAGTCTGTGGGTGATAAGGTGATGCAATTGTATGGTTGACATCATACTTAGCAAGCATCTTACGGAAAGCACCATGAATAAAGTGTGAACCACCATCAACCATTAGATATCTAGGGACTCCAAACCTCGGAAATATAACTTCTTTAAGCATCTTAATAGAGGTGTTATGATCAGCACTACTATTTGGAATAGCTTCTACCCACTTAGTAACGTAATCAACAGCTACTAGGATATGTGTGTACCCATTAGAGGAAGGAAACGATCCCATATAATCAAAACCCCAAACATCAAATGGTTCAATAACGAGTGAATAATTCATAGGCAGTTCTTGACGTCTACTAATATTACCAATTCTTTGACATTCATTACATGATAAGACAAACTTACGGGCATCCTTGAAGAGAGTAGGCCAATAAAAACCGGATTGCAATACCTTGTGTGCAATTCTGTCTCCCGCATGGTGTCCTCCATAAGCTTCGGAGTGGCACTTGCGTAAGATCTGTTCATGTTCATGCTCAGGCACACAACATCTAATAATACCATCTACTCCTTCTTTATAAAGATGTGGATCATCCCAAAAGTAATGTCTTAAATCATAGTAGAACCTTTTCTTTTGCTGGTATGTAAAGCTAGGAGGTATAAACTTAACAACAATGTAATTAGCATAATCTGACAACTAGTTGTTCATCATGAAAGCTATCATCAATAGGTTGTTGGTCATCAAGTATATTCTCTAACCTAGACAAGTTATCTGCTACGGGGTTCTCAGCTCCCTTTCTATCAATAATATGCAAGTCAAATTCTTGCAGCAAGAGGACCCATCTAATAAGTCTAGGTTTAGCATCTTTCTTTTTCATAAGGTATTTAATAGCAGCATGATCAGTGTGAATAGTTACTTTAGAATCAACGATATAGGTTCTAAACTTATCACAAGCAAACACAACTGCTAGAAATTCTTTCTCAGTGGTAGCATAATTCCTTTGGGCACTATCTAGAGTTTTGCTAGCATACTGGATAACATTTAATTTCTTATCAACTCTTTGCCCTAGAACAGCTCCTACATCATAATCACTAGCATCGCACATAATCTCAAAGGATAAATTCCAGTCAGGAGACTGGACAATAGGTGCAAAGATCAATGTTTTCTTAAGTATTTCAAATGCTTCTAGACAATCATCATCAAAGACAAAAGGAATATCTTTTTGTAAGAGATTGGTCAGAGGCCTGGAGATTTTGGAGAAGTCCTTAATGAACCTCCTATAAAACCCGGCATGACCAAGGAAACTTCGTATACCTTTGATATCCTTAGGGCATGGCATCTTTTCAATAGCATACACTTTAGCTTTGTCAACTTCAATACCTCTTTCAGAAATTTTATGTCCCAAGACAATGCCTTCATTAACCATAAGTGGCACTTCTCCCAATTCAGGACAAGGTTAGTGTCTTCACATCTCTGCAAAACTCGATCAAGGTTGCTTAAGCAATCATAAAAAGAAGTTCCATAAATGGAGAAATCATCCATGAATACCTCAACAATCTTTTCACAAAAATCAGAGAATATAGCCATCATGCATCTTTGAAAGGTAGCAGGTGCGTGATACGTCCAAAACGTATGTGTAATTTCTGCTTGCTCCATGCTTCTTTTGTGTGATATTGCTATGATATTGATGCACTTCCATGCACTTTTGATCATATTTGGACTAACCTATTAACTCAGTGCACCACAGTGCCAGTTCCTGTTTTCTGCTATTTTTCTATTTCAGGTTTCCCCCATATTAAAAGTGCTCCAAAAATTCTAGGAAAAATATAGGAAAAATCAGCGTACAGGAAGCTTCGCGAAGAACCAAAGATGGGCCAGAGGGGAGCCAGGGGAGGCCCAGGCGGCCACCTGGCGCGGCCCCACCCCTGGCCGTGCCAGGGAGGCGCCTGGGGCCCCTGCTCCGCCTCTGGCTGCCCCCCTTCGCATATATATATCCCTCTCGTCCCGAAACCCTCGAGGATAGAACCCTTTTTTGCGATCTCGCCTCTGTTCCACCGCCGCAGCACTTCCAAGATCGGGAGCGTCAGGAGAACTCTTCCCGGCACCCTGCCGGAGGGGAGAACCACCACCGGGAGCTTCTCCACCACCATGGACGCTTCCCGGATGAGTCGTGAGTAGTCCACCTTGGACCATGGGTCCATGATCAGTAGCTGTGTGATGTTCTCGTCCCCTCTTTGCTCTTCATGGTTTAGACCTCGTGAGCTGCCCTACATGATCGAGGCACATATGTAATCTTTCTGCTGTTTCTTTCCTGAGTTTGCTGGGATCTGATGGATTATGATACTATGTTCAGATTGTGTTTGAGTAATATATTTGATTCACCTCTTTTATATCTTTGTTCTTGAGTAATTCTTGCATGTTCTCCGTTGCTGTTTATTGCTTTGGCCAAGTAGTAGGTAGTAACTCCAAGAGGGAGCGTTATGCTTGATTGTGGGTTCATGCCCCCTGATGACTAGCTTGAGTGACAGAAACATGAGTCTAGGGGATGTGCTGTTGCCACAAGGGAGAAAACAACGGTGCTTGTACTTGCAAGTGCAAGGATTGTTTACTTTACGCAAAGTTCTTTTAATGCAGTTGTCTGTTGCTTTGAGTTTACACTTTGGATGGGATTCACAACTTAATACCAGCGAGATGTTCTGGATAGATATCTCAAGGTGGATGATTAGTAGTAGATGCAGATGGATTTCGGTCTACTTGCCTTGGCGTACCGCCCATGCTTTTGAGCCTCTACCTTTCTTTGCAACATAGTTAGCATTGGTTTGCGCACATAATCCTGTCAATTGCCCAGCTGTAATTTGTTTACCTCGCTTTGCTGTTTTATCGTCTTTTGGGAGAGAGACATCACTAGTGAACATCATGGGACCCCGGCCCATATTACCACCGCTGATCACACCTTCTATTTACTTCCTGTTTTTATTTCCTAGTTGCAGTCATAGATATCATTATTATCTCTTGTGTTTGATCCTTTGTAAACAACAAGGCCGGAGGGATTGACAACCTCTCTGTACTCGTTGGGAGCAAAGTTATCTGTATCTGTGTGCAGGTCCCGTCAACCGCTAAGTTTCTGGCACCGTTGACACCTACTTGTCGACCCTCGGAGTCTCACGGGAATCGATCCTTGGTATCTTTGCCAAGGGAAATTTGCCGCTACGCTACATCTCAACCTTCCACTTGGGGTAACCAACGAGGGGCGAGAAGCCATCAAGCAAGTTTCTGGCGCCGTTGCCGGGGACTCCACTCTTCAAGATAGGGGAGTTGCACGCTATCTTTTATCTTTGCTTTTTAGTCTTGTTAGTTTACCTTTCAGTTTTTGCTTTAGTGTCCCTTACCAAAAATCACAAATATAGTTATCTTGCTTGCTGCTGCTATGGGTTCCACCGAGAACACCAAGTTGTGTGACTTCACTAGTCATAACAACAATGACTTTTTCTGCACGCCTATTGCTACACCTGCCACTTCAGCACCTTCTAATGAGATTAAACCTGCTTTGCTGAACCTAGTTATAAAAGATCAATTCTCCGGTGCTGGAGATGATGCTGCTTTGCACTTAAATAATTTTGTTGAGCTCTGTGATATGCAAAAGTACAAAGAAGTAGATGGTGATATTGTGAAGCTTAAGCTTTTTCCTTTCTCCTTGAGAGGAGGAGCCAAAATCTGGTTTCAATCCTTGCCTAGGAATAGTATAGATTCTTGGGACAAGTGCAAGGATGCCTTTATTGGGAAGTACTATCACACTGCTAAAATTATCCAATTAAGGAGTAACATAATGAATTTTAAACAATTGGATAATGAACACGTTGCCCAAGCTTGGGAACGCATGAAATCTCTTGTCAAGAACTGCCCTACTCATGGTTTGACTACTTGGATGGTTATCCAAACTTTTTATTCAGACTTGAACTTTACCTCGCGGAACTTGTTAGATTCGGCCGCGGGAGGAACCTTTATGTCAACTACACTTGGTGCTGCCACGAAGCTTCTCGACGAGATGATGACCAATTATTCCCAATGGCACACCGAACGCGCTCCAACAGGTAGGAAGGTAAACTCTGTCGAGGAGATTTCCTCCCTAAATGAAAAAGTTGACTTGATCATGTCTTTACTTTCCAAGCAATCTTCTATTGATCCTCATGATGTTCCTTTAAATTCTTTGATTGCTCAAGATAAAGTAGATGTGAACTTTATCTCTAGAAACAACTTCAATAACAATGCTTATAGGAGTAATTTTGCTAGCAACCCTAGACCGTTCCCCTCTAATTCCTATGGGAAGAACAATACTTATCCTAGCACCAAGAACTCCACTTCTGAACTAGAGATTATGCTTAAAGACTTCATCACTACCCAAAAGGCCTTCAATAAGAGTGTAGAAGAAAAACTAGACAAACTAGATAATCTCTCTTCGAAGGTAGACAATTTAGCCCATGAGGTAGAGTTGCTTAAAATTAGAACTTCTCCTCTTGAGGAGAGGAAGACCACTCCTATGAATGCTATTCAAGTGCAAATTAATGAAAACATTAGGATGATGGCTAAACTTAAAGAGAGATGGGCTAGAGAAAAGGAGGAAGAATATAGGATTAAGAGCCTTCCTACCCACCACACTGTTGCTACTATCCAAGTTGTTGAGGATATCCAAACTCTTAGCACCCAATGCACTCCTAGTCCCATTGGACCTATTAATGGTGATGCTATGACCTCAACCGTAGAAGAAGAAACTCCTATGACCATAGAAGCTACCAAACAAGTGAGCCTAAAGGACACCACTACCACTTTACTTGATAGTAGTGACCTTGATTTTGATAATTGCACCCTTTCTGAAGTTATTGGTTTTCTTCACAAGATGTCTAGAGATCCCCACACTAGCACACTTAATCTTGCCTTCACGGAGCATATCACTAATGCTCTCATCAAAGCTAGGGAGGAGAAGCTTAGGGTAGAAGCCTCCATACCTAGAAAGCTAGAAGATAGTTGGGATCCTATGATTAAAATTAAGTTGAATAACTTCTCTTGCTATGCTTTATGTGATGTTGGAGCTAGTACCTCCGTTATGCCCAAAAGAATGTATGATATGTTTGAATTGAAACCTTTTGATCCTTGTTCTTTTGGTGTTAGTCTTGTTGATTCTTCCGTAAAGAAACCTTTGGGGAAGATCAACGATGTTCTTATCATTGTCAATGACAATTATGTTCCCGTTGATTTTACTATTATGGATATTGAATGTGAACCTTCATGTCCAAATATTTTGGGACGTCCTTTTCTTCGCACCGTTGGTGCTACCATTGACATGAAAGAGGGGAATATAAAATTCCAGTTCCCTCTCAAGAAAGGGATGGAACACTTCCCTAGAAAGAAGATTAAGTTGCCTTTTGAGTCCGTTACACGGGCTAGCTATTCTCTTACTCTTGATAAAACTTGATCTTCTCTTTTTGCATCATGCCTAGCTTAAAGGCATAAACGAAAGCGCTTTTGGTAGGCAGCCCACAACGAATTAGGTTTTATTTTGCTTTTGTTGTGTCTTGATGTTTGTTACTACAGTAGCATCATCGTTGTATCTTTTCTTTTCAGCTTTGTGCCAAGTTTAGCCTCTGATTGCAAGAAAGTTCAAAAGTTGTGACGTGCTGTCCAGAAAACAGATTCTGTCCTTGGACAGAAAAATTCGAATAAAATCACCAGATCATCTTTTTGATCTGAATTGTTTTGACAGAGTGCTCTATACAATTGGCTTTCGAGCGTCTGTTCTGAGTTTTTTGATTTGAGTTGCAGAAGTGCCCCGAAAAAATTATTTACTACGTGCTGGTCTGTTTTTCACAGATTCTGTCCTGTTTTGCCTTTTCTTTGTTTTGCAAACCTTGAGCTTGCTTTTTCTTTGCAAAAACCTTTTGGCAATCTTGAGAAACAATAGCTCTTCAAGATTATCTTTATTTCCAGTAGGGAAAAATTATTTTATTGTGGGTACTAACCTCGCTAATCAGATTATGATGAGTTATGTATGAAGGGAGTTTTCAAGTGTGCGAGGGAAGATGATAAAAGAAGATACAGGAGGGTCAAACGCTCAAGCTTGGGGATGCCCCCGTGCACCCCCAAGAAATATTCAAGAAGACTCAAGCGTCTAAGCTTGGGGATGCCCCCATGCATCCCCTTCTCCATCAACAATTATCAGTTCGTCTTTCGTTCCACTATATTCTTATCACTTCATGCGTTAAGTGCTATGCTTGGAGCGTCTCGCTCTTAGTTTCCTTTTTTAGTTTTCTTTAGCTTTGCTTTCTGTTCATAACAAGTTAGAACCCAGCTTTCTTTGTGTGGGAGAGAAACACGCTCCACTTCAACCTAGAACACAACATAGGATTTTCATGCTTATCTTTGCTGTGTGTGTTCTTTGTCTTTCCGTAGCTGCTGTCATGTTTAGCTCTTAGTTTTCATGTTTTTCTTTTTAAAGAGCTTTTGTTTAGTTGGTTGCTGAACTCTCTTGAGTTTTCATGTTTATCTTGTTAAGAGAGTTTGCCTGTTGCACTGAGTTGTGTGTCTTAACTTAAAGTAGGTAATTGAGGTTGCTATTTAATTTTAGTAGTAACTTGCAATAGTTTTGAGGTATTGCCATGAGTAATGTCTGAACTTTTGGTGTCAAGAGCTTTAGCCTATTAGTGATAGATGTCGTATTTTGGGCAATCCGTGTTTATTTTCGAAAACCTACAAAATAGTTGAGAACTTTAGCTACTAGATGGATCACTAATCTTTGGAGGGATCGAATATTAGAGTACACTCACGTACCATGAGTCGAGGATGCGCAAGGATAACCAAACCCCCATACACTCCTCCTCGGGGTACTTGTCTCTTTGTGAACCTCCTAATTAGATTGAGAGTTACCGATAATAAGTGCATGAGTTCTTCGGACTAATGTGAGTATTCGAAAGTTGACACTTCCACCTAGCCATATTTTTTCTAGCCTCTTCGGTACCGTGCATTGCCCTTTCTCACCTCGAGAGTTGGTGCATACTTTGCCGGTGCATCCAAATCCTTGGCACGATACGCTCTGTCATCATAAGCCTCATTATATCCTTCCTCAAAACAACCACCATACCTACCTATCAAGGCATTTCCATAGCCTTTCCGAGATACATTGCCATGCAACATCCATCTTCTCATGACTTGATCTTCATGTCATACATGCTTTTTGCTTGATTGATGAGCCGCATGCTAGTTGAGCCTTGCCCTAATCATTGCTACATGACGCGCTAGTATCATTGCATATCCTGCTACACTGGCAGAGGCATACATTTGCATACATCATGATAGTTTCATCTTCTTTATGTTGAGTACTTTTGTAAAGTGTGAAAGATCTTCTATACTTCTTGTAATATATAGAGTGTTGCCCCTAAAGTGAGGAAAAGATCCCAAAGAGGACAAAATCAAAAGATCCCAAAGAGGACAAATGAGAGTTAAATAGAAAGAACCATTGAGGCCACAAAAAAATAAAAAAAATAGAAAAAAGAGAAAAAGAAATAAAAAGAGAGAAGGGGGCACACTACTATTCCTTTTGAGAGATCCACACTCGTACTCCATCTTATACCTTGTAGTCCATAGAGATTATCATTCATGCATATAGCTATGTGTGGACCTTCACACTATAGAACTTGGCTTGTATATTCCAATGATGAGCCTCCTCAAAAGAGCTCTAGGTCTTCTTGAGCGAGCAAGTTGGATGCACCCCCACTAGTTCCATTGGAGAGCTTACCTTAGCTCATATGTGCATCCGTTGCATGGCAATCCCTACTCCTCACATCATATTTATCATTTGGCTTTCTCTCGCCTTTGATTGTCCTCATTGATGTGAGCCTTTCACACCTTTTTTGTCTTCCCCCTTCATCATTTTTCTCTCTTTGCCATCCTAAGTGTCAACTTTCTTGCTTACGCTCATCCATTGCATGAGTGCTTAAAATATCGAAAGGGAGTGGATCATTTTGACTTGTACCTGGCTAGTGGTCTGGGGATAAGTCAAGATAAGATTCCAAAGAAGACCAAGTGTGAAACTTTAGTAGATTAAGTTCTCAACAATACAAAAACTATGTTTTACTCTCTCGTATATCCCTATCCCCTTTCTTGCACGCAAACACCATTTGGAGACATTCGAGTCACGGACAGCGAGAGCTCTTGCACCTTTATGTTCTTATGTTGCTTGTTACAATGCTAATATAGACTCTTGCTTGTTATGACTTGAATTGAATTACATGCCTTGATTGCTTTACTTAAAAGTTCTTATATGGTTGATAGCATGTCACCACAGAAATTATGCTTGTTATCATTTACCTACTCGAGGACGAGCAGGAATTAAGTTTGGGGATGTTGATACGTCCAAAACGTATCTATAATTTCTGCTTGCTCCATGCTTCTTTTGTGTGATATTGCTATGATATTGATGCACTTCCATGCACTTTTGATCATATTTGGACTAACCTATTAACTCAGTGCACCACAGTGCCAGTTCCTGTTTTTTGCTGTTTTTCTATTTCAGGTTTCCCCCATATTAAAAGTGCTCCAAAAATTCCAGGAAAAATATAGGAAAAATCAGCGTACAGGAAGCTTCGCGAAGAACCAAAGATGGGCCAGAGGGGAGCCAGGGGAGGCCCAGGCGGCCACCTGGCGCGGCCCCACCCCTGGCCGCGCCAGGGGGGCGCCTGGGGCCCCTGCTCCGCCTCTGGCTGCCCCCTTCGCATATATATCCCTCTCGTCCCGAAACCCTCGAGGACAGAACCCTTTTTCGCGAGCTCGCCTCTGTTCCGCCGCCGCAGCGCTTCCAAGATCGGGAGCGTCAGGAGAACTCTTCCCGGCACCCTGCCGGAGGGGAGAACCACCATCGGGAGCTTCTCCACCACCATGTACGCTTCCCAGATGAGTCGTGAGTAGTCCACCTTGGACCATGGGTCCATGATCAGTAGCTATGTGATGTTCTCCTCCCCTCTTTGCTCTTCATGGTTTATACCTCGTGAGATGCCCTACATGATCGAGGCACATATGTAATCTTTCTGCTATTGCTTTGCTGAGTTTGCTGGGATCTGATGGATTATGAGACTATGTTCAGATTGTGTTTGAGTAATATATTTGATTCACCTCTTTTATATCTTTGTTCTTGAGTAATTCTTGCATGTTCTCCGTTGCTGTTTATTGCTTTGGCCAAGTAGTAGGTAGTAACTCCAAGAGGGAGCGTTATGCTTGATTGTGGGTTCATGCCCCCTGATGACTAGCTTGAGTGACAGAAACATGAGTCTAGGGGATGTGCTATTGCCACAGGGGAGAAAACAACGGTGCTTGTACTTGCGGGTGCAAGGATTGTTTACTTTACGCAAAGTTCTTTTAATGCAGTTGTCTGTTGCTTTGAGTTTACACTTTGGGTGGGATTCGCAACTTAATATCAGCGAGATGTTCTGGATAGATATCTCAAGGTGGATGATTAGTAGTAGATGCAGATGGATTTCGGTCTACTTGCCTTGGCGTACCGCCCATGCTTTTGAGCCTCTACCTTTCTTTGCAGCATAGTTAGCATTGGTTTGCGCACATAATCCTGTCAATTGCACAGCTGTAATTTGTTTACCTCGCTTTGCTGTTTTATCGTCTTTTGGGAGAGAGACATCACTAGTGAACATCATGGGACCCCAGTCCATATTACCACCGCTTATCACACCTTCTATTTACTTCCTGTTTTTATTTCCTAGTTGCAGTCATAGCTATCATTATTATCTATTGTGTTTGATCCTTTGTAAACAACAAGGCCGGAGGGATTGACAACCTCTCTGTACTCGTTGGGAGCAAAGTTATTTGTATCTGTGTGCAGGTCCCGTCAACCGCTAAGTTTCTGGCACCGTTGACACCTACTTGTCGACCCTCGGAGTCTCACGGGATTCGATCCTTGGTATCTTTGCCAAGGGAAATTTGCCGCTACGCTACATCTCAACCTTCCACTTGGGGTAACCAACGAGGGGCGAGAAGCCATCAAGCAAGTTTTTGGCGCCGTTGCCGGGGACTCCACTCTTCAAGATAGGGGAGTTGCACGCTATCTTTTATCTTTGCTTTTTAGTCTTGTTAGTTTACCTTTCAGTTTTTGCTTTAGTGTCCCTTACCAAAAATCACAAAAATAGTTATCTTGCTTGCTGCTGCTATGGGTTCCACCGAGAACACCAAGTTGTGTGACTTCACTAGTCATAACAACAATGACTTTATCTGCACGCCTATTGCTACACCTGCCACTTCAGCACCTTCTTATGAGATTAAACCTGCTTTGCTGAACCTAGTTATAAAAGATCAATTCTCCGGTGCTAGAGATGATGCTGCTTTGCACTTAAATAATTTTGTTGAGCTCTGTGATATGCAAAAGTACAAAGAAGTAGATGGTGATATTGTTAAGCTTAAGCTTTTTCCTTTCTCCTTGAGAGGAGGAGCCAAAATCTGGTTTCAATCCTTGCCTAGGAATAGTATAGATTCTTGGGACAAGTGCAAGGATGCCTTTATTGGGAAGTACTATCACCCTGCTAAAATTATCCAATTAAGGAGTAACATAATGAATTTTAAACAATTGGATAATGAACACGTTGCCCAAGCTTGGGAACGCATGAAATCTCTTGTCAAGAACTGCCCTACTCATGGTTTGACTATTTGGATGGTTATCCAAACTTTTTATGCAGGCTTGAACTTTACCTCGCGGAACTTGTTAGATTCGGCCACGGGAGGAACCTTTATGTCAAATACACTTGGTGTTGCCACGAAGCTTCTCGACGAGATGATGACCAATTATTCCCAATGGCACACCGAACACGCTCCAACAGGTAGGAAGGTAAACTCTGTCGAGGAGATTTCCTCCTAAATGAAAAAGTTGACTTGATCATGTCTCTACTTTCCAAGCAATCTTCTATTGATCCTCATGATGTTCCTTTAAATTCTTTAATTGCTCAAGATAAAGTAGATGTGAACTTTATCTCTAGAAACAACTTCAATAACAATGCTTATAGGAGTAATTTTGCTAGCAACCCTAGACCGCTCCCCTCTAATTCCTATGGGAAGAACAATACTTATCCTAGCACCAAGAACTCCACTTCTGAACTAGAGATTATGCTTAAAGACTTCATCACTACCCAAAAGGCCTTCAATAAGAGTGTAGAAGAAAAACTAGACAAACTAGATAATCTCTCTTCGAAGGTAGACAATTTAGCCCATGAGGTGGAGTTGCTTAAAATTAGAACTTCTCCTCTTGAGGAGAGGAAGACCACTCCTATGAATGCTATTCAAGTGCAAATTAATGAAAACATTAGGATGATGGCTAAACTTAAAGAGAGATGGGCTAGAGAAAAGGAGGAAGAATATAGGATTAAGAGCCTTCCTACCCACCACACTGTTGCTACTATCCAAGTTGTTGAGGATATCCAAACTCTTAGCACCCAATGCACTCCTAGTCCCATTGGACCTATTAATGGTGATGCTATGACCTCAACCGTAGAAGAAGAAACTCCTATGACCATAGAAGCTACCAAACAAGTGAGCCTAAAGGACACCACTACCACTTTACTTGATAGTAGTGACCTTGATTTTGATAATTGCACCCTTTCTGAAGTTATTGGTTTTCTTCACAAGATGTCTAGAGATCCCCACACTAGCACACTTAATCTTGCCTTCACGGAGCATATCACTAATGCTCTCATCAAAGCTAGGGAGGAGAAGCTTAGGATAGAAGCCTCCATACCTAGAAAGCTAGAAGATAGTTGGGATCCTATGATTAAAATTAAGTTGAATAACTTCTCTTGCTATGCTTTATGTGATGTTGGAGCTAGTACCTCCGTTATGCCCAAAAGAATGTATGATATGTTTGAATTGAAACCTTTTGATCCTTGTTCTTTTGGTGTTAGTCTTGTTGATTCTTCCGTAAAGAAACCTTTGGGGAAGATCGACGATGTTCTTATCATTGTCAATGACAATTATGTTCCCGTTGATTTTACTATTATGTATATTGAATGTGAACCTTCATGTCCAATTATTTTGGGACGTCCTTTTCTTCGCACCGTTGGTGCTATCATTGACATGAAAGAGGGGAATATAAAATTCCAATTCCCTCTCAAGAAAGGGATGGAACACTTCCCTAGAAAGAAGATTAAGTTGCCTTTTGAGTCCGTTACACGGGCTAGCTATTCTCTTACTCTTGATAAAACTTGATCTTCTCTTTTTGCATCATACCTAGCTTAAAGGCATAAAAGAAAGCGCTTTTGGGAGGCAGCCCACAACGAATTAGGTTTTATTTTGCTTTTGTTGTGTCTTGATGTTTGTTACTACAGTAGCATCACCATTGTATCTTTTCTTTTCAGCTTTGTGCCAAGTTTATCCTCCGATTGCAAGAAAGTTCAAAAGTTGTGACGTGCTGTCCAGAAAACAGATTCTGTCCTTGTACAGAAAAATTCGAATAAAATCACCAGATCATCTTTTTGATCTGAATATTTTTGACAGAGGGCTCTATACAATTGGCTTTCGAGCGTCTGTTCTGAGTTTTTTGATTTGAGTTGCAGAAGTGCCCCGAAAAAATTATTTACTACCTGCTGGTCTGTTTTTCACAGATTCTGTCCTGTTTTGCCTTTTCTTCGTTTTGCAAACATTGAGCTTGCTTTTTCTTTGCAAAAACCTTTTGGCAATCTTGAGAAACAGTAGCTCTTCAAGATTATATTTATTTCCAATAGGGAAAAAAATATTTTATTGTGGGTACTAACCTCGCTAATCAGATTATGATGAGTTATGTATGAAGGGAGTTTTCAAGTGTGCGAGGGAAGATGATAAAAGAAGATTCAGGAGGGTCAAACGCTCAAGCTTGGGGATGCCCCCGTGCACCCCCAAGAAATATTCAAGAAGACTCAAGCGTCTAAGCTTGGGGATACCCCCATGCATCCCCTTCTCCATCAACAATTATCAGTTCGTCTTTCGTTCCACTATATTCTTATCACTTCATGCGTTATGTGCTATGCTTGGAGCGTCTCGCTCTTAGTTTCCTTTTTTAGTTTTCTTTAGCTTTGCTTGCTGTTCATAACAAGTTAGAACCCAACTTTCTTTGTGTGGGAGAGAAACACGCTCCACTTCAACCTAGAACACAACATAGGATTTTCATGCTTATCTTTGCTGTGTGTGTTCTTTGTCTTTCCATAGCTGCTGTCATGTTTAGCTCTTAGTTTCCATGCTTTTCTTTTTAAAGAGCTTTTGTTTAGTTGGTTGCTGAACTCTCTTGAGTTTTCATGTTTATCTTGTTAAGAGAGTTTGCCTGTTGCACTGAGTTGTGTGTCTTAACTTAAAGTAGGTAACTGAGGTTGCTATTTAATTTTAGTAGTAACTTGGAATAGTTTTGAGGTATTGCCATGAGTAATGTTTGAACTTTTGGTGTCAAGAGCTTTAGCCTATTAGTGATAGATGTCGTATTTTGGGCAATCCGTGTTTATTTTCGAAAACCTACAAAATAGTTGAGAACTTTAGCTACTAGATGGATCACTAATCTTTGGAGGGATCGAATATTAGAGTACACTCACGTACCATGAGTAGAGGATGCGCAAGGATAACCAAACCCCCATACACTCCTCCTCGGGGTACTTGTCTATTTGTGAACCTCCTAATTAGATTGAGAGTTACTGATAATAAGTGCATGAGTTCTTCGGACTAATGTGAGTATTCGAAAGTTGACACTTCCACCTAGCCATATTTTTTCTAGCCTCTTCGGTACCGTGCATTGCCCTTTCTCACCTCGAGAGTTGGCGCATACTTCGTCGGTGCATCCAAATCCTTGGCACGATACGCTCTGTCATCATAAGCCTCATTATATCCTTCCTCAAAACAGCCACCATACCTACCTATCAAGGCATTTCCATAGTCTTTCCGAGATACATTGCCATGCAACATCCATCTTTTCATGACTTGATCTTCATGTCATACATGCTTTTTGCTTGATCGATGAGCCGCATGCTATTTGGGCCTTGCCCTAATCATTGCTACATGACGCGCTAGTATCATTGCATATCCTGCTACACTGGCAGAGGCATACATTTGCATACATCATGATAGTTTCATCTTCTTTATGTTGAGTACTTTTGTAAAGTGTGAAAGATCTTCTATACTTCTTGTAATATATAGAGTGTAGCCCCTAAAGTGAGCAAAAGATCCCAAAGAGGACAAAATCAAAAGATCCCAAAGAGGACAAATGAGAGTTAAATAGAAAGAGCCATTGAGGCCACAACAAAAATAAAAAAATAGAAAAAAGAGAAAAAGAAATAAAAAGAGAGAAGGGGGCACACTACTATTCCTTTTGAGAGATCCACACTCGTACTCCATCTTATACCTTGTACTCCATGGAGATTATCATTCATGCATATAGCTATGTGGGGACCTTCACACTATAGAACTTGGCTTGTATATTCCAATGATGAGCCTCCTCAAAAGAGCTCCAGGTCTTCTTGAGCGAGCAAGTTGGATGCACCCCCACTAGTTCCATTGGAGAGCTTACCTTAGCTCATATGTGCATCCGTTGCATGGCAATCCCTACTCCTCACATCATATCTATCATTTGGCTTTCTCTCGCCTATGATTGTCCTCATTGATGTGAGCCTTTCACACCTTTTTTGTCTTCCCCCTTCATCATTTTTCTCTCTTTGCCATCCTAAGTGTCAACTTTCTTGCTTACGCTCATCCATTGCATGAGTGCTCAAAATATCGAAAGGGAGTGGATCATTTTGACTTGTACCTGGCTAGTGGTCTGGGGATGAGTCAAGATAAGATTCCAAAGAAGACCAAGTGTGAAACTTTAGTAGATTAAGTTCTCAACAATACAAAAACTATGTTTTACTCTCTCGTATATCCATATCCCCTTTCTTGCACGCAAACACCATTTGGAGACATTCGAGTCACGGACAGCGAGAGCTCTTGCACCTTTATGTTCTTATGTTGCTTGTTACAATGCTAATATAGACTCTTGCTTGTTATGACTTGAATTGAATAACATGCCTTGATTGCTTTACTTAAAAGTTCTTATATGGTTGATAGCATGTCACCATAGAAATTATGCTTGTTATCATTAACCTACTCGAGGACGAGCAGGAATTAAGCTTGGGGATGTTGATACGTCCAAAACGTATCTATAATTTCTGCTTGCTCCATGCTTCTTTTGTGTGATATTGCTATGATATTGATGCACTTCCATGCACTTTTGATCATATTTGGACTAACCTATTAACTCAGTGCACCACAGTGCCAGTTCCTGTTTTCTGCTGTTTTTCTATTTCAGGTTTCCCCCATATTAAAAGTGCTCCAAAAATTTCAGGAAAAATATAGGAAAAAATAGCGTACAGGAAGCTTCGCGAAGAACCAAAGATGGGCCAGAGGGGAGCTAGGGGAGGCCCAGGCGGCCACCTGGCGCGGCCCCACCCCTGGCCGCGCCAGGGGGGCGCCTGGGGCCCCTGCTCCGCCTCTGGCTGCCCCCCTTCGCATATATATCCCTCTCGTCCCGAAACCCTCGAGGATAGAACCCTTTTTCGCGATCTCGCCTCTGTTCCGCCGCCGCAGCGCTTCCAAGATCGGGAGCGTCAGGAGAATTCTTCCCGGCACCCTGCCGGAGGGGAGAACCACCACCGGGAGCTTCTCCACCACCATGGACGCTTCCCGGATGAGTCGTGAGTAGTCCACCTTGGACCATGGGTCCATGATCAGTAGCTATGTGATGTTCTCGTCCCCTCTTTGCTCTTCATGGTTTAGACCTCGTGAGCTGCCCTACATGATCGAGGCACATATGTAATCTTTCTGCTGTTGCTTTGCTGAGTTTGCTGGGATCTGATGGATTATGAAACTATGTTCAAATTGTGTTTGAGTAATATATTTGACTCACCTCTTTTATATCTTTGTTCTTGAGTAATTCTTGCATGTTCTCCGTTGCTGTTTATTGCTTTGGCCAAGTAGTAGGTAGTAACTCCAAGAGGGAGCGTTATGCTTGATTGTGGGTTCATGCCCCCTGATGACTAGCTTGAGTGACAGAAACATGAGTCTAGGGGATGTGCTATTGCCACAAGGGAGAAAACAACGGTGCTTGTACTTGCGGGTGCAAGGATTATTTACTTTACGCAAAGTTCTTTTAATGCAGTTGTCTGTTGCTTTGAGTTTACACTTTGGGTGGGATTCGCAACTTAATACCAGCGAGATGTTCTGGATAGATATCTCAAGGTGGATGATTAGTAATAGATGCAGATGGATTTCGGTCTACTTGCCTTGGCATACCGCCCATGCTTTTGAGCCTCTACCTTTCTTTGCAGCATAGTTAGCATTGGTTTGCGCACATAATCCTGTCAATTGCCCAGCTGTAATTTG
Source organism: Secale cereale (assembly GCA_902687465.1). Taxonomy (NCBI): domain Eukaryota; kingdom Viridiplantae; phylum Streptophyta; class Magnoliopsida; order Poales; family Poaceae; genus Secale; species Secale cereale. The sequence continues at coordinate 629,789,848 of LR738710.1, forward strand.
TTTACCTCGCTTTGCTGTTTTATCGTCTTTTGGGAGAGAGACATCACTAGTGAACATCATGGGACCCCGGTCCATATTACCACCGCTGATCACACCTTCTATTTACTTCCTGTTTTTATTTCCTAGTTGCAGTCATAGCTATCATTATTATCTCTTGTGTTTGATCCTTTGTAAACAACAAGGCCAGAGGGATTGACAACCTCTCTGTACTCGTTGGGAGCAAAGTTATCTGTATCTGTGTGCAGGTCCCGTCAACCGCTAAGTTTCTGGCGCCGTTGACACCTACTTGTCGACCCTCGGAGTCTCACGGGATTCGATCCATGGTATCTTTGCCAAGGGAAATTTGCCGCTACGCTACATCTCAACCTTCCACTTGGGGTAACCAACGAGGGGCGAGAATCCATCAGTGCGTTACATAAACCAAAAGGCATACGTCTATAAGCAAAGGTACCGAAAGGACAAGTAAAGGTGGTCTTTTATTGATCCCCTTTTGACACAGGTATTTGAGAGAAACCAGAATAACCATCTAGAAAGCAGAAATGAGTATGTTTGGATAACCTTTCTAGCATTTGGTCAATAAATGGCAAAGGGTAATGATCTTTCTTAGTAGCTTTATTTAACTTATGGAAATCAATTATCATCCTATAACCTGTAACTATTCTTTGCGGGATCAATTCATCTTTATCATTAGGGACAACAGTCATACCTCCTTTCTTAGGAACACAATGTATAGGACTTACCCACTGGCTATCAGCAATGGGATAGATAATACCTACCTCTAGAAGCTTTAGAATTTCATTCCTTACCACTTCTTTCATCTTAGGATTTCAACATCGCTGATGATCAATAACTGGTTTAGCATTTTCTTCCAATTTTATCTCGTGTGGACATATAGTGGGACTAATGCCCTTAAGATAATCCAGAGTATATCCAATAGCAGCTCAGTGCTTCTTCAGAGTTTTCAATAATCTTTCTTCTTCATGCTCTGAAAGGTTAGCACTAATAATAACATGATATATCTTCTTTTCATCAAGATAAACATACTTAAGATTATCAGGTAAAGGTTTAAGTTGAAACACGGGATCACCCTTGGGTGGAGGAGGATCCCCTAGGATTTCAACATGCAAGTTGTTTTTCAATACGGGTCCCTGTGTAAGGAATATTTCATCTATTTCCTTTCTCTCATTCATATGCATGCCATTTTCATGGTCTAACAAGTATTGTTCTAAAGGATCATTAGGTGGCACGGCAATAGAAGTAAGACCAATAAGTTCATCCTTACTGGGTGGTGCATTTTCATGGGGTTGTCTACGGAATTTAGCAAAGTTAAAATCATGAGACGTGTCCCCTAATCCGACAGTGACAATGTCTTTCACATAGTCTATCTTGGCATTAACAGTATTCAAGAAGGGTCTACCAAATATAATGGGACAGAATGCATCTTGTGGGGAACTAAGAACAAGAAAGTCAGCAGGGCATTTAACCTTCCCACATAAGACTTCAATATCTCTAACAATCCCAACTCGTGAAATAGTATCTCTATTAGCAAGCTTAATAGTAACATCAATCCCTTCTAACTCAACAGGTGCAATATCATGCATAATTTTGTTATACAAGTCAAGAGGGATAATACTCGCACTAGCACCTACGTCACATAAACCATGATAGCAATGATCTCCTATCTTAATAGAGATAACGGGCAAGCCTACGATAGGTTTATGTTTATTCCTAGCATTGGGTTTGGCTATTCTAGCAGACTCTTCTTGGAGATAAATAACATGTCCATCTAAATCTTCTACCAAGAGATCTTTAGCCATAGCAACACTAGGTTCAACTTTAATTTGCTCAGAGGGTGTAGGTGTTCTAGTATTACTCTTACGAACTACAGTTGAAGCCTGAGCATGATCTTTTATCCTAACAGGGAAAGGTGTTTTCTCAATATAAGCGGTAGGAATGACAGGATCAACATTATAAGTGATAATCTTTTCTTCAATTTTAGTAGGTCCAACTACTTTAACTTCAATAGGGGGATGGTATTTAAACCACTTATCCTTGGGGAGATCAACATGAGTAGCAAAGGATTCACAGAAAGAAGCTACTATCTCAGAGTCAAGTCCATATTTAGTGCTAAACTCACGGAAAACATCGGTATCCATAAAAGCTTTAACACAGTCAAACTTGGGGGTCATACCTGACTCCTTACCTTCATCGAGGTCCCAATCTTCGGATTTGCGTTTAATTCTTTCCAATAAATCCCATTTGAAGTCAATAGTCTTCATCATATAAGAGCCAGAACAAGAAGTATCGAGCATGGAGCGATTATCATGAGAAAGCCGAGCATAAATTTTTTGAATGATCAATTCTCTTGAGAGCTCATGATTGGGGCATGAATATAACATTGACTTAAGCCTCCCCCAAGCTTGAGCGATGCTTTCTCCGTCGCGGGGCCAGAAATTATAAATATAATTACGATCACGATGAACCTGGTGCATAGGGTAGAACTTCTGATGAAATTCCAACTTCAGACGATTATAGTTCCAAGATCCCATATCATCGCATAGCCTAAACCATGTCAATGCATCTCCCTACAATGATAAAGGGAATACCTTCTTCTTGATAACATCCTCGGGCATACCTGCAAGCTTAAACAATCCACAAACTTCATCCACATAGATTAGATGTAAATCGGGGTGAAGTGTTCCGTCTCCTGTATATGGATTTTCAAGCAATTTCTCAATCATACCCGAAGGAATCTCAAAGCAAACATTTTCATTAGGTGCAGTAGGTTGAGGAGCAACTCTTTGCTCTTCTGCTCGGGGTGGAGATACCCCAAACAAGCCCCTCAAAGGATTTTGAGCCATAGTAACAAGTGACAATAAATTTCAGCACACTATATAAATTTTTCCTTACCAAATTCCACTTACCAAAGGCGCTTCACTCCCCGGCAACATCGCCAGAAAAGAGTCTTGATGACCCACAAGTGTAGGGATCTATCATAGTCCTTTCAATAAGTAAGAGTGTCGAACCCAACGAGGAGCAGAAGGAAATGATAGGCAGTTTTCAGTAAGGTATTTTCTGCAAGCACTGAAATTATAGGTAACAAATAGTTTTGTGATAAGATAATTGGTAGCAAGTAACAAACAGTAAAAGTAAATAAGGTGCATCAAGGTGGCCCAATACTTTGCGTAGCAAATGACAAGCCTGGACAAACTCTTATGCAAGGTAAAGCGCTCCCGAGTACATATGGGAATTATCGTCAAGCTAGTTTTCATCACGATCATCTGATTCATGTTCGGTACTTTGATAATTTGGTATGTGGGTGGACCGATGCTTGGGTGCTGCCCTTACTTGGAGAAGCCTCCCACTTATGATTAACCTCTAATGCAAGCATCCGCAACTACAAAAGAAGTATTAAGGTAAACCTAACCATAGCCTGAAACATATGGATCCAAATTAGCCCCTTACGAAGCAACACATAAACTAGGGTTTAAGCTTCTGTCACTCTAGCAACCCATCATCTACTTATTACTTCCCAATGCCTTCCCCTAGGCCCAAATAATGGTGAAGTGTCATGTAGTCGACGTTCACATGACACCACTAGAGGAGAGACAACATACATCTCATCAAAATATCGAACGAAGACCAAATTCACATGACTACTAATAGCAAGACTTCTCCCATGTCCTGAGGAACAAAAGCAACTACTCACAAGACATAATATTGTTCATGATCAGAGAGGTATTAATATGCATAATGGATCTGAACATATGATCTTCCACCAAATAAACCAACTAGCATCAACTAGAAGGAGTAATCAACACTACTAGCAACCCACAGGTACCAATCTGAGGTTTGGATACAAAGATTGGATACAAGAGATGAACTAGGGTTTGAGAGGAGATGGTGCTGGTGAAGATGTTGATGAAGATAGCTCTCCCCAAGATGGTAGATTTGTTGGTGATGACGGCAGTGACGATTTCCCCCTCCCGAAGGGAAGTATCCTCAGCAGAACAGCTCTGCCGGAGCCCTAGATTGGTTTCCGCCTCGGTTCCGCCTCGAGACGGCGGCGTCTGGTCCCGAAAGCCTCCTCCTGATTTTTTCCAGGTCAAAACGCTTCATATAGGAGAAGATGGGCACCTGGGGCCCACCGGCTGGCCCTCGAGGCAGGGGGCGCGCCCTGGGAAGGGGGGCGCGCCCCCCACCCTCGAGGCCTACCAGTGGCCCCTCTCGTGGGTTTCTTCCGCCACATATTTTTTATATTTTCGAAAAATTGTTCTGTGGAGTTTCGGGGCTTTTGGAGTTGTGCAAAATAGGTTTCCAGAGTTTGCTCCTTTTCCAGCCCAGAATTCCAGCTGCCGGCATTCCCCCTTCTTTATGTAAACCTTGCAAAATAAGAGGGAAAATGCATAAGTATTGTGACAAAACATGAATGAACAGACCATAATGCAATAAATATCAACTTATAAGCATGGTGCAAAATGGACGTATCAAGTGGCTTGTTACCCTACATGAAATATTGGAACCTGGTGATTTTACTCGTTTAGTGGTGACTTCATGGGCGATTTGGGTGCAAGGAGAAAGGCTATCTATGAAGATATTTTTTAGTCTCCTTTTGCAACAAATGGATTCATCACAAGTTATATGGCCACGATATTAGAAGCTAATAGTCGTGTGCAAAGGCCAGTGCCTAACGCGATGGGGTAATCAGGGAGGATAGGCTCACCTACGACGAAGCGCGTGGAAGCGGAGCCATAGAAGAGCATGGCGAGCAGGGCCGTCTTGAGCCAGAAGACGCGGAGGTGCGGCGGGTGGGCACGCTGAGGGAGTCCTAGATTGGGGGTGGGGTCCTCGGGTATCCGGGCTACTAGTGGTGGTCCGGACTGATGGGCCGTGAAGATAAAGCAGAACACCATCCCCCGTATCCGGGTAGGACTCCTATGCATGTAGAAAGGCAAATTTGATGTCCGGCTGTAATGATTCCTTCCTCCTCAAGTCAACTTTGTACAACGCTAGGCCCCCTCCTGTGTGTATATAAGCTGGAGGGTTTAGTCCGTAGAGGCTAACAGAACAATCATAGGCTAGACATCTAGGGTTTAGTCATTACGATCTCGAGGTAGATCAACTCTTGTAATCTTCATATCCATCAAGACCAATCAAGCAGGAAGTAAGGTGTTACCTCCATCGAGAGGGCATGAACCTGGTAAACATCGTGTACTTGTCTCCCCCTGCTACCATCGAACCTCAGATATGCAGCTTGGGCCCCCTACCAGAGATCTGCCAGTTTTGACACCGACAATGGTGCTCTCGTTGAGAGCTCCGCTGTGTAGTCGTGAGAAGCGATCTGTGGCTCATATCGTCATCCACGACGACATCACCTCTGGGAAAAGCCTGGCTTTTGGTCAGGTTCTCCAGCTCGGCGGGTTCACCATATGCGCCTGCATGGCTATTAAGCCAACCGCGTCCCCTGCGGTCAGCGAGCATCACTCCTATAGCGGCCTCAAACATTCTAAAAAAGCGGATCTAGTGGATACCTCATCCTTAAACGAGCTGCTAGATCGCATCGCCACCCTAGGGCTTTCAGTGGCCAACGATCAGATCGGGCCTAAACCCGAACAAGGGGAAGACAATTCCTCCCCGATCGCTCATTTGGTGGCGGCCATCGAGGAACAAGCCGAAAACATCTCCCCTCTCGAATCGGAGATCAGCTGTGTTCGGGTCTCCAAACCCTTTGAGCCGGATACCCTTCCTTCGGGTGGGGCTCCACATCGTCCAAGCTCAGGGTCACACACGGAGCCCGGGGAGCGATCAGATCCTCCGGGGCCCAAGTTGTCAACACCGGAGACTTTGCGAACTCCGGATACTATATTGGGTCGGCATTCAAAATTTTCCACACCCACCCACCACAATCAATACTCTCCAAGCAATTCTGGCCTCCAAATATATGTTACTTGATGTATGTGCGGCAGCAACCTCAGGAGACGGTCCATCACTTCTGGGCCAGGTTCCTACTTGTTAAAAACAAGATTATTGACTGCTGCGACTACGGTACAGTTCCGGTCTTTCATCGCAATTGTACGGACGAGGGAATCTTGAACGCCCTCAACCACCGTCGCATACAGAGTTTCACAGAGTTGTCGCACTTAATACGAAATTACCGCGCAATGGAAAGTACATGGAAGGCCCGTAACACCCATCTTGAATAGTCCGTCTTCGGGCACCGCTAAAGCAAAACGAACACACCCTAGCGGGGCATCCGACCATAAGCCCGTCAACAAGAAAAATAAACCCTTTGAGGGATATAGGTCCGTTCTTGGTGAACTCCTAGACAAGCCCTGCCTTATACATGCGATCTCTGGCATGACCCCAACTCACAGCCTTCGAGCGTGCTGGGTACTCCGGCAGGTAGCCAAAAGTGGCGAAGCCATCCTTGCCACTGCAACTCCAGAGGAGGATGATCTTAATGTCCTCACGGTCTTTGAGACATTCTCCTCAAATAATCGGCGTAAGAGAGCACTTCGCGAACTCGCCGAGGTCCACCAAATAACCACGGTGAGCCCATGGAGCGACACGATAATTACCTTCATCGCTGACGACGAACCACGGGTTCGATCAGTCCGAGGACCAGCCGCTCTTGTACTAAACCCAATTGTAGACGACTTCCACCTTACCAAAGTGCTCATGGACGGCGGCAGCGGACTTAACCTCATATACGAGGACACGCTCGACAAAATGCAAGTCGATAAAGCCCGCATTGAGCAAAGTAATACAACCTTTCGAGGAATTATCCCCAGCCGGGAGGCCCGATATCTGGGAAGTATTAAATTTGATGTAGTATTTAGCACGCCTGAAAACTATAGGTCAGAAGAGCTGCTCTTTCACATTGTCCCCTTCAACATCGGATACCACGCCCTTCTAGGGAGAGACGCTTTCTCATGCTTTCAAGCAATGCCCCATTACAGGTACATGAAGCTTAAAATGCCAGGGCCCAATGGAATAATCACTGTCACAAGTGATCCGGACAGAGCACTCTGTGCCGAAAAAAAACCCACATCCTTGTCCCTTGAGGCACTATCCGAAACCTTTGCGGCCGAAGAATTAACCACCTTGCGACCCACAGTCAACAATGATGATGTGGTACTCGATAAAAGGTCTAAATCTACCTCCTTGAAGCCAGCAGATGAAATTGTTAAATTTCAGGTACATCCAATGGACCCTAATAAGACGACATCCATTGGAGCGCAGCTGGACCCGATGGTAGACACCGCCTTGCGTGCATTCCTGTGCAAAAACTAGGATATATTCGCCTGACATCCTTCAGACATGCCCGGGATCCCCCGCAGGCTGGCGGAACATAGTCTCAATATCATCAAGGGGTTCAAACCGGTCAAGCAATCGCTGTGACTATTTTCCGAACCCAAAAGACAAGCTATGGGGGAGGAGCTGGCCAAAATACTTGAAGCCGGGTTCATCAGATAAATTAAACACCCGGATTGGCTAGCCAACTTGGTCATGGTGCCGAATAAGGATAAATCTTGGCGCCTTTGTGTCGATTTCAAAGACTTAAACAAGGCTTGCCCTAAGGATCCTTTTCCATTGCCACGCATCGATCAGATCATAGATGCGACAACATGACATGACTCACTATGCTTCCTCGAAGCTTACTTCGGATACCATCAGATAAAAATGAAGGAAACCGACCAGGCCACAACGATGTTTATCACTCCGTACGGGCCTTTCTGCTTCAACAACATGCCTTTTGGGCTCAAAAACACTGGTGCCACGTATCAACGCATGATTCAAACGAGCTTAGAGAAACAAATTGGCAAGACAGTGGAGGCATACATGGACAATGTAGTCATCAATACTAAGCACGTCAAATCACTGGTGGATGATCTCCGCCTCACATTCAACAACCTCTGAACATATGGCATACAACTCAATTCGGAAAAATGCGTCTTTGGCATTCCAGCCGGAAAGCTATTGGGGTTCATTGTATCCCATAGAGGAATTGAAGCAACCAAGATAAAATTCGAGCTTTGTCACAGTTGGCTACACCAACCAATCTAAAACAGGCCCAAAAGCTAGCAGGGTGTGTAGTGGCCTTAAGTCGCTTCATCTCCAGACTAGGAGAAAAAGCATTACCACTCTATAGACTGCTCAGGCGCACGGACAACTTTGAATGGACGGATGCGGCCACAGCCGGATTGGAAGAAATAAAGACCCTATTAGCGGGCAATCCAATCCTAGTCGCTCCAAGTGTTGGCGAGCCGATGTTGCTTTATATCTCAGTAACTCACCAGGTTGTGAGTGTTGTGCTCGTCGTTGAACGAGAGGAAGAGGGACATAAATCCCTGTCCAAAAACCTGTTTATTATGTGTCAGAAGTTCTTACACCGTGCAAGTCACGATACCCCCATTATCAAAAATCGCCTATGCGGTGTTTATGGCATCCCAGAAGCTCCGACGCTACTTTCAAGAGTGTTCGATTATAGTAGCATCCGAAGTTCTACTTAATGATATTATAAACAACAAGGATGCCATGGGACGCATAGCCAAATGGGCCATCGAGCTCTTACCGTTCGAAATAGCATACAAACCACGCCGGACTATTAAATCTCTGGTGTTGGCTGACTTCGTCGCAGAGTGGACGGAAGCCGAACTCCCTAAAGAGTATGGTTCATACTCCCATTGGACCATGTATTTCAACGGCTCTAAAATGCTAGCCGGATTGGGGGTTGGCGTCATCTTGACATCCCCCACAGGGGACACAGTCCGCTACGTATTGCAAATCATGTATACGGACTCAAACAATGCTATCGAATACGAGGCACTACTACATGGTCTCCGCATGGCCGTATCCATGGGCATACACCGCCTAGAGGTGCGTGGTGACTCAAACCTCGCAATATCTCAGGTGAACAGGGATTTTGATGCGAAGGATCCAAAAATGGCGGCTTATCAAAAAGTCATTTTCAAAATAGCAGCTTGGTTCAAGGGGCTCGAATTTCATCACGTCGCCCGCGACAGTAATCAGGCAGCAGACATACTCGCTCGCATGGGTACCAAGCGTGACCCAGTCCCGCCTAATACCTTTGTGGGAAGGTTATTCAAGCCATCTGTGGTATGCCAGGATGAGAGCAAAGACGCTAACTCAGACCTGATCACACCCCCAGCAGCCGAGCATAATGCAGATATCATCGGGGATCCTGATCCAGAAATAACAGCTTCGGCTCACGAGATCATGGCCGTAATCGCTCCTTGGACCGAACCATCCCTAGCCTACCTTAATAGGCAAGAGCTACCCAATGATCAAAACGAGGCCTGTCGCATAGTTCAGCGTTCTAAAGCTTACAAAGTTCATGAAGGTGAACTGTACAAGAAAAGCACTACTGGTGTTCTCCAAAGATGTATCTCTGAAGAGGAGGGACGTCAACTTTTGGCCAAAATACATGCCGGTTTGGGCGGCCATCACACCGCAGCTCGGGCTCTCGTAAGCAAGGCTTTCCAAACAGGCTTTTTCTGGTCAACAACCCGAGCAGATGCACAAGCCCTCATCCAACATTGTGTCGGATGTCAGCTTTTCGCCAATCAAAGTCATATGCCTCCAACCGCCTTGAGAACAATCCCCATTACTTGGCCTTTTGTGGTCTGGGGGCTGGATATGGCTGGACCCCTTAAAGGGGGAAGCCATAAAAAGAAATATTTATTAGTTATGGTGGATAAGTTCACTAAATGGATAGAAGACAAACTAGTAAGAACGATTGAAGCAGGACCGATGATTGATTTTATATCAAGCATGGTACTCGTTATGGTGTCCCACACAACATTATCACAGAAAATGGCTCCAACTTTACTTGGACAAGCATCCCACTTATGATTAACCTCTATTGCAAGCATCCACAACTACAAAAGAAGTATTAAGGTAAACCTAACCATAGCATGAAACAAGTGGATCCAAATCAGCCCCTTATGAAGCAACGCATAAACTAGGGTTTAAGCTTCTGTCACTGTAGCAACCCATCATCTACTTATTACTTCCCAATGCCTTCCTCTAGGCCCAAACAATGGTGAAGTGTCATGTAGTCGGCGTTCACATGACACCACTAGAGGAGAGACAACATACATCTCATCAAAATATCGAACGAATACCAAATTCACATGACTACTTATAGCAAGACTTCTCCCATGTCCTCTGGAACAAAAGTAACTACTCACAAGACATAATATTGTTCATGATCAGAGGGGTATTAATATGCATAATGGATCTGAACATATGATCTTCTACCAAGTAAACTAACTAGCATCAACTACAAGGAGTAATCAACACTACTAGCAACCTACAGGTACCAATCTGAGGTTTGGCTACAAAGATTGGATACAAGAGATGAACTAGGGTTTGAGAGGAGATGATGCTGGTGAAGATATTGATGAAGATAACCCTCCCCAAGATGGGAGAGTTGTTGGTGATAACGGCGGTGACGATTTCCTCCTCTCGGAGGGAAGTATCCCCGGCAGAACAGCTCCGCCGGAGCCCTAGATTGGTTCCGCCAAGGTTCCGCCTCGAGACGGCGGTGTATGGTCCCGAAAGCCTCCTTATGATTTTTTCCAGGTCAAAACACCTCATATAAGAGAAGATGGGCATCGGGGGTCACCGGGTGGCCCACGAGGCAGGGGGGCGTGCCCAGAGGGGGGGGGGAGAGCCCCCCACCCTCATGGACAGGTGGTGGCCCCCCTGGCAGATCTCTTTCGCCAGATATTTTTTATATTTTCTGAAACGTTGTTTCGTGGAGTTGAAGGAGCTTTTTGAGTTGTGCAGAATAGGTCTGCAATGTTTGCTCCTTTTCCAGCCCAGAATTTCAGCTGTCGGCATTCTCCCTCTTCATGTAAACCTTGTAAAATAAGAGAGAAAAGGCTTAAGTATTGTGACATAACGTGTAATAACAGCCCATAATGCAATAAATATGAACATAAAAGCATGATGCAAAATGGATGTATCAATCGCCGCCCTGGGGCTTTCATTGCCAAGAGGTCAGATCGGACTTAAATCCGGTCACGATGAGATCGATCCCATCCCGATCACTCTTCTAGTGGCAGCAGTTCAGGACAGGGCCGAAGAGACTCCTCCTCCCGAGACAAAGACCGTCACAGTTCTGATCTCTGAACCCATCGAGCCGAACACGCCCCTGTCAGGAGGCACGTTATGTTCTTTGAGCTCTGGGATTGATGCCGGGACCATGGAACGATTAGATCCTGTCGAACCCAAATTGTCTACGTCGGAGATTGCCAAAACCCCGAATACCACTTTGGGTTGGGACTCAAAATTACCAACACACACCCACCCTCGGAAAAACTCTCCAAGTAAATCCAGACATTTGGATATAGATGATCTCGTCAACATACAATAGCAACCCGAGGAAACGGTCAACCACTTCTGGGCCAGATTCCTGCTTCTTAAAAACAAGATCAGGGACTGCTGCGACTACGAGGCGGTCTCTCTATTCTACCGCAACTGCATGGACGAGGGAGTCTTGAACGCCCTCAACCGACGTCATGTTCTTGTTGGGGAACGTAGTATTTCAAAATTTTCCTACGATCACGCAAGATCTATCTACCAGATGCATAGCAACGAGAGGGGAGAGTGTGTCTACGTACCCTCGTAGACCGAAAGCGGAAGCGTTAGAACAACGCGGTTGATGTAGTCGTACGTCTTCACGGCCCGACCGATCAAGCACCGAAACTACGACACCTCCGAGTTCTAGCACACGTTCAGCTCGATAACGTCCCTCGAACACCGATCCAGCAGAGTGTCGAGGGAGAGTTCCGTCAGCACGACGGCGTGGTGACGATTTTGATGTTCTACCGTCGCAGGGCTACGCCTAAGCACCGCTATAATATTATCAAGGAGAACTATGGTGGAGGGGGGCACCGCACACGGCTAAGAGATCAAGAGATCAATTATTGTGTCTAGAGGTGCCCCCTTGCCCCCGTATATGAAGGAGGGAGGGAGAGGCTGGCCCTAGAGGGGGCGCGCTAAGTGTGGGGAGTCCTACTAGGACTCCCAAGTCCTAGTAGGATTCCCCTTTCCTTTATGGAGTAGGAGAGAAGGAAAGAGGGGGAGAGGGAGAAGGAAAAGGGGGCTGCACCTCTTGTCCAATTCGGACCAGAAGGGGGGCGCGCGCCTCCTTCCTTTTGGCCTCTCTCTTCTATTCCCGTAACTCCCGGGTACTCCGAAAATACCCGAATCACTCGGAACCTTTCCGATGTCCGAATATAGTTGTCCAATATATCGATTTTTACGTCTCGACCATTTTGAGACTCCTCGTCATGTCCCTGATCAAATCCGGGACTCCGAACTCCTTCGGTACATCAAAACTCATAAACTCATAATAAAACTGTCATCGAAACCTTAAGCGTGCGGACCCTACGGGTTCGAGAACTATGTAGACATGACCGAGACACGTCTCCGATCAATAACCAATAGCGGAACCTGGATTCTCATATTATCTCCCACATATTCTACGAATATCTTTATCAGTCAAACCGCATAACAACATACGTTGTTCCCTTTGTCATCGGTATGTTACTTGCCCGAGATTCGAACGTCGGTACCTCAATACCTAGTTGAATCTCGTTACCGGCAAGTCTCTTTACTCGTTCCGTAATACATCATCCCGCCACTAACTCATTAGCTGCAATGCTTGCAAGGCTTATAGTGACGTGCATTACCGAGTGGGCCCAGAGATACCTCTCCGACAATCGGAGTGACAAATCCTAATCTCGAAATACGCCAACCCAACAAGTACCTTCGGAGACACCTGTAGAGTACCTTTATAATCACCCAGTTACGTTGTGACGTTTGGTAGCACACAAAGTGTTCCTCCGGTATTCGGGAGTTGCATAATCTCATAGTCATAGGAACATGTATAAGTCATGAAGAAAGCAATAGCAGTAAAACTTAAACGATCATAGTGCTAAGCTAACGGACGGGTCTTGTCCATCACATCATTCTCCTAATGATGTGATCCCGTTGATCAAATGACAACTCATGTCTATGGCTAGGAAACATAACCATCTTTGATCAATGAGCTAGTCTAGTAGAGGCATACTAGGGACACTCTGTTTTGTCTATGTATTCACACATGTACTAAGTTTCCGGTTAATACAATTCTTGCATGAATAATAAACATTTATCATGATATAAGGAAATAAATAATAACTTTATTATTGCCTCTAGGGCATATTTCCTTCAGTCTCCCACTTGCACTAGAGTCAATAATCTAGATCACATCACCATGCGATTAACACCAATAGTTCACATCGCCATGTGACTAACACCCATAGTTCTCATCGCCATATGACCAATACCCAAAGGGTTTACTAGAGTCAACAATCTAGTTCACATCCGCATGTGATTAACACCCAAAGAGTACTAAGGTGTGATCATGTTTTGCTTCGTGAGAGAAGTTTAGTCAGCAGATCTGTTACATTCAGATCCGTATGTATTTTGCAAATTTCTATGTCTATAATGCTCTGCATGGAGCTACTCTAGCTAATTGCTCCCACTTTTAATACGCATCCAGGTTGATAGTTAGAGTCATCTGGATTAGTGTAAAGCTTGCATCGGCGTAACTCTTTACGACGAACTCTTTATCACCTCCATAATCGAGAAACATTTCCTTAGTCATCCAGTAACTAAGGATAATTTTGACCGCTGTCCAGTGATCTACTCCTGGATCACTTTTGTACCTTCTTGCCAAACTCATGGTAAGGTACACAACAAGTTTGGTACACAGCATGGCATACTTTATAGAACCTATGACTGAGGCATAGGGAATGACTTTCATTATTTCTCTATCTTTTGCCGAGGTCGGGCTTTGAGTCTTTCTCAACTTCATACCTTACAACTCAGGCAAGAACTCCTTCTCTGACTGATCCATTTTGAACTACTTCAAAAACTTGTCATGGTATGTATTTATTGAAAAACTTTATCAAGCATCTCGATCTATCTCTATAGATCTTGAGGCTCAATATGTAAGCAACTTTACCGAGGTTTTTCTTTGAAAAAAAAACTCCTTTCAAACACTGCTTTATGCTTTCCAGAAAATTTCTACATCATTTCTGATCAACAATATGTCATTCACATATACTTATCAGAAAGGCTATAGTGCTCCTACTCACTTTCTTGTAAATACAGACTTGACCACAAGTCTTTATAAAACTATATGCTTTGATCAACTTATCAAAGCGTATATTCCAACTCTGAGATGCTTGCACTAGTCCATAGATGGATCGCTAGAGCTTGCACACTTTGTTAGCACCTTTAGGATCGACAAAACCTTCTGGTTGCATCATATACAACTCTTCTTTAAGATATCCATTCAGGAATGCAGTTTTGACATCCATTTGCCAGATTTCATAATCATAAAATGCGGCCATTGCTAACATGATTCAGACAGACTTAAGCATCGCTACGGGTGAGAAAATCTTATCATAGTCAACTCCTTGAACTTGTCGAAAACCTTTCACAACAAATCGAGCTTTGTAAACAGTAACATTACTGTCAACATCAGTCTTCCTCTCTTAGATCCATTTATTTTCGATGGCTTGCCGATCATCGGGCAAGTCAACCAAAGTCCAAACTTTGTTCTCATACATGAATCCCATCTCAGGTTTCATGGCCTCAAGCCATTTTGCGGAATCTGGGCTCATCATTGCTTCCTCATAGTTTGTAGGTTCATCATGGTCTAGTAACATGACTTCCAGAACCGGGTTGCCGTTCCACTCTGGCACGGAACGTTCTCTGGTTGATCTACGAGTTCAGTAGTAACTTGATCCAAAGTTTCATGATCATCATCATTAGCTTCCTCACTAATTGGTGTAGGAATCACTAAAACTAGTTTCTGTGATGTACTACTTTCCAATTCGGGAGAAGGTACAATTACCTCATCAAGTTCCACTTTCCTCCCACTCACTTCTTTCGAGAGAAACTCCTTCTCTAGAAAGGATCCATTCTTAGCAACGAATATCTTGCCTTCGGATCTGTGATAGAAGGTGTACCCAACAGTCTCCTTTGGGTATCCTATGAAGACACATTTCTCCGACTTGGGTTCGAGCTTATCAAGTTGAAGCTTTTTCACATAAGCATCGCAGCCCCAAACTTCAAGAAACAACAACTTTGGTTTCTTGCCAAACCACAGTTCATAAGGTGTCGTCTCAACGGATTTAGATATTGCCCTATTGAACGTGAATGCAGCTGTCTCTAATGCATAACCCAAAACGATAGTGGTAAATCGGTAAGAGACATCATAGATCGCACCATATCTAATAAAGTACGGTTACAATGTTCGGACACACCATTACTCTGTGGTGTTCCGTGTGGCGTGAGTTGTGAAACTATTCCACATTGTTTCAAATGAAGACCAAACTCGTAACTCAAATATTCACCTCCACGATCAGATCGTAGGAACTTTATTTTCTTGTTACGATGATTCTCTACTTCACTATGAAATTCTTCGAACTTTTCAAATGTTTCAGACTTGTGTTTCATTAAGTAGATATACCCATATCTGCTCAAATCATCAGTGAAGGTCAGAAAATAACGATACTCGCCGCGAGCCTTAACACTCATCGGTCCACATACATCAGTATGTATGATTTCCAATAAATCAGTTGCTTGCTCCATTGTTCCGGAGAACGGAGTTTTAGTCATCTTGCCCATGAGGCATGGTTCGCAAGCACCAAGTGATTCATAATCAAGTGATTCCAAAAGTCCATCACTATGGAGTTTCTTCATGCGCTTTACACCAATATGACCTAAACGCCAGTGCCACAAATAATTTGCACTATCATTATTAACCTTGCATCTTTTGGCTTCAATATTATGAATATGTGTATCACTACGATCGAGATCCAACAAACTATTTTTCATTGGGTGTATGACCATCGAAGGCTTTAATCATGTAAACAGAATAACAATTATTCTATGACTTTAAATGAATAACCTTATTGCAACAAACATGATCAAATCATATTCATGCTCAACGCAAATGCCAAATAACATTTATTTATGTTCCACACTAATTTCGAAAGTATAGGGAGTGTGCGATGATGATCATATCATTCTTGGAACCACTTCCAACACACATCGTCACTTCACCTTTAACTAGTCTCTGTTCATTCCGCAACTCTCGTTTCGAGTTACTAACTTTAGCAACTGAACCGGTATCAAATACCCAGGGGTTGCTATGAACACTAGTAAAGTACACATCAATAATCTGTATATCAAAATATACCGTTGTTCACTTTGCCATCCTTCTTATCCGCCAAGTATCTAGGGCAGTTCCACTTCTAGTGACTATTTCCTTTGCAGTAGAAGCACTTAGTTTCAGGCTTGAGTTTAGCTTTGGGTTTCTTCATGGAAGTGAAAACTTGCTTGTCATTCTTCTTGAGTTCCCCTTCTATCCCTTTGCCCTTTACTTGAAACAAGTGGTCTTGTTAACCATCAACACTTGATGTTCTTTCTTGATTTCTACCTTCGCGGATTTCAACATCGCGAAGAGCTCGGGAATTACTTTCGTCATCCCTTGCATATTATAGTTCATCACGAAGTTCTACTAACTTGGTGATAGTGACTAGAGAACTTTGTCAATTACTATCTTATCTGGAAGATAAACTCCCACTTGATTCAAGCAATTGTAGTACCCAGACAATCTGAGCACATGCTCACCGGTTGAGCTATTCTCCTCCATCTTGTAGGCAAAGTACTGTCAAAGGTCTCATACCTCTCAACACGGGCATGAGTATGAAAATACTAATTTCAACTCTTAGAACATCTCATATGCTCCGTGGCGTTCAAAACATTTTTCAAGTCCCGGTTATAAAACGTAAAGCATGACGCACTAAACTATCAAGTAGTCATCATACCAAGCTTGTCAAACGTTCATAACGTCTGCATCTGCTCCTGCAATAGGTTCGTCACCTAGCGGTGCATCAAGGACATAATACATCTGTGCAGCAATGAGGATAATCCTCAGATCACGGACCTAGTCCGCATCATTGCTACTAACATGTTTCAACTTATATTTCTCTAGGAACATATAAAATAAACGGGGAGCTACATCGCGAGCTATTGATCTACAACATAGATATGCTAATACTACCAGGACTAAGTTCATGATAAATTAAAGTTCAATTAATCATATTACTTGAAGAACTCCCACTTAGATAGACATCCCTCTGGTCATCTAAATGGTCACGTGATCCAAATCAACTAAACCATGTCCGATCATCACGTGAGATGGAGTAGTTTTCAATGGTGAACATCTTATGTTGATCATATCTACTATATGATTCACGCTCGACCTTTCGGTCTCCAGTGTTCCGAGGCCATATCTGCATATGCTAGGCTCGTCAAGTTTAACCCGAGTATTCTGCGTGTGCAAAACTGGCTTACACCCGTTGTATTTGAACGTAGAGCTTATCACACCCGATCATCACGTGGTGTCTCGGCACGACGAACTTTCGCAACGGTGCATACTCAGGGAGAACACTTATACCTTGAAATTTTGTAAGGGATCATCTTATAATGCTACCGCTGTACTAAGCAAAATAAGAAGCATAATAAGATAAACATCACATGCAATCAAAATATGTGACATGATATGGCCATCATCATCTTGTGCTTTTGATCTCCATCTCCAAAGCACCGTCATGATCACCTTCGTCACCGGCGCGACACCTTGATCTCCATCGTAGCATCGTTGTCGTCTCGCCAACTATTGCTTCTACGACTATCGCTACCGCTTAGTGATAAAGTAAAGCAATTACATGGCGATTGCATTTCATACAATAAAGCGACAACCATATGGCTCCTGCCAGTTGCCGACAACTTTACAAAACATGATCATCTCATAAAAAACCGTATAACTCATCATGTCTTGACCATATCACATCACAACATGCCCTGCAAAAACAAGTTAGACGTCCTCTACTTTGTTGTTGCAAGTTTTACGTGGCTGCTATGGGCTTAGCAAGAATCGTTCTTACCTACGCATACAAAACCACAACGATATTTCGTCAAGTATGTGCTGTTTTAACCTTCACAAGGACCGGACGTAGCCACACATGATTCAACTAAAGTTGGAGAAACTGACACCCGCCAGCCACCTGTGTGCGAAGCACGTCGGTAGAACCAGTCTCGTGTAAGCGTACGCGTAATGTCGGTCCGGGCCGCTTCATCCAACAATACCGCCGAATCAAAGTATGACATGCTGGTAAGCAGTATGACTAGTATCGTCCACAACTCACTTGTGTTCTACTCGTGCATATCATCTACGCATAGACCTGGCTCTGATATAACTGTTGGGGAACGTAGGATTTTAAAATTTTCCTACGATCACGCAAGATCTATCTACCAGATGCATAGCAACGAGAGGGGAGAGTGTGTCTACGTACCCTCGTAGACCGAAAGCGGAAGCGTTAGAACAACGCGGTTGATGTAGTCGTACGTCTTCACGGCCCGACCGATCAAGCACCGAAACTACGGCACCTCCGAGTTCTAGCACACGTTCAGCTCGATGACGTCCCTCGAACTCCGATCCAGCCGAGTGTCGAGGGAGAGTTCTATCAGCACGACGGTGTGGTGACGATTTTGATGTTCTACCTTCGCAGGGCTTCGCCTAAGCACCGCTATAATATTATCGAGGAGAACTATGGTGGAGGGGGGCACCACACACGGCTAAGAGATCAATAGATCAATTGTTGTGTCTAGAGGTGCCCCCTTGCCCCAGTATATAAAGGAGGGAGGGAGAGGCCGGCCCTAGAGGGGGCGCGCCAAGTGTGGGGAGTCCTACTAGGACTCCCAAGTCCTAGTAGGATTCCCCTTTCCTTTCCGGAGTAGGAGAGAAGGAAAGAGGGGGAGAGGGAGAAGCAAAAGGGGGCTGCACCCCTTGTCCAATTCGGACCAGAAGGGGGGCGCGCGCCTCCTTCCTTTTGGCCTCTCTCTTCTATTCCCGTAACTCCCCGGTACTCCGAAAATACCCGAATCACTCGGAACCTTTCCGATGTCCGAATATAGTCGTCCAATATATCGATTTTTACGTCTCAGCCATTTCGAGACTCCTCGTCATGTCCCCGATCTCATCCGGGACTCCGAACTCCTTCGGTACATCAAAACTCATAAACTCATAATAAAACTGTCATCGAAACCTTAAGCGTGCGGACCCTACGGGTTCGAGAACTATGTAGAAAAGACCGAGACACGTCTCCGGTCAATAACCAATAGCGGAACCTGGATGCTCATAGTGGCTCCCACATATTCTACGAATATCTTTATCGGTCAAACCGCATAACAACATACGTTGTTCCCTTTGTCATCGGTATGTTACTTGCCCGAGATTCGATCGTCGGTATCTCAATACCTAGTCGAATCACGTTACCGGCAAGTCTCTTTACTCGTTCCGTAATACATCATCCCGCAACTAACTCATTAGCTGCAATGCTTGCAAGGCTTATAGTGATGTGCATTACCGAGTGGGCCCAGAGATACCTCTCCGACAATCGGAGTGACAAATCCTAATCTTGAAATACGCCAACCCAACAAGTACCTCCGGAGACACCTCTAGAGTACCTTTATAATCACCCAGTTACGTTGTGACGTTTGGTAGCACACAAAGTGTTCCTCTGGTATTCGGGAGTTGCATAATCTCATAGTCATAGGAACATGTATAAGTCATGAAGAAAGCAATAGCAGTAAAACTTAAACGATCATAGTGCTAAGGTAACGGATGGGTCTTGTCCATCACATCATACTCCTAATGATGTGATCCCGTTGATCAAATGACAACTCATGTCTATGGCTAGGAAACATAACCATCTTTGATCAATGAGCTAGTCTAGTAGAGGCATACTAGGGACACTCTGTTTTGTCTATGTATTCACACATGTACTAAGTTTCCGGTTAATACAATTCTAGCATGAATAATAAACATTTATCATGATATAAGGAAATAAATAATAACTTTATTATTGCCTCTAGGGCATATTTCCTTCAGTTCTGAGTTTCACAGAGCTGTCACATTTAGTACGAAAGTACTGCGCAATGGAAAACACTTGGAAAGCCCAGAATACACCTCTCAAACAGTCCGGACAGTACACTATCAAGGCTAAACCGACATACCCTAGTAGGTCATCCGATAATATGCCTACTGGCAAAAAGAACAAACCCTTTTTAAGGCACAGGTTCGTAGTGAACGAACTGCTCGATAAACCTTTCAAAATACACGCAGCCCCGGACAATATCCCAAACCGTTGCCTTAGAGCGTGTTGGGTACTCCGGTAGGTAGCAAAAAGTGGTGCGGCAGTCCTTGCCACCGCTGTATCAAGGAAGAAAGACGTCGATGTCTTCACTATCTTCGAGACGTTCTCCTCAAATAATCGCCGCAAGAGAGCGAATCGCGAACTTGCCGAGGTCTACCAAATTAGCTCTGCAAGCCCATGGAGCGACACGACAATTAGTTTTTCTGCCGAAGACGCACCCGAGTCCGGCCGATCCGAGCATCAGCAGCTCTTGTACTAGATCCAATAGTGGACAGTTTCCGCCTCAGTAAAGTACTTATGGACGGAGGAAGCGGACTGAACGTCATATATGAGGAAATGCTTGCAAAAATACAGGTCGAAAAATCCCGCATTGAGCACACCAACACAACCTGTAGATGAATTATACCGAGTCGCGAAGCCTGGTGTTCGGGAAGCATTAAGCTCGATGTAGTATTCGACACATCCGATAACTACAGGTCGGAGGAACCGCTCTTCCACATTGTTCCCTTTCATAGCGGATACTACGCCCTTCTAGGACGAGACACTTTTTCACGCTTTCAAGCTATACCCCATTACGGGTACATGAGGCTTAAAATGCCAGGGCCCAATGGAGTGATCACATTAACATGTGATCCGGATAGAGCACTCCACGCCGAGAACAAGACGACATCCTTAGCCTTAGAGGCATTATCCGAAGCCCTCGCGGCCGAAGAATTAACTACCTTACGATCAAAGGTGGACAGGGACATGTAATGCTCGGCAAAAGATCGAAATCTACCTCCTTTAAGCCAGCAGATGAAATCATCAAATTCGAAGTGCACCCAACGGACCCTAACAAGACAACATCTATCGGGGCACAGCTGGATCCAGCGGTAGACAGCGCATTACGCGTCTTCCTTCGGGAAAATTGGGATATATTCGCCGGGCACCCTTCAGATATGCCGGGAATCCCACGCAGGCTGGCCAAACATAGCCTCAATATTATCAAAGGGTTCAAACCAGTCAAGCAGTCACTATGACGGTTTTCTGAACCCAAAAGACAAGTAATGGGATAAGAGCTAGCCAAGCTATTGGAAGCCGGATTTATCAGAGAAATTAAACACCTGGATTGGCTAGCCAACCTAGTCATGGTACCGAAGAAGGATAAATCCTGGCGGCTCTGCGTCGACTTCACTGACCTAAATATGGCATGTCCCAAGGATCCCTTTCCTTTGCCCCACATTGATCAAATTATCGATGCAACGGCCGGACACGACTCATTGTGCTTCCTTGATGCTTACTCTGGATACCATCAGATAAAGATGAAGGAATCCGATCAGGCTGCAACGACATTTATCACCCCGTACGGTCCTTTCTGTTTCAACACTATGCCCTTTGGACTTAAAAACGCTGGCGCCACATATCAACGCATGATTCAAACATGCTTAGAAAAACAAATTGGCAAAACAGTGGAGGCATATGTTGACGACGTAGTCGTTAAGACTAAAAATGTCGAGACTTTGGTGGAAGATCTCCGCCTTACGTTTGCCAACCTTCGAGAATATGACATAAGGCTTAATCTGGAAAATGCGTCCTCGGCGTTCCAGCTGGAAAACTACTAGGGTTCATCGTATCCCATAGAGGAATCAAAGCTAACCTAGCTAAAATTCGGGCCTTGTCAGAACTCAAAATACCAACCGACCTCAAACAAGTGCAAAAACTAGCAGGCTGCGTAGCGGCCTTAAGCCGCTTCATCTCTAGGTTAGGAGAAAAATCATTGCCACTTTATAGATTGCTATGATGCACTGACAATTTCAAATGGACGGATGCGGCCACAACTGGACTAGAAGAAATAAAAACTCTATTAGAGAGCAATCCAATCCTAGCCGCCCCCGGTGTTGGCGAACCAATGCTGCTGTATATATCAGCCACTCACCAGGTAGTGAGTGCCGTGCTCGTCGTCGAACGAGCCGAAGAGGGACATAAATTCCCTGTTCAAAAACACGTATACTATGTATCCGAGGTCCTGACATCGTGCAAGTCACGGTACCCCCACTATCTGAAAATTGCCTATGCAGTCTTCATGTCATCTCGCAAACTTCGACACTACTTTCAAGAGTGTTCAATCACAGTGGCAACCGAGGTACCACTCAACGATATCATTAATAATAAAGACGCCACTGGACGCATAGCCAAATGGGCCATTGAGCTCCTGCCGTTCAAAATATCCTATAAGCCACGCCGGACTATTAAATCCCAGATGTTGGCTGACTTTGTCGCAGAATGGACCGAAGCCGAACTCCCTAAAGAGTATGGCTCATATTCCCACTGGACAATGTACTTCGACGGTTCCAAAATGCTAGCCGGATTTGGGGGCAGCGTAATATTGATATCTCCATTAGGGGATACAGTCCGGTACGTTCTACAAATTATGTACACGGACTCAAACAATGCGGCCGAATACGAGGCCCTATTTCATGGTCTCCGCATAGCTGTATCCATGGGCATACAACGCCTCGAGGTACGCGGAGACTCAAACCTCGCCATCTCCCAAATAAATGGAGATTTTGATGCAAAGGACGCAAAAATGGCAGCTTATCGCAATGCTATATTGAAAATATCGACTAGATTCGAGGGGTTTGAATTCCATCACGTTGCCAGGGATAATACCCAGGCTGCCAACGTATTCGCTCGTATGGGTGCTAAACGCGACCCCGTCCCGCCTAACACCTTCATGGAAAGGCTATTTAAGCCATCAGTAACATGGCAGGACGCGGGCGGCGATACGAATTCGGATCCGAATACACCCCCAGCCAAGCTTAACCAAGACGTCATCGGAGATCAAGACATGAAAATAACTCCTTCGGCTCATGAGATCATAGCTGTCATAGCCCCCTGGACAGAGCCCTTCCTAGCTTACCTTAAAAGGCAGGAGCTCACCGGTGACCAAAATGAGGCCCACTGCATAGTCCGGCGTTTTAAAGCCTACAAAATTCACGAAGGTTGAAAGACCGTGGATGTCGCCTAGAGGGGGGGGGGTGAATAGGCGCTTTAAAATAATTATGGTTTAGGCTCGAACAAATGCGAAATAAACCTAGCGGTTAATTTGTCAAGCACAAAACCTACAACGACTAGGCTCACCTATGTGCACCAACAACTTATGCTAAGCAAGACAAACAACTAGGTGATAGCAAGATGTATGGTAAGAAACAATATGGCTATCACAAAGTAAAGTGCATAAGTAAAGGGCTCGGGTAAGAGATAACCGAGGCACGTTGAGACGATGATGTATCCCCAAGTTCACACCCTCGCAGATGCTAATCTCCGTTTGGAGCGATGTGGAGGCACAATGCTCCCCAAGAAGCCACTAGGGCCACCGTAATCTCTTCACGCCCTTGCACAATGCAAGATGCCGTGATTCCACTAAGGGACCCTTGAGGGCAGTCACCGAACCCGTACAAATGGCAACCCTTGGGGGCGGTCACCGAATCCATACAAATTGCTCGGGGCGATCTCCACAACCTAATTGGAGACCCAGACGCTTGCCCAGAGCTTTACACCACAATGATTGAGCTCCGAACACCACAAGGTTGGGGCTATCTCCCCAACGACACCACGAAGCTTCACCACAATGGAATATGCCTTCGAGGTGACTGATGGGCCTCGAACCCCTCGTTGGTTACCCAAGTGGAAGGTGTAAGATGCAATATTTAGAAGTGTTTTCCCTTAGCAAAGATGTCAAGGATCGAATCCCCAGAGACTCCTAGGTTCAACAAGTAGGTGTCAACTGCTAACGGCGCGTATTAGCAATCAACGTGGACCTGCACACAGATACAAATAACTTTGCTCCCAACGAGTACAGAGAGGCTGTCAATCCCTCCGGCCTTGTAGTTCACAAAGGGTTAAAAGCAAATGATAGTAGTGATAGATAGTGTTTTGCGATAGTAAGTAAATAGCGGATGTGATCAATGATGGTAATATGGACCGGAGTCTCATGATGTTCACTAGTGATGTCTCTCTCCCAAAAGACGATAAAACAGCTATGTGAGGTAAACAAATTACAGCTGGGCAATTGACAGGACCACGAACACAAACCAATGCTGATTACATTGCAGAAAGGTTGAGGTTCAAAGCATGGGCGGTACGCCAAAGTAAGTAGACCGAAATCCATCAATATCTACTACTAATCATCCACCTTGAGATATCTATCCAGAACATCTCGCTGGTATTAAGTTGCGAGTCCCACCCATAGTGTAAACTCAATGCAACAGACAACTGCATTAAAAGAACTTTGCGTAAAGTAAACAATCCTTGCACCCGCGGGCACAAGCACCGTTGTTTTCCCCCTTGTGGCAACAGCACATCCCCTAGACTCATGTTTCTGTCACTCAAGCTAGTCATCGAGGGGCATGAACCCACAATCGAGCATAACGTTCCCTCTTAGAGTCACTACGTATTACTTGGCCAAAGCAATAAATAACAACAGAGAACATGCAAGAATTACTTATAAACATAAATATAAAAGAGGTAGATCAAATATATTACTCAAGATCAATCTGAACATAATCTCATAATCCATCGGATCCCAGCAAACTCAACATAGCAACATCATAAGGATTACATATGTGCCTCGATCATGTAGGGCAGCTCACGAGGACTAATTAGTGAAGCACAAGAACGGGAGGAGAACATCACATAGCTACTGGTCATGGACTCATGGTCCAAGGGAGACTACTCACGAGTCATCCGGGAGGCGTCCATGGTGGTGGAGAAGCTCCCGGTGGTGATCCTCCCATCCGGCAGGGTGCCGGGAAGAGTTCTCCTGGTGCTCCCGATCTTGGAAGCGGCGGCGGCGGCGGAACAGAGATGGGATGACGAAAAGAGTTTCTTTTCTGAGGGTTTCGGAGGACGCTTTAAATATATGCCAAAGGGGAGCATCGGGGAAGCTTCGGGGGGCCCAGGCGCCCCCCCCCCGGCGCGGCCCAGGGGGGGCGCGCCGCCAGGGCGCCTGGAGCCCTGGTGGCCCCCCGGCTGTCCTTCGGACGCACGGAAGTTTCCGGAACGCTGATTTTTTATATAATTTTTCTGGATTTTTCCTGGCAGTTCTCGTAACGTGAAAACCTGAAATACAAAAACAGCCGAAAACAGAAACTGGCACTGGGGTGCACTGGATTAGTAAGTTAGTCCAAATATGATCAAAAGTGTATGGAAGTTTATGAGTATCATGGCAATATCACCCAAAAGTGGCATGGAGCAAGCAGAAATTATAGATATGTTTTGGACGTATCAACATCCCCAAGCTTAATTCCTGCTCGTCCTCGAGTAGGTAAATGATAACAAGAATAATTTCTGTGGTGACATGCTATTAACCATATAGGACTTTTTATAGTCATATGACAAAAGCTTACAGAGACAATGATTCTATAGTAATTAAGTTGCCTCATGAGAAAATCACAAATGACTGAAAGTTTTACAACATGACATTGAAGCATCAAATAGATTTGCAATGATCATGATGTGCAAATATGATAAAGTGATATCTAGCTTGCCCCCTTTAGTGATGCAAAACATAAATGCAGGGGCACCTTCAAGGTTTAAGTGATGACTAGATACAATGATTTCAAAGTAAACGATATCACAATCATGCAAAAGACAATGCTACTTTGGGACAATGCACATTACACTCAGAATGGCAATCATGCTCTCAGTAGTTGGTGCTTGAAGAAAGAAGGTGGAGACTCAACATAAAAGTAAAAGAATGGTTATATGTTAGAGCTTTTTATTTTGAAAACATGGAAGCAATTTTGTCAACGGTAGTAGTACTTCATATGTGTCATGCATAAGACATCCTATAAGTTGCAAGCCTCAAGCATCGAATACCAATAGTGCTCGCACCTTGTCATAATTAGCTCGGATTTCCATGGGTTATCATTGCATTACATATGTTTCAACCAAGTGTCACAAAGGGGTACCTCTATGCCACCTGTACAAAGGTCCACGGAGATAAATCGCATTTGATTTCTCGTTTTTGATAGATCTCAACTTGAGGACATCCATACCGGGACAACATAGAAAATAGATGATGGACTCCTCTTTAATGCCTAAGCATATTCTCATAAGAGATTGAGGATTAATGTCCAAGCTAAAACTTCCACCATGATGCATGGCTTTAGTTGGCGGCCCAATGTTCTTCTCTAACAATATGCATATTCATTCAACCCATGGTAAATCACCCTTACTTCAGACAAGACGAACATGCATAGCAACTCACATGATATTCAACAAAAGTGTGACAGTTGATGGCGTCCCCAGAAACATGGTTACCGCTCAGCAGGCAACTTATAAGAAATAAGATACATAGGCAACATATTCTTTACCACAATAGTTTTTAAGCTACTTTCCCATGAGCTATGTATTGCAAGGTTAGTCTTAGTACAGGTGGAGGTTAGCAAAAGACTGGGAGCGACCAACTAAGAGAGCAATGACGGTCATAATCATGCAGAGCGACAAAGCAATATTGAATCAGGCATGGAAGTTATATCGCTACTCAGAAATAAAAGATCATCAAGGCTTGACAGACTTTCTTTACAGTCTTAAATATGCGTGAGCATACGCCAAGTCAATAAAAATAAATTCTCGAAGGAAGATATTACTAAACCATACCACATCATAGGCAAACAAATCAAGTTGGTACTCCAATAACACATTGGGAATCCCCCAGCTATTTGAGACTAACCATAAGAAAACCTGAACTACTAAGTGCCATTACGCACGTAGCATCTTTATCATAGACATATTAACCAATGCAACAGAAGCAAACTCTCTTAATAAGGTGAGCATGATAATTAAAGAGAGTTCAAGCAACCAACTAAACAAAAGCTCTTTGAAAAGATAAGCATGAATACTAAGAGCAGAGCATGATAGTAGCTATTAAAAGACAAAGAACACACACATCAAAGATAGACATGAAAATTCTATGTTATGTTCTAGGTAGAAGTGGAGCGTGTTTCTCTCCCACATAAAGAATGCTGAGTTCCGACTCGTTATGAAAAACTAAAAAGTAAACTAAAAGCAAGACGCTCCAAGCATAGCACATAACACATGAAGTGATAAAAATATAGCGAAACGAAAGACGAACTGATAATGTTGATGGAGAAGGGGATGCACGGGGGCATCCCCAAGCTTAGACGCTTGAGTCTCCTTGAATATTTCTTGGGGGTGCACCGGGGCATCCCCAAGCTTGAGCGCTTGACACTCCTGAATCTTTTTATCATCTTCCCTCGCACACTTGAAAACTCCCTTCATACATAACTCATCATAATCTGATTAGCGAGGTTAGTACCCTTAATAAAATAATTATACCTTGCTGGAAATAAAGATATTCTTGAAGTTCTACTGTTTCTCAAGATTGCCAAAAGGTTTTTGCAAAGAAAAAGCAAGCTCTTGGTTTGCAAAATGAAGGAAAGGCAAAACAGGACAGAATCTGTGAAAAACAGAACAGCAGGTAGTAGTTGATCTGTTCGGGGTACTTCTGCAACTCAAATCAAAAAACTCAGAACAGACGCACGAAAGAAAATTATATAGAGAACGCTGTAGAAAATATTCAGACGAAAAAGATGATCTGGTGATTTTATACGAATTTTTCTATCCAAGGACAGAATCTGTTTTCTGGACAGCACCTCACAACTTTTGAACTTTCTAGCAATCAGAGGCTATACTTGGCACAAATATGAAAAGCAAAGATACAATGATGATGCTACAGCAGTAAACAACATCAAGACACAACAAAAGCAAAAAAAATTATTCATGTGGGCTGCCTCCCAAAAGCGCTTTCTTTTATGCCTTTAAGCTAGGCATAATGCATAGAGATTAAGTTTTATCAAGAGTACAAGAATAGCTAGCCCGTACAACGGGCTCAAAAGGTAACTTGATCTTCTTTCGAGGGAAGTGTTCCATCCCTTTCTTGAGAGGAAACTGAAATTTTATATTACCCTCTTTCATGTCAATGATAGCACCAACGGTGCGTAAAAAGGGACGTCCCAAAATAATTGGACATGAAGGATCACATTCAATATCCATAATAGTAAAATCAACGGGAACATAATTATCATTAACAACAATAAGAATATCGGCGATCCTTCCCAAAGGTTTCTTTATGGAAGAATCAACGAGACGAACACCAAAAGAACAAGAATCATAAGGTTTCAATTTAAGCATATCATATATTCTTTTGGGCATAACAGAAGTACTAGCTCCAACATCACATAATGCATAGCAATAGAAGTCATTCAATTTAATTTTTATCATAGGATCCCAACCATCTTCTAGCTTTCTAGGTATGGAGGCTTCTACTCTAAGTTTCTCCTCCCTAGCTTTGATGAGAGCATTAGTGATATGCTCTGTGAAGGCAAGGTGAAGCATGCTAGTGTGGGGATCTTTGGCCATCTTGTGAAGGAAATCAATAACTTCGGTAAGAGTGCAATTATCAAAATCAAGGTCACGAGCATCAAGTAAAGTGGTAGTGGTGTCCTTTAGGTTCACATGTTCGGTAGTTTCTATAGTCATAGCATCACCATTAATAGGTCCATTGGGACCAGGAGTACATTGGGTGCTAAGAGTTTGGATATCCTCAACAACTTTGATAGTAGCAACAATGTGGTGGGTAGGAAGGCTCTTAATTCTATCCTCTTCCTCCCTTTCTCTAGCCCATCTTTCTTTAAGTTTAGCCATCATCCTAATATTTCATTCATTTGCACTTGAGTAGCATTAATAGGAATGACCTTCCTCTCCTCAAGAGGAGAAGTTTCAATTTTTAGGAATTTTACCTCATTGGCTAAATGGTCCACCTTAAAAGAAAGATCATCTAGTTTATGTAGTTTTTCTTCTACACTCTTGTTACAGGCTTTTTGGGTAGTGATGAAATCTTTAAGCATAATCTCTAGTTCAGTAGTGGAGTTCTTGGTACTAGGATAAGCATGGTTGTTCCCATAAGAATTAGAGGGGAACGGTCTAGGATTGTTACCAAAGTTACTCCTATAAGCATTGTTGTTAAAATTGTTTCTAGAGATAAAGTTCACATCTACTTGTTCTTGAGCAATCAAAGAATTTAAAGGAACATCACGAGGATCAACAGTAGATTGCTTTGAAAGTAGAGACATGATCAAGTCAACTTTTTCATTTAAGGAGGAAATCTCCTCGACAGAGTTTACCTTCCTACCTGTTGGAGCGCGTTCGGTGTGCCATTGGGAATAGTTGGTCATCATCTCATCGAGAAGCTTTGTGGCAGCACCAAGTGTAGTTGACATAAAAGTTCCTCCCGCGGCTGAATCTAACAAGTTCCGCGAGGTAAAGTTCAAGCCTGCATAAAAAGTTTGGATAACCATCCAAGTAGTCAAACCGTGAATAGGGCAGTTCTTGATAAGAGATTTCATATGTTCCCAAGCTTGGGCAACGTGTTCATTATCCAATTGTTTAAAATTCATTATGTTACTTCTAAGTTGGATAATTTTAGCAGGTGGATAGTATTTTCCAATAAAAGCATCTTTGCACTTGTCCCATGAATCTATGCTATTTCTAGGCAAAGACTGAAACCAAATTTTAGCTCCTCCTCTCAAGGAGAAAGGAAAAAGCTTAAGCTTAACAATATTACCATCTATTTATTGGTACTTTTGCATATCACAAAGTTCAACAAAGTTGTTTAAGTGTAAAGCAGCATCATCTCCAGCACCGGAGAATTGATCTTTCATGACTAAGTTCAGTAAAGCAGGTTTAATTTCATATGAAGGTGCTGAAGTGGCAGGTGTAGTGATAGGTGTGCTGATAAAGTCATCGTTGTTGTGACTAGTGAAGTCACACAACTTGGTGTTCTTAGTGGAACCCATAGTAGCAAGCAAGCAAGATAACTATTTTTGTGATTTTCGATAAAAGGTACTAAAGCAAAAACTGAAAGGTAAACTAACAAGACTAAAAGCAAAGGTAAAAGATAGCATGCAACTCCCCTATCCTGAAGAGTGGAGTCCCCGGCAACGGCGCCAGAAAATACTCCTTGATGGGCCTCGAACCCCTCGTTGGTTACCCCAAGTGGAAGGTGTAAGATGTAGTATGTAGAAGTGTTTTCCTTTAGCAAAGATGCCAAGGATCGAATCCCCAGAGACTCCTAGGTTCAACAAGTAGGTGTCAACTGCTAACGGCGCGTATTAGCAATCAACGTGGATCTTCACACAGATACAAATAACTTTGCTCCCAACGAGTACAGAGAGGTTGTCAATCCCTCCGGCCTTGTAGTTCACAAAGGGTTAAACGCAAATGATAGTAGTGATAGATAGTGTTTTGCGATAGTAAGTAAATAGCGGATTTGATCAATGATGGTAATATGGACCAGAGTCTCATGATGTTCACTAGTGATGTCTCTCTCCCAAAAGATGATAAAACAGCTATGTGAGGTAAACAAATTACATCTGGGCAATTGACAGGACCACGAACGCAAACCAATGCTGATTACATTGCAGAAAGGTTGAGGTTCAAAGCATGGGCGGTACGCCAAAGTAAGTAGACCGAAATCCATCAATATCTACTACTAATCATCCACCTTGAGATATCTATCCAGAACATCTCGCTGGTATTAAGTTGCGAGTCCCACCCATAGTGTAAACTCAATGCAACAGACAACTGCATTAAAAGAACTTTGCGTAAAGTAAACAATCCTTGCACCCGCGGGCACAAGCACCGTTGTTTTCCCCCTTGTGGCAACAACACATCCCCTAGACTCATGTTTCTGTCACTCAAGCTAGTCATCGAGGGGCATGAACCCACAATCGAGCATAACGTTCCCTCTTGGAGTCACTACGTATTACTTGGCCAAAGAAATAAATAACAACGGAGAACATGCAAGAATTACTTATGAACATAAATATAAAAGAGGTAGATCAAATATATTACTCAAGATCAATCTGAACATAATCTCATAATCCATAGGATCCCAGCAAACTCAACATAGCAACAGCATAAGGATTACATATGTGCCTCGATCATGTAGGGCAGCTCACGAGGACTAATTAGTGAAGCATAAGAACGGGAGGAGAACATCACATAGCTACTGGTCATGGACTCATGGTCCAAGGGAGACTACTCACGAGTCATCCGGGAGGCGTCCATGGTGGTGGAGAAGCTCCCGGTGGTGATCCTCCCCTCCGGCAGGGTGCCGGGAAGAGTTCTCCTGGTGCTCCCGATCTTGGAAGCAGCGGCGGCGGCGGAACAGAGATGGGATCGCGAGAAGAGTTTCTTTTCTGAGGGTTTCAGAGGACGCTTTAAATATATTCCAAAGGGGAGCATCGGGGAAGCTTCGGGGGGCCCAAGCGCCCCCCCCCGGCGTGGCCCAGGGGGGGCGCGCCGCCAGGGCGCCTGGAGCCCTGGTGGCCCCCCCGGCTGTCCTTCGGACGCACGGAAGTTTCCGGAACACTTATTTTTTATATAATTTTTCTGGATTTTTCCTGGCAGTTCTCGTAACGTGAAAACCTGAAATACAAAAACAGCCGAAAACAGAAACTGGCACTGGGGTGCACTGGATTAGTAAGTTAGTCCAAATATGGTCAAAAGTGTATGGAAGTGTATGAATATCATGGCAATATCACCCAAAAGTGGCATGGAGCAAGCATAAATTATAGATATGTTTTGGACGTATCAGTGACCACAAGCGTCTAGGGTGCCCAAGCACCCAAGAGGAACAAGCTCAAGGGTACCAAGCACCCAAGAGTAATAAGCTTCTCAACTTCACTTCCACGTATCACCGTGGAGAACTCAAACCGATGCACCAAATGTAATGGCAAGGGCACACGGAGTGCCCAAGTCCTTCTCTCTCAAATCCCACCAAAGCAACTAATGCTAGGGAGGGAAAAGAGAGGAAGAACAAGAAGGAGAACACCAAGAACTCCAAGATCTAGATCCAAGGGGTTCCCCTCACCTAGAGGAGAAAGTGATTGGTGGATATGTGGATCTAGATCTCCTCTCTCTTTTCCCCCCAAAACTAGCAAGAATCCATGGAGGGATTGAGAGATAGCAAGCTCAAAGAAGTTCAACAATGGGGGAAGAACACGAGCTCTAAAGATAGGGTTCAATGGGGAAGAAGACCCTCTTTTATAGGTGGGGAAAAATCCAACCTTATGCTCACAGCCCGCACCGAGCGGTACTACCGCTAGGGCGGTAGTAGCCTTTTGAAACACAACAACGAGGAGGCAAAAAGGCCAGAAGAACCGTCGGAGCGGTAGTACCGCTTGACCTCACGGTACTACCGCTAGGGGTAGCGGTACTACTGCTAAGGGTAGCGGTACTACTTCTTGCGAGCGGTACTAAAAAATTACATCTGTGCCTACTACCGCTGGACTTGTGACGAGTTTTTGGTCCGGAGCGGAAGTAGCCACGGAAGTAAAAAATTACATCCCCTCCAAACGGTAGTACCGCTCCAATTTGCGGTAGTACCGCTATAGCCCTTCTGGGGACACCAAAACTGACATAACTTTTGCAAACGGACTCCGAATTCAACGAAACCAAGTTTGTTGGAAAGCTAACGACATGGCCTAACACAATCTTGATAGAAATAACAATAAGAAGCAAATGAGAAAAGGCCCATAAGAAAATGGTGAGAACCCTTCCTCGAAAGAGACTGGTAAAACCTCCAACACCGAAAACGCAATAGAAGAAGCATGTGAACTCCGTTTTCGATGAACTCGAGCTTGTCATCAAGATGACCATAAGCTCTAAGACTCACAAAGAGAACCGGCAAAAACCCCAACATCGAAAACATCATAGTGGATGCATGTGAACTCTGTTTTCGAAGAACAAGAGCTTGTCATGAAAATGACCATAAGCTCCAAATCTCACAAGGAGAAGAACCAAACAAGAACCAAGAAAGATGATGCAAGCACGCAATGGTTTGAGCTCTGTACGAACGGTACGATCAAGCTACTCATTAAGAGCCCCCCTTGATAGTACGACAATCGATCCTATAACCCGGTCTCGCAACTACCACCATGAGACCGGTAAAATAGAAAACCTATCAAGAGCAAACCTTTGCCTTGCACAAAGTCCACTGGAGCTAGATGTAGACGATCTTGACTTCCTCAAGTTGGACCACCTTTCTTGATTGCGTTGGCTCGGTGAATACTAGTAGATTGCTCCCCCATACTCCACTATGGGTGAGCCACTCTTCGGCACATCTTCACAAGTTCATTGTCACCACAATGAACGGCAAGCTTCAAGCAATTGAT
Source organism: Secale cereale (assembly GCA_902687465.1). NCBI lineage: Eukaryota > Viridiplantae > Streptophyta > Magnoliopsida > Poales > Poaceae > Secale > Secale cereale. The sequence goes on from LR738710.1 coordinate 629,823,404, forward strand.
CTCTTCGTGATGCATCACTTGAACTTGCACACCACAACCTTGATTTGATGTCATCCTCCATGGGTTGTATGTGATCTACCTCTTGACGCAAGCCCATGGATGATAACCTAACCCCACATAGAACTCTCACAAAGACCTTGGGTTAGTACACAAAGTGTAATTGACAATGCTTACCATACTATGGGATCGCTTGATCCCTCTCGGTACATCTTCTATGCTTTGTGTGTTGATCAACTTGATTCAGTCTTTGACTTAGTCTTGATCAACCTTGAATCTTTCCAACTCTCTTTATTTGGATGATTTCTTGAGGGTAAACATGAATGATAACACACTCTTCTTCTTCAAGACATGCTTGCAATAAGCTCAACACTCACAAGACCAATCTTTGGATAATTCCTTAATAGCACCTTGGTCATCACAAACTCTCCTTGAAACCAACACATGGACTCCAAGAAAAGCCTATGGACACACCCTTCAAATATAACTCAAGACAACCATTAGACCATAGAGATTGTCATCAATTACCAAAACCAAACATGGGGGCACCGCATGTTCTTTCAAAGGTGAACTATATAAGAAAAGCACTACTGGTGTTCTACAAAGGTGCGTCTCCGAAGAGGAGCAAAGGCAAATTCTCACTGAAATACACGCTGGAATGGGCGGCCACCATGCCGCAGCCCGAGCACTCGTAGGCAAAGCTTTTCGAGCTGCCTTTTTCTGGTCCACTGCCCAAGCAGATGCCCAAACCTTAGTCCAACACCGCGTTGGCTGCCAGCTTTTTGCAAATCAAAGTCACATGCCTCCCACCGCTCCGAGAACAATCCCCATTACTTGGCCTTTTGTGGTCTGGGGGCTCGATATGGTCGGACCCCTTAAAGGGGGAAGCCATAAAAAGAAATACTTATTGGTGACGGTAGATAAATTCACTAAATGGATAGAAGCCAGGCCAGTAAAAACAGCTGAGGTAGGTCCTGTGATATATTTTATATCCGGCGTAGTACATCGTTATGGTGTCCCACACAGTATTATCATAGATAATGGTACCAACTTCACAGCTGGCTGCTACCTCTTGAGCTTGCATTGTAGTCCCTCGAAGAGGAAAGGGAGATGCAGCACAGTAGCATAAATATTTCCCTCAGTTTTTGAGAACCAAGGTATCAATCCAGTAGGAGACCACGCGCGAGTCCCTCGCACCTACACAAACAAATAAGAACTTCGCAGCCAACGCGATAAGGGGTTGTCAATCCCTTTACGGTCACTTAGGAGAGTGAGATCTGATAGAGATGATAATTATGTTTTTGGTATTTTTGGTTTAATAAAACAACAAATAAAAGCAAGAAAAGTAAAGTAGATGTAGATTGATATGTTGAGAATAGACCCGGGGACCATAGTTTGCTCTAGTGGCTTCTCTCATGATAGCGACATTCTACGGCGGGTAAACAAATTACTGTCGAGCAATTGATAGAAAAGCGAATAATTATGAGACTATATAGGCACGATCATTGTATATATGCATCACGTCCGAGACAAGTGGACCGAAACGATTCTGCATCTACTACTATTACTCCACACATCGACCGCTATCCAGCATGCATCTAGTGTATTGAGTTCATACGAACAGAGTAACGCCTTAAGAAAGATGACATGATGTAGAGGGATAAACTCAAGCAATATGATGAAAACCCCATCTTTTTATCCTCGATGACAACAATACAACATGTGCCTTGCTGCCCCTACTGTAACTAGGAAAGGACACCGCAAGATTGAACCCAAAGCCAAGCACTTCTCCCATTGCAAGAACTATAGATCCAGTAGGCCAAACCAAACCAATAATTTGAAGAGACTTGCAAGGATATTATGAGCACACATAAAAAGTTCAGAGAAGAACCAAATATCTTTCATAGATAACCTTGATCATAAACTCACAATTCATCGGATCTCGACAAACATACCGCAAAAAGAGATTACATCGAATAGATCTCCTCGAAGACCAAGGAGAACTTTGTATTGAGATCCGGAGAGAGAGAAGAAGCCATCTAGATACTAGCTATAGACCCAAAGGTCTGTGGTAAACTACTCACAACTCATGGTGAGGGCGATGATGGTGATGATGAAGGCCTCCGTGATGGACCCCCCTCCCGGAACAGGCTCCAAGATGGGATCTCCACGGGAATAGAAGCTACGGTGGTGGAATTAGGGTTTTCTCTCTGCGTTTGGAGTTTCTGGGGTACGTAGGTATATATAGGAAGAAATAGGGCACCGGGGGCCACACGGGCCAGCCTCGAGGCAGGGGGGCGCACCCTGGGAAGGGGGGCGTGCCCCCCACCCTCAAGGGCAGCCCTTCTGTCCCCTGACTTGGTCCTGACGTTTCCCGTGCGTGATTTTCTCCAAAAATATCTCTCGCGAAGGTTTCATTCCGTCTGGACTCCGTTTGATATTCTTTTTCTACAAAACCCTAAAATAGGCAAAAAAAACAACAATCTGGACTGGGCCTTTAGGTTAGTAGGTTAGTCCCAAAAAATGATATAAAAGTGAATGATAAAGCCCATTAAACATCCAAGACTTCATAAATAAAAGCATGGAACAATAAAAAATTATAGATACATTGGAGACGTATCAAGCATCCCCAAGATTAATTCCTGCTCGTCCTCGAGTAGGTAAATGATAAAGAAAGAATTTTTGATGTGGAATGCTAACCAATATAGTTTTTCAATGTAATTCTCCTAATTGTGGCATGAATGTTCAGATCTGAAGGATTCAAGATAAAAGTCTATATTGACATAAGAAATAACAATACTTCAAGCAATACTAACAAAGCAATCATGTCTTCTCAAAATACTATGGCTAAAGAAAGTTATCCCTACAAAATCATATAGTGTTGGCTATGCTCCCTCATTATCACACAAACATATTCATATCATGCACAACCCCAATTTCAGCCAAGCATTTGTTTTCATACTCTATCTTTTCAAACCTTTCAACTTTCACGCAATACATGAGCGTGAGCCATGGACATAGCACTATGGGTGGAATAGAGGTGGTTGTGGAGAAGACAAAAAGGAGGGAGATAGTCTCACGTAGCAACGGGCTATGGAGATGCCCATCAATAGATATCATTGTGAGTGAGTAGGGATTGCCATGCAATGGATGCACTAGAGCTAAATATGAATGAAAGCTCAACAAAAGAAACTAGTGGGTGTGCATCCAACTTGCTTGCTCACGAAGACCTAGGGCATTTGAGGAAGCCCATCGTTGGAATATACAAGCCAAGTTCTATAACGAAAAATTCCCACTACTATATGAGAGTGACTAAACATGAGACTCTCTACAATGAAGAACATGGTGCTACTTTGAAGCACAAGTGTGGAAAAGAAGATAGTAGCAATTGTCCTTTTTTTCTTTTTTTTGGGCCTTCCTTTTTTTCTTTGGCCTTTTTTTTTTGTGGAGGGGCTTTATAGATTCAGCCTTTCCTCCCATGGGACAATGCTCTAATAATGATGATCATCACACTTTCATTAGAACATGATATTACAACTTGATACTACAATAATAAAGTATTACTCTATATGAATGCCTCCGGCCGTGTACCGGTATGTGCAATGAAACAAGAGTGACATGTATGAAAAGATTATGCATGGTGGCTTTGCCACAAATACGATGTCAACTACATGATCATGCATGGCAATATGACAATATGATGCGCGTCATATAAACGGAACGGTGGAAAGTTGCATGTCAATATATCTCGGAATGGCTATGGAAATGACATGATAGGTAGGTATGGTGGCTATTTTTAGGAACAATATGGTGGTTGTTTTGAGGAAGGATATATAGTGGGTTTATGGCACCGGCAAAAGTTGCGCGGTACAAGAGAGGCTAGCAATGGTGGAAGGCTGAGAGTGCGCATAATCCATGGACTCAACATTAGTCATAAGAACTCATATACTTATTGCAAAAATTTACGAGTCATCAAAACAAAGCAATCACCGCATGCTCCTAGGGGGGGGGGGTTTGTAGGAGCTAACCATCGCGCGCCCCTGACCTCCACACAAAGGTTGGCACTCTACAAATACTTCATGCTCTAACTTAGTCACACAACGGTTCATCATACGTGCATGCTACGGGAATCACTAACCTTAACACAAGTATTTCTCAATTTCATAATAACTCCACTAGATGACTCTAATATCACTATCCTCATGTCTCAAAACAATTATCAAGCATCCAACATCTCATTCTATTCAATGCACTTGGTGTGATTTTTTACTACATTGACATTGGATGTTTATCATGTGAAGACTAGTTTCTTTAGCCTAAACACTTTACCATGCTGTTTTAATAGACTCTCAAATAGATATAAGTGAAGCATGAGAGTTGAACAATTTCTACAAAATATTACCACCACCATGCTCTAAAAGGTATAAGTCAAGCACTAGAGCAAAAACTATTCAACTCAAAAGATATAAGTGAAGCACATAGAGTGTTCTAATAATTTCTAGGCCATATTTAACTCTCTCAAATAGGTGTGTCCAGCAAGGATGATTGTGGCAAACTAACAAGCAAAGACTCAAATTATACAAGACGCTCCAAGCAAAACACATAACATGTTGCGAATAAAAATATAGCTCCAAGTATAGTTACCGATGGATGAAGACGAAAGAGGGGATGCCTTCCCGGGGCATCCCCAAGCTTAGGCTTTTGATTATCTTGAATTTACTTGGGGTGCCATGGGCATCCCTAAGCTTAGGCCTTTGCTACTCCTTGTTCCATAGTCCATCAAAGCAATACTCAAAACTTGAAAACTTCACAACACAAAACTTAGACAAAAATTCTCGTGAGCTCCGTTAGTATGAGAAAGCAAACCACTACTCAAAGGTACCGCAATGATTTAATTCTTTGTTTATATTGGTGTTAAACCTACTGTACTCCAAGTTCTCTATGGTTCGTATCCTCCAATATTACTCATAGATGCATCGGAATAAGCAAACAACACACAAAAAACAGAATCTGTCAAAAACAGAAGAGTCTGTAGTAATCTGCAGGGTTCGCCTACTTCTGGAACTCCAAAAAATTCAAACTAAATTGGTAAATTTACGCAATTTGTCTACCAATCAGCAGCAAAAAGAATCAACTAAAAATCACTCTCCAGTAAAATCCCACGACTACTTTAGCAATCGCTAACGATTCTGTTTTTCACAGCAAGATCATATAAACTTCACACAAGTCTTACCAAAGGTTCTACTTGGCACAAACACTAAACAAAACATGAAAACACATCTAATCAGAGGCTAGATGAAATATTTATTCCCTAACAGCAACAAAAACAAAAAAACATAAAATTGGGTTGCCTCCCAACAAGCGCTATCGTTTTAGGCCCGTAGCTAGGCACGATACAAGATAGATCTAGGTATTGCCATCTTTGGTCTTCACCCTTTTAATGGTGTCAAGCTCGAATCCGGGAGGTTCTTTGCGTTTCCCTTCATATTCAGAAATCTTAAGATCTAAAGCATCCAACCGCTTATTGCAAAGAGTAATCAACATATTCATGCGGTGGAGATTCCCACTAACACTCTTAAGAGGTTCAAGAGATTTTTGTAATATTTTCGTTACTTCGCAAATTTTCTCAAAAACTTGCGTCCCTTCCGGGGTTGAGTTTGACTGCTTTTGGGGAGGTAGTGTTCCCACTATTCCCTCTATGATTTCATGCGCAAAACTAGGATCAACTTCGATAAAATTTCCTTTGGCAACGCAATCCAAGAGTTGTCTATGAAACATATTTAATCCAACATAAAAATTGCGAAGCAAGATTCTAAAATTCACTTCTAAGGTGCACTTACGATAAGATTCCATCATCCTAAACCAAGCGTCTTTTAAGTTTTCTCCTTGCCTTTGCTTGAAGTGAAGTACTTCAAACTGGGGAGACAAATCAGCGGATAAGGGGCTAGCCACAATGACAAGCAAGCAATCCAACACACACAAGCGAACAAGAAGCAAGCGAACGATAAACACACGGCGGAAGAAGGGCAAATAAAACGGCAAGGGTGAAGTGGGGGAGAGGGAAACGAGAGGCAAATAAATGTAATGCGAAGGATAAGGGTTTGTGATAGGTACTTGGTATATGAATTTTACGTAAGCCTCCCCGGCAACGGCGCCAGAAATTCTTCTTGCTACCTCTTGAGCTTGCGTTGTATTCCCTCGAAGAGGAAAGGGAGATGCAGCACAGCAGCGTAAGTATTTCCCTCAGTTTTTGAGAACCAAGGTATCAATCTAGTAGGAGACCACGCGCGAGTCCCTCGCACCTGCACAAACAAATAAGAACTTCACAGCCAACACGATAAGGGGTTGTCAATCCCTTTACGGTCACTTATGAGAGTGAGATCTGATAGAGATGATAATTATGTTTTTGGTATTTTTGGTTTAATAAAACAACAAATAAATGCAAGAAAAGTAAAGTAGATGTAGATTGATATGTTGAGAATAGACCTGGGGGCCATAGTTTGCTCTAGTGGCTTCTCTCATGATAGCGACATTCTACGGTGGGTAAAAAAATTACTGTCGAGCAATTGATAGAAAAGCAAATAATTATGATACTATCTAGGCATGATCATTGTATATAGGCATCACGTCCGAGACAAGTAGACCGAAACGATTCTGCATCTACTACTATTACTCCACACATCGACCACTATCCAGCATGCATCTAGTGTATTGAGTTCATACGAACAGAGTAACACCTTAAGAAAGATGACATGATGTAGAGTGATAAACTCAAGCAATATGATGAAAACCCAATCTTTTTATCCTCGATGGCAACAATACAATACGTGCCTTTCTGCCCCTACTGTCACTGGGAAAGGACACCGCAAGATTGAACCCAAAGCCAATCACTTCTTCCATTGCAAGAACTATAGATCTAGTAGGCCAAACCAAACCAATAATTCGAAGAGACTTGCAAGGATATTTTGAGCACACATAAAAAGTTCAAAGAAGAACCAAATATATTTCATAGATAACCTTGATCATAAACTCATAATTCATCGGATCTCGACAAACACACCGCAAAAAGAGATTACATCGAATAGATCTCCTCGAAGACCGAGGAGAACTTTTTATTAAGATCCGAAGAGAGAAGAAGCCATCTAGATACTAGCTATGGACCCGAAGGTCTGTGGTAAACTACTCACAACTCATGGTGAGGGCGATGATGATGATGATGAAGGCCTCCGTGATGGATCCCCCTCCCGGAACAGGCTCCAAGATGGGATCTCCACGGGAACAGAAGCTACAGCGGTGGAATTAGGGTTTTCTCTCTGCGTCTGGAGTTTCTGGGGTACGTAGGTATATATAGGAAGAAGGAGGGCACCGGGGGCAAACGGGCCAGCCTCGAGGCAGGGGTCGCACCCTGGGAAGGGGGCGCACCCCCACCCTCGAGGGCAGCCCTTTTGTCCCCTGATTTGGTCCTGACGTTTCCCATGCGTGATTTTCTCCAAATATATCTCTCGCGAAGGTTTCATTCCGTTTGGACGCCATTTGATATTCTTTTTCTGCAAAACCCTGAAATAGGCAAAAAAACAACAATCTGGACTGGGCCTTTGTGTTAATAGGTTAGTCCCAAAAAATGATATAAAAGTGAATGATAAAGCCCATTAAACATCCAATACTTCATAAATAAAAGCATGGAACAATAAAAAATTATAGATACGTTGGAGTCGTACCACTGACGAGGTAAAAATTTGGTGCACAAAGCTAGGTATTAAACTTGACTACGCTTCTGTATACCATCCTCAAACAAACGGTCAAGTCGAAAGAGCCAATGGTCTGATAATGAGCGGCATTAAACCCCGACTAGTGCGCTCCTTACGAGAGTCTGATAAACACTGGGTCGAAGAGCTTGACTCCATACTCTGGGGGCTGCGAACCACACCTAATCGGACGACCAGAAACACACCTTTTTTCATGGTGTACGGCGCAGAGGCTATTCTAGATGGACAGGACGAGCTAGATGGACTTGAGGAGGTGCGCGATACAGCGCAAGCCCGTTCCGCATTTTATCAACAACAGGCCTGGCGATACCAGAGTAGAGAAGTGCAGGCCAAGACATACAATGTCGGCGAACTTGTTTTATGCCTCCCAGAGAAGAAAAAGGACAAGCTCAAACCAAAATGGGAGGGCCCCTTCATTATCGACGAAGTACTCACCGGTGGAGCCTATCGCCTTCGGAATGCACATGACAACCGCCTTGAGCCGAACCCGTGGAACGTTGCCAGGCTCCAACGATTTTATGGATAGTTTGGTAGCAATTTTTTCCTCCTTTCAAGTTCGGTCTCGTCTTTTATCTTTTATTTTTTCTCCTTTTCTCTTTTTCATTTTCACTCATTGGCAAGTATTCAGCTCGTCCAAACCGCCACATGATAAGTACATCTTCGAATGTATCTACCTCAAATATACCTGGGGGCTTCTTTAACGAAGCCCATTACCAGTAAAGCTTATTGATTAAAATGTCGTCTGTTTTTTTACAGTCGTTCCTTGCCATGATATGCACCAATATGACTTAAGTTCTGGCCAAGCTGGGTTGCCTGGCTCCTATGCTTACCCCTACGTTTCCGATTATTCGGCTAGGGCGTAAAGGGAGCACCTTTGCGATTGTTACAACCGGGTAATCCGGACATGTACCTCATACTGGGTGAAGCCGAAGGCTAGCGCTCTTAAGAGAATGATCGGTCGGCGGATACACGACATATCGCATTTTAAAGCATATTTTAAACTACCACAGGATATGGCATCCTACAATCCTCTTCACGGAATCAAAAGCCTAGGCCCGCATCTATATGCACGCCGACCCATGGAAATGAACCCCTAATGGAACTATTCTCTCTCGAAGATGTTTCTTACGTTAAATAGTAATATAACATAACTCCCTGAAAACAGTTTGTCTGTTCAAGCAATTATGACCAGATTGCCTGGTTTCCGAACATATCACGTGTTTACCACAGATATAGTATTCGGAAACACTCCAGCCTTTGGGTTTATGGAGGTTAAAGCAGATGGTCGACCATGACAACCTTTTTATAAATTCGGCCGGAGATAAGAAAGTACATTAATACATAGAATCAAATGACTACTCTTTCTCTATTCCCTCTATAAGACTGTCTAGTCTACAGTCCTGTTGGGAAAACTTGGCAGCTGTCTCTACTTGGTCATATACCAAATGCAGAGGAATCTCTTGTACATCGGACCCTCGAGGTCCCACGCGGGCCATATGATTTGGATCAAGACGAGTATAGCGCGTCTTCACCATGGCCCATGCTTCTTGAGCACCCATGCGACATGCTGATGCTTTCCACAGTTCCAAGTGGCGTCGAGCCACTTTGAACAAGCCCGCTAAGTCCTCCATAGTTTTTGGAGGCAAATCGCCCGACCATAAAGCCCTGACCATAGTCTTCATGGCCTTTCGAGCTCGCTCGTGGACCCTGGAAATCTCTTGGGGCACGTCTCCTTCAAAACCGGACACTCCCTCTTCGGGCTGCCCAGTTAACAAACCTGCAAGAAAGGTTTTATGAAAAACTTCCAAAATAAGAGACTATAAGGAGAGCTAGGTATAAGGGACATACTGAACATGCCACTTTTTAGCCTCCGGTTCTCTTCCAAGGCGCTTGAGAGTTGGACCCTTACGTCCTTTAGCTCCTGTTTGAGCCTAATATTTTTATCCTGCGCTTGGTTTCTTTTATCTATGGCATGCGTCAATACGCGCTTGCCAGCAGTTGTTTCCCCTTCGGCTAAAATTTTGTCCGCCAAAGCAGCCCTTAGCTCCCTCTCCAGTTGGTCGGTCGACCCTGTTGCTGTATTACAATTAGTATGAACATAACGACTAAGTGACCAGCACAAATATCATAGTATCCAGACACCATTGTTCTTACCACCAGCATCCTTTCCGCACTTCTTTGAATTTTCCAATTTGGCTGTGGCATTTGTGAGCTGGGTCCGGCACTCTTCATGCTCCTTGGACAAGAAGTTATTCTTTTCTTGAAGCACCTACAAAAACACAATGAGCCTCAAATCAGTTGTACCAACTGATTTAAGTCTCGGGGGCTACTAGCATGGGAACATCAAAATATACACTTACCCGCATATCTTTCGAAAGCCGGTGAGTGGCTCCAGCGAGTTCGTCTTGAGCGACCCGGATATAGGCATCTGCAGAGCTGAGGGCATTAAACGCCTCCTCAGAAAAGGTTGGGTCACGCATGGCTGCTTTCTGCTGCCGGTGAACCATTGCAACCTCCACTTCGGAATTAGTAACTGACATTTCGTCCGAATCCTCCTGGAGAGGACAATCCGGCACTAAATCCGCGTTAACCCTTGACGGGCCGGATGCCGGATTGACTGGAGCTTTGTCTGCATGATCTCCGAAAGCAGTCTGGTGTGTATTCTTCCTAAAAGGAAAAACAAAGCAGAAAGTTGTAATACCGACTTCACCACCCAGTGTGTGTCAAAACAAACATACCTCTTTACAGGTCTTCGCAGTCATCTTTCGCTTCGAGGCCTCACCCGACGCGGGCGTCACCCTCTGGGATGATGGTCTTCACACAGTCCGGTGTGAGGAGCGCCGTCCCTGTTCAGTATGATAAAATATGGTGAGTAAGGCGCATTGGGAATATTCTCTTTGATGAGATATATCCTAGGTACTTACGCAGGAAGAAGGAATGAGGCCTGGGTAATCGACTACAATAGCCACCAGAGTGCCCTCACGACAGGCTTGACAAAAGACTCCCTCTTGTAGATCTATGCCTATGTCCGGATCTTCATCATATCCGAGGCCCGCATTTTGGAATCGGTCCTCTGGCTGTGGGGCGGGACCATTAATCCCCTCGATCACCTTCCTCCACTCCTGTTGGGAGAAACCGAATTCAGTTCGGTCAATACATCATAACGAAGAAAAAATGGGAAAATATAGCGGTCAAGAGAGAGACTTACCCAGTCAGGAGGACTGTACATAGAAAAACCCTCCCAGCACGTTAAACGGATGAAGTCTTGCTTCTCTCCCTTATAAAGACCTTCTAGGATAACGGCTAGAGCGGCAGGGTCGTCCGGACCCGGGCGTAAGCAGCGCGAGGCATCATTCAGGCCATTATAATGCCACATTGGAAATCCTCTTGCTTGGAACGGCTGCATGCATCGCTTTATTGAAATAGCCATCACCTCGACTATAGTTAACCCCGAACTGGCGAGCAATCTGATCTTGCCGACCAGTCTGCTAACCTCCACTCTCTCTTCTTCCGAGGGACTGCGGGGACGCCATTTGAAAAGCTTATTTGGCAAAGCACTAGAATATTTGGGGAGGCCTTGCCGAATTGGATCCAGCAGGGCAACATCCTCAATATAAAACCACTCCGAAGGCCACTCTTCGAATGCCTTCTTTGGAGTACCGGGCATATAGCATGTCCCGGCTATGCGCCATACTTCGGCACCCCAACTTCAAATATGGATCCCTTTTCCGAGCGAGGCACACGTCAGAAGAACTTTCGCCACATCTCAAAGTGAGGCTCGCAGCCCAAGAATAGTTCGCATAAAGCGACGAAACCCGTGATATGCAGGATAGACCCCGGCGTAAGGTCGTGTAATTGGAGACCATAGAACTCCAGGAGTCCCCTAAGGAAGGGGTGGATGGGGAAACCTACGCCTCTTAAGAGGAAAGGGACAAAACACACCCGCTCTCCATCGGAGGGGTTGGGAAAGCTCTCTGCCAGGGCTTGATTGTCGATAGAAGTTAGTTCGGCCCGAACGGGGACTAGATCCTCTGGAGGGAGATATCCCTACGCTTGAAGTGTCCTCAGACGCGCATGGGATACAGAGCAGCTTTTCCAATCTCCTGCACGAGGGCCATGAGGGCACGAGGAAGAGCTTGGGGCGCTAGCCATGTTTTAAGATTTTTTGCATGCACTAGGATTTCTTCCGTGTGGAATGGGATGGAGAGGCAACTGAGATATGTTCTCTTATATAGGCGCTTTCCCTACATAGTCAAGGGGGTATTTGTAAAACTGCCTAGACGGTTTGCATTCGTTGGACACGTGGAAGCCAAGGCGACGGCGGCGAGGAATCAACGTGATACAATATTTAAAGAAGCCAAACTATCATCCAGGAGGACTCATCTTGCAAGACCGAAGACATGAAGCTGGACACGATCTCGTCCTTCAAGGCAAGTCCGGGGGCTACCGAGGGAGTCCTGTATTTAGGGGTCCTCAGGCGTCCGGGTCAATGAAGTTGGGCCGTATTGATGGGCCACAAAAGAAGAAGCAGAAGACTCCCCCCCCCCCGTATTCGGCCAGGACTACCATGTAGATAGAAAGTCAAGCGAAGAGTCTGGATGTATCAATTACTTCCTCCCCAAGTCACCCTTGTAACCCTAGGTTCTCTCTGGCGTGTATATAAGCCAGGGAGATTGGTCTGTAGAGGGGATCATGAACATCACAATATCCTCATAGGCTAGAGTTTAGGGTTTAGCCATTACGATCTCGAGGTAGATCAACTCTTGTATTCATATTCATCCATATTAATATAGCAGGAAGTAGGGTATTACCTTGATCGAGAGGGCCTGAACCTGGGTAAACATCGTGTCCCCAGCCTCCCATTACCATCAATCCTCTAAATGCATAGCTTGGGCCCCCCTACCCGAGATCTGCCAGTTTTGACACTGACACCCGGTTTGCTTCAAGCTCTTGGGACAACGCGTTATTCTTTTCCTTGAGAACATGCGGTCATAACGATACTTAAATCGGTTGGACCAACCGCTTCAAGTCTCGGGGGCTACTGGCATATACTCATTAAATTTACACAAATTCTTACCCGCATATCCTTTGAAAACAAGTGAGTGGCTCCAGCGAGACCATCCCGAGCAGCTCGGATATATGCATCCACGGAGCTGAGGGCGTTGAACTCTTCCTCAGTAAAGGCTGGAGCACGCATGGCCTCTTTTCGCCGCCAATGATTCATCACGCTCTCCACTTCAGAATTCATGACTGATACGTTATCCGAATCTTCCTGCGGTGGACAATCCGACACCGCATCTGTATTGATTCTTGTCCATGTTGATGAGCCCGGGGCCGGATCCTCGGACACAGTTCGGCATGCGCTCCTTCTAGAATAAGACAGAAGGAGAAATGTAACGACCTGGTCTCGGTGCACATACTGAAAATTATACCTCTTCGAAGAGGGAGGAGGCTCGACGGTGCTCCCCGTTTCTTTTCGCTTTTAAGGCTCGCCCTGCGTAGGCGCTGTCCCCCTAGAAGATGCCCTCGATGCAATGCAGTGTGCCGAGCGCCGACCCTTGTGAGAACGAGTCAGTTCAGTGGGTGAGGCGCAAAGGGAAGGATCTCTTTGAGAGGATGTGACGCCTGAAGACCGACGTCCCAGAAGATTCCAGAGATTCCAGATGTTCCGGGTTCCCCCTTGTGTTTCTTTTGTGCTTGTGTTATTATTTTGCATTGAATCATGTCATCATGCCATCATGTCATTAATCTTTGCATCTCAACCTAAATAAATTATGTGGACCTTCGGTCCATTTAAATCGAGAGAAGGATGACTTCTCTTTATAACATATCCTCCTAATATATGGAGCTAAATAATTAATCCATTTGTTGGAATTCACCATAACACACTTGCATATTTTCTCCATGCCTTCTCTTTCTCTTTTCTTGTCTCTCCTATTTTTCGTGGACCGTGGACATTTTTTGCGAGTCCAGGAAAAATTAAACCCATGTCCAAATTCTGCTCCTAACCCCCTCTTTCTTTTTCTTTATTTTGTCTCTATTTTCTTTTCTCTCTTTTATTAAGAGAAGACCCAGCCCTTCTGGCCAAGCCCTCAGCCCATCAGCCTCTAGGCCATCTCAGCCTCCAGCTAGCCGAGGCCAGCCTCCCTCTCCTCCTGGCCCTACTGGCCCATTCAGCTTCCCAGGCCCAGTCCTCATCTCCCCTCGCAACCCTAAGCTGACCGACCCCCTCCTCTCGTTTCTCCCTCCCAGCGCCGCCGCACCCCCTCGCTCCTCCCAAGCGCTCGCTCCCGAACCCCCTCGCTTTCCCTCGATCTCCCCCACCCCGCGAGCCGCCCCGCATCGCCATGGCCCCCGCGCCTCTCCTCCGGCCAGGAGCCATCGCAGCGGCCGCGCCCCTCCTCTCCTCCACCGGCCGTCCTCGCCCCTGCGTCCCCCAGCCGCACGCGCCTCGCCTTCCTTTCCCTCCTCGCGTCGCCGAGCCAGCTGCAGCTGCTCTGCTTCCTCGAGCGCCGCCCACGCCCGCGCATCACCTGAGCCGCCGTGCTCCATGGCACCTGCGCCTCGGGCCCTGCTCCGACCGCCGGCCACCCCATCTCCAGCGCCGCCGGCCTCCGACTTCCTCCAGCGAGCCCCGCGCCCTGCCTCCATCTTCAGTGCCGCGGCCCACCTCGGCTTCATCACCGCGCTGCCCTTCTTCGCCTCCTTGCTGCTGCAGGTCCGGCAGCTCGGTCGGCCAGGAGCCGCCGTCGTCGGTCGCCTTCTATGCACCACCTTGCTGCCGTTTTTTTCCTGTTGTTGTGGACACTGTAGTTGCAACACCCGTGGGCGCCGAGTTCCCCTTCCGGATTCGTTAAGTTCGACTACTCGGAGACGCACCAAGTACCACTACATAAAACGTGTACCCCGATGTCTTCTACGACGCGACAAGTACCCCTACAGCAAGTACCACGATGGCCCCGAACATCTACGAAACGTGTACCACTACCTCCCACGATTACCGCGTCGACCCGTCAAGTTCAACTACGCGCTTGTACCACTACCGTCGCCGATGACCCGTGTAATGCAAGCGTCAAGTTCGACTACCGTCGCCGTGTACCACTACTTCCACTACCGTCGCGACGTCTACTTCCCTCTACGAACGTGTACCCCGACCGCCTCGAGAACGCCTACTTCCTCTACGAATCGCGCTAACGGCTACATAACGAGTACCTCTACGGAACGACTACTTCCTCTACGACCCGTGTACCACTACTTCCACTACGTCCCTCGACGACTCGAACCGCTTCGAAAACGAACGCTTCGAAGGTATAACCCCGAGACGATGACCCGTGGTTGTATGCTTGCATGTGTTGCATGAGATGTTTCCCTTGTGTGCATCGTGCCCGTATCATCTTTTGTCATGCTCCTCGGTTGCCTCGTCGTCGACTCGTGGGAACCCGGTGACGGGATCACTCCACTTTTCTTCTTGCTTGACACGCTCTCTGTCATCTTTTGCACCGGTCTCTCAACGAGTTACCGGAACCGATATGTTGCGTGGCATCATTTTCGGTTCGTTGCCGTGGCACCCTTTCTTCCACCACGGTGACGATACTTCATATCTCTTATGTCAACTCTTAATATAAATTGCATAAAACTTGATCATGTCATCCACATCATGTTAACAACATTATATGTGTGAATTGTTGTTGCTTAAGAATTGCTAAATATGACATATGGGGTTTTTCCGGAATTGTTGTTGTTATTTTCCGGCCTCATTTAAATTGTCTAAATAGGTAGTTTGTTTTTGCTTCACCTCTTGCCATGTTAACAAACATTTAATCTTGTCTTGTAAATAAACGAGAGTCAACTAAATAAATAACATGTGGTGTTTCGTCAATATGCAACTCGTTGCATATTGAGCTTTAACTTGTAGTACTTGTTTGTGCACTTTGCCATGCCATGCATATTTAAACCGGACATGCATCATACTTGGATGTGCATCGTATGCCATGTTTATGCTTGTGGGTTTACCAAGTTGTTTGGTTCTTTCCGGTTGCTTCTCTTGATAGCTTCGGTTTCGTTTCGGAGTTATGAGGATTTGCTCGACTATGTTGCTCCGTCTACTTCATGGACCCGTTCTTCTCCCTTGCGGAATCCCAAGCAAGATGATCATACCCATGGATACCTTTACTACCATTGCCATGCTTAGTTGTCTCGATGCTATCGTTACATGTCGCGCTACCCATCTTTTATGTCAGCCTCTCCTTGTTGCCATGAAACCTCTAACCTTTGACACCTTCCTAGCAAAAACCACTGTTTGGCTATGTTACCCGCTTGCTCAGCCCCTCTTATAGCGTTGTTAGTTGCAGGTGAAGATGAAGATCGTTCCAGGAGGGAACTTGTTGTTGGAATATCACAATATCTATTATTATTATTAACACACCTATATACTGGGCATGGGTGGAAGGCTTGGCCTTTTGCTCGGTGTTTTGTTCCACTCATGCCACCTTAGGCGCCGATAAACCGGCATTATGTTCCTTGATTTTGCGTTCCTTACACGATGGGTGGATGGGGACCCCTTGACAGTTCGACTTTGAATAAAACTCCTCCAGCAAGGCCCAACATTGGTTTTAATTTGCTCATAATAACAACTTAATTAATTAATTAAATTGCATAGGGAGTTAGCGCTACCCGAGGATTCTTTCTACATAGCAAGGGGGCCAGTGCTGATGGTGTTGGTCCCAAACAGGGAGTATGCGGGGCCACCACGGGGAAACTCGAGGTTTGGTTTTACTCGTATAATCGCCCATCCGGTCGTGGCCTGAGACGAGATACGCGCGGCTACTATCAGGGTGTCGACACACCGGGAGGTCTTGCTGGACTTGTTTTACCATTGTCGAAATGTCTTGTGCACCGGGATGCCGAGCCTGATCGGATTTCCCTAAGATAAGGGGCGATGATATTATATTTATCACTTCAGCTAATCGTGAGAGCTTGTGATGGGCTAAGTTGGGACACCCCTGCAAGGTTATGATCTTTCGGAAGCCGTGCCCGTGGTTATGTGGCAGATTGGAATTTGTTAATGTCCGGTTGTAGAAAACTTGACAGAGGATCTGAAGTAAAACACACAACTGCGTGAGTAACCGTGACTGTCTCTTTTCATTTTGAGAAGAGAACACTGTGGGGTTATGTTTGACTCGTATGTAGTTTAGGATCTTTAGCGATCACTACTAGTTTGCGACCGTTTTCGTAGATGCTCATCTTATTCTGGTACTCGTAAGTTAGCCACCATATTATGCTTAGCCGCTGCTGCAACCTCACCACCTTACCTCTTCCTTACCCATAAAGCTTTGCTAGTCTTGATACCCATGGTTATGGGATTGCTGAGTCCTCGTGGCTCACAGATACTACAACACCAGATACAGGTTCCGCCGAGTTTGATGCAGGAGCTGGTTCAAGTACTTCTGGGAGCTCGATGAAGAGAGTGGCCGTGCTTGTGACGTTTTCGACGATCAGTAGTGGTTTCTACTAGGATTCGATCTAGACCTGTGGCTTTATGTTGTTTTTGGTATCTTTCTTTTGGATCTCCACCCGTAGTCGGGTTGTGATGTTTTGAATGATGATTTGCTTATGTAATGTATTGTGTGAAGTGGCGAGTGTAAGCCAACTATCTCCTTTTGCATTTTAATCCCTCTTTTACATGAGTCGTGCAAAGATACCAAACTTGAGATCATTCCAGAATGGGCTTATACCTTTAAGTCGTGCCTCGACACGTAGGATGTATAGTCCCATCCTGGGCAATACAAGTTGGTATCAGAGCCTTCTCCGACCTAGAAGCCCCCACTGATTGATCGAATCATTAACGGTTGAGTCTAGGCACACACATGAAAATCTTTTGAGTCCTATATATATCGGAGAGTAGGATTTCTTTTGCTCCTCATCTCTTTTCACTCTGGTGAGGACTCCTGACGATTAATTTTATCTCTTCTACTCACAAAAATTGCACAATTTTTTTTAGGATCTCGCGAGTATTGTTTGGATTGTTCCGATGTCTTTGTGACGAGAACATTGTTCTCGATGCCTCCTGTCATTAGGGGCTGTGGCAGTGTCCCGGGGAGTTGAGCTCCGAGGTGTTGTCGTCACAAATATATCGCAGTCGTTCTAGAATACTTAAGACGGCCGACATCGAAAACTCTCCTATGCGGTTAGTGGCAAGATAACCCCGACATCACCCAGTACTGGGGAGGTAGTTCGGGAGTATTGCCATAGCTTGTATAGTGGATGCGTTTCGAAGGTCCGAGGTAAACGGTTTCCGAGAAAGACTGGTTATGTGTTGAAGGATGGATACAGCTGGATGTAGGATTAGAGTTGAGTGCGCGGTGCTTCCCCTGTATCCCCAACACCTGATTGCATAACTGGAAACTTTCGGAAATTAATAGGTGGGTTCATCTAGTAGTTCTAGGCATTCTTCCAACAAATGCATGATATGAAGTTCGGGGTTCTACATTGAGTGAAGTGGTTTTATGGACTTGTTCTGATCGGGAGTTGCATCTTAAAGGGTCCTTGGCTATGCTGATCCGGGGATTGCAAAACCCTTTTGTAACACGTTCCATGAGCTTTCAGCACGAACATGTGGGACGAAGCTTCTATCTTGTATTTGTTATATCTGATCCTTGTTGCTTTTATTTACCTTTTGTTCTTCCAAGTGTCTTCCCGTCAAGTTGATGTACCTACGGAATTCATTCGTTCAATCCTCTGTTCGAATGATATTGTGAAGATCATGTTGCAACATATCTATCCTTTGTTTTCGTTTTGATTCTAGTATTCGAGTTGCTTCGATGTCAAATGTTGATTCCATACCTTCCTAATCGGTATTCTCATATTTTTATGGGAGTGCTAATTCTTCTTGACCATCGAGATTTTCATGTTAATCCTTTTCAACCGGTGTGCCTTCTCTTCAAGTTATTCCATACGGACGCCGTTGAGAAATCTGACGATTTGTCTGTTTCATTCATCCCAAGTTGTCTTTGTTTTCCCCACCCTCCCACCCTTCTTCTTCTTGGAGCCAGAAATTCTCAAATGAAATATCCATTTTATTCATGTGATGTTTCTTCATTCTTTTCCTTCAATGTTCTTATCCAGTGATTTATCGTGAAGATGCTCAAGAGCTTCAAGTTCATCATTCTTTTGTTCTAAAATTCTGCCGGTGGATGTAATTCAAGCTTCGGTGTTGATCATATATCTTCCTTTTTGTTTCACATGTTTTCACATGTTGAAATTTCTTACCCGAAGGCTCTCTTATTTCTTCACATCTCTTAATTCATATCCGGAGTGTTGAAGATATCTCAAAAGATTCATACTTCCATCCTTAATCCGTTCAAGCTATTTTTGAGGATTGTTAACTTATTCAAGCCATTTAATTCAACCAGTGCAATATCTCTTAAGCAATCATTTTCAACGGTGATTTCTTTAGTGGGCCCTAACCCACAGGTCTTTCTCCAGGATCTTACCTGACTCTTCTATTTTTCCGGAGTTATTCCGAAATTCTTTCAAAGTGTGACGTAAGAATGATTTCCATCAGTCACAGTCCTTCTCCAGGACCGCTTTCAAATTCTTTTTCATCATTGGTTCAACCTTTTAATTCTTCATTACGGAGTACCTATACAATTTATGGAGGTGTATCTCATCGTCTTCTCAGTTTTTGAAGTCTCGAAGACGAGTTCCTCTTGAATCCTTATCCATTCTTCCAACATTCGTGGTTCTAGCTTCATGCCATCCTCATAATTGTTTCGATGGTGGGAATTGTTTTCATGCCCCTTCAAAGCATTTCATGAATTCTTTTCTTTGTGATCCTCCGAAGGCCATCATTTCAGAAGATTCTTCGTTCTCAGTTTCCAACTTTGTCCTCCAAATATTCTTCATTGATGCCTCTTCGTTCGTCTCCATATTCTTACGGTGGTTCTTTCAAGATCACTCTTCCGTTGTTATCGTATTAATTCATTTGTTCTTTTCATAATCCTACCGGTGGGTCGTTCAAGATTATTCTCAAGTTTGGCTATATCTCTCTCCAATTCTTTCCAACGAGAATAAGTAGTATGCCAAATCCGTTGCTTGTCATCAATTTAATTTGGTGAAGGATAAGCATACAATAAATCTTATTCTTATTTCCCCGAGGTGATTTAATTCTTTTGTCTGGAGCTTGTTCATCATATCATATCCTTGGTTCTAAATTCTTCATCTTGTTTTCCGGAGCTCCAAGTTATTTAAATTATATCATTTCAAAGCTCCATCTAATTCATTGCAGGCCTTGAATCTTATTCTTTTCATCTTTCACTTCTCTTGGTTTCATTACCGGAGTTTTCATGGTGGGTCATCATGTTTTAATTCATCCTCGAAGTTTTCATCAAGATTCTTGTTGGAGCTCAAGCATTCTTCATCATGCTTTCCAATTGCGATTCTTTCTACCTTATCTTTTCAGATGGTGTTATGTCATTCTTGACAATTCCTTCATGTTTTATGATTCACGAGTTATCAAGAATGAGATATTTAAAACCATCATTTTCCTTGTTCAGGAGATCTTTTCAACCCTTCAATTATTCGTTGGAGTCATCTTGGGTTATAATTCACCTAAAAGCTTTCCTTGAGAATTGTTGCTATTATGGTGCTTATAAATGACCCAAGTTCTTCATTTATCCTTCCGGGAATAAGTTTTTCGTCTCCTTGTTGATCTCGATCCAAGCAATTTGTTTCTGTTAGTGGCTGGTGATAACCTCTTAATTTTGAGATGAATTCCATATGCCCACTTCAAGCTTATTCTTTTGATGTTGATTTTTCCAACAACTCCGTTCAACCCTTCTTCGTAAGGATGCCTTCAAAGTCATTTCTAGTTGAAGATGTTATTCTTCTTCGATCTTTTCACTCCATTATTCGTTCCAGAGGCTTTGTGATATTGCTCTCTTCGAACCATCATCTTGACATATCGAGATCATGTTTTTTTCCTTGCTTATCATTTAACCGGAGTGTTGTATTCTTCATTCAGTTCCGTCATTTTTCTAGTTTTGCCTCTCTTTCAATCGGAGTGTTGTCTGAATCCTTCTTACCCCTTGTGCCATTCTTTCAATGTTCCGGAAGCTGTGTGTTGTTGTTTTCATCAAGTATCTTCCCAACTTGGCAAGTTCATGTTCAATTCCTTCCATTTTCAGTCGGAGTGCTGTCCGAATCATGTCATTCTTATTCCTTGGCTATACCGTTGCGGTTTCATATTCTTTTGGTTCGTAAGCTCTTGTTTCATGTTTTTTAACCTACAAGGTTCTCATAATGTTCCTTGTTCCTCTTTTCTAACGGAGTGTTTCCATCTTCGTTCATCCCTGTTGTATTCTTTCCTTCAAGATTGTTCAACCTCTCAAGGTTCTTTGGTTTCACTCGTGTGTCAAAGAAGCAACTTTGTTTTACGTCTTCCTCTTCCGTTTTTATCTGGTGCCATCTCTAGGATCTCGGGTCGAGATCCTCTGTTAGTGTGGGAGAGTTGTGACGCCCGAAGACCGACGTCCCAGAAGATTCCAGAGATTCCAGATGTTCCGGGTTCCCCCTTGTGTTTCTTTTGTGCTTGTGTTATTATTTTGCATTGCATCATGTCATCATGTCATCATGTCATTAATCTTTTCATCTCAACCTAAATAAATTGTGTGGACCTTCGGTCCATTTAAATCGAGAGAAGGATGACTTCTCTTTATAACATATCCTCCTAATATATGGAGCTAAATAATTATTCTATTTGTTGGAATTCACCATAACACACTTGCATATTTTACCCATGCCTTCTCTTTCTCTTTTCTTGTCTCTCCTATTTTTCGTGGACCGTGGACATTTTTTGCGAGTCCAGGAAAAATTAAACCCATGTACAAATTCTGCTCCTAACCCCCTCTTTCTTTTTCTTTATTTTGTCTCTATTTTCTTTTCTCTCTTTTATTAAGAGAGGACCCAGCCCTTCTAGCCAAGCCCTCAGCCCATCAGCCTCTAGGCCATCTCAGCCTCCAGCTAGCTGAGGCCAGCCTCCCTGTCCTCCTGGCCCTACCGACCCATTCAGCTTCCCAGGCCCAGTCCTCATCTCCCCTCGCAACCCTAAGCCGACCGACCCCCTCCTCTCGTTTCTCCCTCCCAGCGCCGCCGCACCCCCTCGCTCCTCCCAAGCGCTCGCTCCCGAACCCCCTCGCTTTCCCTCGATCTCTCCCCCCCCC
>LR738710.1:629845533-629898479 GCA_902687465.1 Secale cereale
GTGCGAGCCGCCCCGCATCGCCATGGCCCCTGCGCCTCTCCTCCGGCCAGGAGCCACTGCAGCGGCCGCGCCCCTCCTCTCCTCCACCGGTCGTCCTCGCCCCCGCGTCCCCCAGCCGCACGCGCCTCGCCTTCCTTCCCCTCCTCGCGTCGCCGAGCCAGCTGCAGCTGCTCTGCTTCCTCGAGCGTCGCCCGCGCCAGCGCATCACCTGAGCCGCCGTGCTCCATGGCACCTGCGCCTCGGGCCCTGCTCCGACCGCCGGCCACCCCATCTCCAGCGCCGCCGGCCTCTGACTTCCTCCAGCGAGCCCCGCACCCTGCCTCCATCTTCAGCGCCGCGGCCCACCTCGGCTTCATCACCGCGCTGCCCTTCTTCGCCTCCTTGCTGCTGCAGGTCCGGCAGCTCGGCCGGCCAGGAGCCGCCGTCGTCGGTCGCCTTCTATGCACCACCTTGCTGTCGTTTTTTTCCTGTTGTTGTGGACACTGCAGTTGCAACAGCCGTGGGCGCCGAGTTCCCCTTCCGGATTCGTCAAGTTCGGCTACTCGGAGACGCACCAAGTACCACTACATAAAACGTGTACCCCAACGTCTTCTACGACGCGACAAGTACCCCTACGGCAAGTACCACGACGGCCCCGAACATCTACGAGACGTGTACCACTACCTCCCACGACGACCGCGTCGACCCGTCAAGTTCAACTACACGCTTGTACCACTACCGTCGCCGAGGACCCGTGTAATGCAAGCGTCAAGTTCGACTAACGTCGCCGTGTACCACTACTTCCACTACCGTCGCGACATCTACTTCCCTCTACGAACGTGTACCCCGACCGCCTCGAGAACGCCTACTTCCTCTACGAATCGCGAGAACGGCTACATAACGAGTACCTCTACGGAACGACTACTTCCTCTACGACTTGTGTACCACTACTTCCACTATGTCCCTCGACGACTCGAACCACTTCGAAAATGAACGCTTCGAAGGTGTAACCCCGAGACGATGACCCGTGGTTGTATGCTTGCATGTGTTGCATGAGATGTTTCCCTTGTGTACATCGTGCCCGTATCATCTTTTGTCGTGCTCCTCGGTTGCCTCGTCGCCGACTCGTGGGAACCCGGTGACGGGATCACTCCACTTTTCTTCTTGCTTGACACGCTCTCTGTCATCTTTTGCACCGGTCTCTCAACGAGTTACCGGAACCGATATGTTGCGTGGCATCATTTTCGGTTCGTTGCCGTGGCACCCTTTCTTCCACCACGGTGACGATACTTCATATCTCTTATGTCAACTTTTAATAAAAAATGCATAAAACTTGATCATGTCATCCGCATCATGTTAACAACATTATATGTGTGAATTGTTGTTGCTTAAGAATTGCTAAATATGACATATGGGGTTTTTCCGGAATTGTTGTTGTTATTTTCCGGCCTCATTTAAATTGTCTAAATAGGTAGTTTGTTTTTGCTTCACCTCTTGCCATGTTAACATACATTTAATCTTCTCTTGTAAATAAACGAGAGTCAACTAAATAAATAATATGTGGTGTTTCGTCAATATGAAACTCGTTGCATATTGAGCTCCCCTTAACTTGTAGTACTTGTTTGTGCACTTTGCCATGCCATGCATATTTAAACCGGACATGCATCATACTTGGATGTGCATCGTATGCCATGTTTATGCTTGTGTGTTTACCGAGTTGTTTGGTTCTTTCCGGTTGCTTCTCTTGATAGCTTCGGTTTCGTTCCGGAGTTGTGAGGATTCGCTCGACTATGTTGCTCCGTCTACTTCATGGACCCGTTCTTCTCCCTTGCGGAATCCCAGGCAAGATGATCATACCCATGGATACCTTTACTACCATTGCCATGCTTAGTTGTCTCGATGCTATCGTTACATGTCGCGCTACCCATCTTTTATGTCAGCCTCTCCTTGTTGCCATGAAACCTCTAACCTTTGACACCTTCCTAGCAAAAACCACTGTTTGGCTATGTTACCCACTTGCTCAGCCCCTCTTATAGCGTTGTTAGTTGCAGGTGAAGATGAAGATCGTTCCAGGAGTGAACTTGTTGTTGGAATATCACAATATCTATTATTATTATTAACACACCTATATACTGGGCATGGGTGGAAGGCTTGGCCTTTTGCTCGGTGTTTTGTTCCACTCATGCCACCTTAGGTGCCGATAAACCGGCATTATGTTCCTTGATTTTGCGTTACTTACACGATGGGTGGATGGGGACCCCTTGACAGTTCGACTTTGAATAAAACTCCTCCAGCAAGGCCCAACATTGGTTTTAATTTGCTCATAATAACAACTTAATTAATTAATTAAATTGCATAGGGAGTTAGCGCTACTCGACGATTCTTTCTACATAGCAGGGGGGCCAGTGTTGATGGTGTTGGTCCCAAACAGGGAGTATGCGGGGCCACCACGGGGAAACTCGAGGTTTGGTTTTACTCGTATAATCGCCCATCCGGTCGTGGCCTGAGACGAGATACGCGCGGCTACTATCAGGGTGTCGACACACCGGGAGGTCTTGCTGGACTTGTTTTACCATTGTCGAAATGTCTTGTGCACCGGGATGGCGAGCCTGATCGGATTTCCCTAAGATAAGGGGTGATGATATTATATTTATCATTTCAGCTAATCGTGAGAGCTTGTGATGGGCTAAGTTGGGACACCCCTGCAGGGTTATGATCTTTCGAAAGCCGTGCCCGCGGTTATGTGGCAGATTGGAATTTGTTAATGTCCGGTTGTAGAAAACTTGACAGAGGATCCGAAGTAAAACACACAACTGTGTGAGTAACCGTGACTGTCTCTTTTCATTTTGAGAAGAGAACACGGTGGGGTTATGTTTGACTCGTATGTAGTTTAGGATCTTTAGCGATCACTACTAGTTTGCGACCGTTTGCGTAGATGCTCATCTTATTCTGGTACTTGTAAGTTAGCCACCATATTATGCTTAGCCGCTGCTGCAACCTCACCACCTTACCTCTTCCTTACCTATAAAGCTTTGCTAGTCTTGATACCCATGGTTATGGGATTGCTGAGTCCTCGTGGCTCACAGATACTACAACACCAGATGCAGGTTCCGCCGTGTTTGATGCAGGAGCTGGTTCAAGTACTTCTGGGAGCTCGATGAAGAGAGTGGTCGTGCTTGTGACGTTTTCGACGATTAGTAGTGGTTTCTACTAGGATTCGATCTAGACCTGTGGCTTTATGTTGTTTTTGGTATCTTTCTTTTGGATCTTCACCCGTAGTCGGGTAGTGATGTTTTGAATGATGATTTGCTTATGTAATGTATTGTGTGAAGTGGCGAGTGTAAGCCAACTATCTCCTTTTGCAATTTAATCCCTCTTTTACATGAGTCGTGCAAAGATACCAAACTTGAGATCATTCCAGAATGGGCTTATACCTTTAAGTCGTGCCTCGACACGTAGGAGGTATAGTCCCATCCTGGGCATTACAGAGGATGTCTCCTGGGTACTTACATTGGAGGAAGGAAGAAGACCAGGATAATCGGCTATAATTGCCACTTCTGTACCATTGTGGCTCGCCTGATAGAAGACCTCATCAATGATTTCTATGAATATATCCGGATCCTCTTCGAATCCGAGATCTTTGCCGTAAGCACGGTCCTCTGGTTGTGGGGCAGGGCAATGAACCCCCTCGATCACCTTCCTCCATGTCTGTTTCAAAAAATAGCCGACTATAGTTCGATCAACATATCACAGTGAAGAGATTGGAGGATGTTAGCAATCAAAAAAACTTACCCAGTCGATGGGGTTATACATAGAAAAACCTTCCTGACATTGTAAACGGACAAAGTCTTCTTTCTCCCCCTTGTAAAGATCTGCTAAGATGGTGGCCAAGGTGGTCGGGGTATCAGGACCCTCACGCTTGTAGCGAGACGTGTCGTCCTTCCCGTTGTAATGCCACATGGGAAACCCCCTGGATTGAAGTGGCTGAACACATTGCTTTATCGCAATAGCAATAACTTCAATTATCAAGAGTTTGGAGTGGGCTAGTACCCTGATCTTGCTGACTAGCCTCTTAACTTTCTCACTATCCCCTTGCTTGGGGCTCGGGGGGCGCCATTTGAAGTGTTTCTTCAAAGGGGTGCTGGAGAATTCGAGAAGACCGCGTCGAAATGGGTCTGGAAGAGCAACGTCTTCGATATAAAACCACTCCGAGGGCCTCTCTTCGGGTCCCTTTTTGGGAGTGCCGGACAGGTAACCTGTTCCTGCTATGAGCCATACTTCAGCACCGCCCACCTCGAATATGGATCCCTTTTGGGAGCGAGGGATGAGGCAAAAGAACTTTCTCCATAGTTCAAAATGAGCTTCGCAGCCTAGAAATAGCTCACAAAGAGCAACAAAACCCGTGATGTGCAGGATAGAACCTGGCGTAAGGTTGTGCAGTTGGAGCTCATAAAACTCCAAAAAGCCTAGGAGGAAGGGATGGATTGGAAAGCCTACACCGCTCAAAAGGAATGAAACAAAGCACACCCGCTCCTCCTTACTGCGGTTGTGGATATTTTTTGCCAGTGCCTCGCCGTCAAATGAAGCTAAACCAGCCCGAACGGAGACTAAATCCGCAGGACGCACATACCCCTCCATCTTAAGCCTATTCAGCTGGTAGTGGGATAGTGAGCAACTTCCCCAATCGCCTGCTTGAGCGTCATGGGGACGCGAGGAAGATCCAGGAGCGCTTGCCATGTTTGGAGGATTTTTCGTGGTTTGCTCTAAGGAACCCCGCGCGGTGTGGAAGGGCATCTGAGATCCAATCTCCTCAAATAGACGTCGTCCCCGCGCGACCATGGGTTTTTTGTAAAAAGTAAGTGGACTGTTCGCATTCGCCTAACGCATGGAAGTCGAGGCGATAACAAGGAGGAATCATCAAGGCATGGTATAAAGGTCAGAGCCGAACTCTCATTGTTACAGAGTATAACGAAGAACCTGCCTTGCAAGGCCGAAGACACAAAGCCGGATACTACATCGTCATTGAAGGCAAGTTCGGGGGCTACTGAGGCAGTCCTGGATTTGGGGGTCCTCGGGTATCCGGGATACTAGTGGTGGGCCGGAGTGATGGGCCGTGAAGATAAAGGAGAAGACCACCCCCCCGTATCCAGGTAGAACTCCTATGTATGTAGAAAGGTAAATTTGATGTTCGGATGTAATGATTCCTTCCTCCTCAAGTCAACTTTGTACAACCCTAGGCCCCTCCTATGTGTAAATAAGCCGGAGAGATTTGTCCATAGAGGCTAACAGAACAATCATAGGCTAGAAATCTAGGGTTTAGCCATTACGATCTCGAGCTAGATCAACTCTTGTAATCTTCATATCCATGAAGATCAATCAAACAGGAAGTAAGGTATTACCTCCATAGAGAGGGCCTGAACCTGGGTAAACATCGTGTCCTTGTCTCCCCCTGCTACCACCGATCCTCAGATACATAGCTTGGGCCCCTACCTGAGATTTATCGGTTTTGACAGCGACATACGCGCTGCCACAGCTTTCTTCATCGCGAGGAAGGCACGCTGGACCGTTGTTAGGTAACGTAGCATGGAAAACAAAAAAATCTACGCACATGCAAGATCTATTCATGGAGATGCATAGCTACGAGAGGGGGAGAGCATCTTCATACCCTTGAAGAACGCTAAGCGGAAGCGTTTATGAACGCGGTTGATGTAGTCATACACTTTCACGATCCATCCCGATCAAGTACCGAACGTACAGCACCTCCGCGTTCAACACACGTTCAGCTCAATGATGTCCTCGCTTTCTTGATCTAGCAAGAGGGGCGAAGTAGTACATGAGTTCTGGCAGTACGACGGCATGGTGTCGGTGGTAGTGAAGAACAAACTCCGTAGGGCTTCGCCAAGCACAACGGAACTATGACAAAAGATAAACTAGAGGGGACAGGGTTGCCGGCACACGGCTGGTGAATCTTGATGTATTTCGGGTGCTATCCCTACCCCTCTATTGATATGTTGGGCCCTGGGGTCATTTCTTGGAGAAAGAGCCTCCTCAAAGTCGGTTTAGCCCGCGTCTCCAACGTATCTATAATTTTTGATTGTTCCATGCTATTATATATGATGTTTTGGATGTTTAATGGGCTTTATTATACACTTTTATATTATTTTTGGGACAAACCTGTTAACCCAAAGGCCCAGTCCAGATTGTTGTTTTTTTGCCTATTTCAGGGTTTCGCAGAAAAGGAATATCAAACGGAATGAAACCTTCGGGAGAGATATTTTTGGAACGGATATCTTCACGAGAGACTTGAGAACCAAGGCAGAGGCGACATGTGGCATCCACGAGGGTGGAGGGCGCGGCACCTCCCCGTAGGGCGCCTCCTGCCTCGTGGGCCCAACGTTGCTCCCCTGATGCCCTCCTTCCACCTATATATACCCATGTACCCTGGAAACATCGAATAAATAGAGAAAACGCTAATTCCACCGCCGCAACCTTCTGTTTCCGTGAGATCCTATCTTGGGGCCTGTTCCGGAGCTCCGCCGGAGGGGGGGATCTTCCATGGAGTGCTTCTACATCAACACCATCTCCTCACCATGAGTTGTGAGTAGTTTACCACAGACCTTCGGGTCCATAGTTAGTACCTAGATGGCTTCTTCTCTCTTTTTGGATCTCAATACCAAGTTCTCCTTGGTCTTCGAGGAGATCTATTCGATGTAATATTTTTGCGGTGTGTTTGTCGAGATACGATGAATTGTGGGTTTATGATCAAGATTATCTATGAGAAATATTTGGTTCTTTTCTGAATTCTTTTATGTATGATTATAATATCCTTGCAAGTCTCTTCGAATTATCGGTTTGGTTTGGCCTACTAGATCTATAGTTCTTGTAATGGGAGAAGTGCTTGGCTTTGGGTTCAATCTTGCGGTGTCCTTTCCCAGTGATAGCAGGGGCAGCAAGGCACATATAGTATTGTTGCCATCGAGGATAAAAAGATGGGGTTTACATCATATTGCTTGAGTTTATCCCTCTACATCATGTCATCTTGCTTAAAGCATTATTCTGTTCTTATGAACTTAATACTCTAGATGCATGCTGGATAGCAGTCGATGTGTGGAGTAATAGTAGTAGATGCAGAATCATTTCGGTCTACTTGTCACGGACGTGATGCCTATATATAATGATCATGCCTAGATATTCTCATAATTATTCACTTTTCTATCAATTGCTTGAAAGTAATTTGTTCACCCACTGTAGAAATCTGCTATCATGAGAGAAGCCACTAGTGAAACCTATGGCCCCCGGGTCTATTCTCAACATATCAATCTACAATCTACTTTACTTTGCTGTTTTTACTTTCTGTTCTTATATCCAAAAATACCAAAAATATCAAACTATCCTATCATTAGATCTCACTTTCGTAAGTGATCGTAAAGGGATTGACAACCCCTTATCGCGTTGGCTACGAAGTTCTTATTCGTTTGTGCAGGTGCGAGGGACTCGCGCGTGGTCTCCTACTAGATTGATACCTTGGTTCTCAAAAACTGAGGGAAATACTTACGCTACTGTGCTGCATCACCCTTTCCTCTTCGAAAGAATACAATGCAAGGTCGAGAAGTAGCAAGAAGAATTTCTGGCGCCGTTGCCGGGGAGGCTTACGCAAAAGTCATATACCAAGTACCTATCACAAACCCTTATCCTGCGCATTACATTTATTTGCCTCTCGTTTTCCTCTCCCCCACTTCACCCTTGCCGTTTTATATGCCCTTCTTTTTGCCGTGTGTTTACCGTTCGCTTGCTTCTTATTTGCTTGTGCATTGGATTGCTTGCTTGTCACTATGGCTCAAAACAATACCAAATTGTGTGACTTCTCGAATACCAACAATAATGATTTTATTAGCACTCCGGTTGCTCCTGTTACTGATGCCGAATCTTGTGACATCAATGCTGCTATGTTGAATCTTGTCATGAAAGATCAATTTTCCGGCCTTCCTAGTGACGATCCCGCTACCCATCTAAACAACTTTGTTGATTTGTGTGATATGCAAAAGAAGAGGGATACGAATAATGATATTGTTAAATTGAAGTTATTTCCGTTTTCACTTGGAGATCGTGCTAAAACTTGGTTTTCCTCTTTGCCTAGAAATAGTATTGATTCGTGGAATAAGTGCAAAGATGCTTTTATCTCTAAGTATTTTCCTCCTGCTAAGATCATCTCTCTTAGAAATGATATTATGTATTTTAAGCAATTAGATCATGAGCATGTTGCACAAGCTTGGGAGAGAATGAAATTAATGATACGTAATTGCCCTACACATGGTTTGAACTTATGGATGATTATACAAAACTTTTATGCTGGCTTGAATTTTGCTTCTAGAAATCTTTTAAATTCGGCCGCAGGAGGCACTTTCATGGAAACTACCTTAGGAGAAGCTACCAAACTCCTAGATAATATTATGGTTAATTATTCTCAATGGCACACCGAAAGATCTACTAGTAAAAAAGTGCACGCTATTGAAGAGATTAGTGTTTAGAGTGGAAAGATGGATGAACTTATGAAACTATTTTCTGCTAAGAGTGCTTCTTCTGATCCTAATGATATGCCTTTATCCACGTTGATTGAAAATAATAATGAATCTTTGGATGTGAATTTTGTTGGTAGTAATAATTTTGGTAACAATGCTTATAGAGGAAACTTTAATCCTAGGCCTTTTCCTAGTAATTCCTCTCATAATTATGGTAATTCCTACAATAACTCTTATGGAAAGATGCCTTCTGAATTTGAAACTAGTGTTAAGGTGTTTATGAATTCACAAAAGAATTTCAATGCTTTGCTTGAAGAAAAATTGCTTAAGATTGATGAATTGGCTAGAAGTGTGGATAGAATTACTCTTGATGTTGACTCCTTGAAACTAAGATCTATTCCACCTAAGCATGATATCAATGAGTCTCTCAAAGCCATGGGAATTTCCATTGATGAATGCAAAGAAAGAACCGCTAGGATGCGTGCTAAAAAAGAGAGCTTTATAAAAGCATGTTCTTCTAGTTACCATGAAAATAAAGATGAAGATCTGAAAGTTATTGATGTGTCTCCTATTAGATCCTTGTTTTCTAGTATGAATCTTGATAAAGATGGGACTAGAGATGAGTCCACTTTAATTAAAAGGCGTCCCAATGATTCAGAGTTTTTAGGTCTTGATGCTAAAATTGTTAAAAGTGGGATTGAAGAGATTAAAACTTTGCATAGTGATGAACCCACTACTTTGGATTTCAAGGGATTCAATTATGATAATTGCTCTTTGATTGATTGTATTTCCTTGTTGCAATCCGTAGTAAATTCTCTGCATGCTTATAGTCAAAATAAAGCTTTTACCAAACACATAGTTGATGCTTTGATGCAATCTTCTGAAGAAACACTTGAATTAGAAGTTTCCATCCCTAGAAAGCTTTATGATGAGTGGGAACCTACTATTAAAATTAAAATTAAAGATCATTAATGCTTTGCTTTGTGTGATTTGGGTGCAAGTGTTTCCACTATCCCAAAAACTTTGTGTGATTTGTTAGGTTTCCATGAGCTTGATGATTGTTCCTTAAATTTGCATCTTGTTGATTCTACCATTAAGAAACCTATGGGAAGGATTAATGATCTTCTTATTGTTGCCAATAGGAATTATGTGCCTGTAGATTTCATTGTTCTTGATATAGATTGCAATCCTTCATGTCCTATTATTCTTGGTAGACCTTTCCTTAGAATGATTGGTGCAATTATTGATATGAAGGAAGGAAATATTAGATTCAATTTCCATTAAGGAAATGCATGGAACACTTTCCTAGAAAATAAATAACTTACCTTATGAATCCATTATGAGAGCCACTTATGGATTGCCTTCCAAAGATGGCAATACCTAGATCTATCCTTGTATCATGCCTAGCTAGGGGCGTTAAGCGATAGCGCTTGTTGGGAGGCAACCCAATTCTATTTTCTTTGTTTTTGCTTCTGTTTAGGAATAAATATTGCATCTAGCTTCTGTTTAGATGTGGTTTTGTGTTTTAATTAGTGTTTGATCCAAGTAGAACCTTTGGGAAGACTTGTGTGAAGTTTATATGATCTTGCCGTAAAAAACAGAAACGTTAGTGCTCACTAGAATAGTCACCAGATTTTACTGGAGAGTGATATTTAGTTGATTCTTTTTGCAGATGATTAATAGACAAATTCCTCACATTTACCAATGTGTTTCAATTTTTTGGAGTTACAGAAGTATGCGGAAGTTACAAATTACTACAGACTGTTTTGTTTTTGATAGATTCTGTTTTTCGTGTGTTGTTTGCTTATTTTGATGAATCAATGAGTAGTATTGGAGGATATGAATCATAGAGAAGTTGAAATACAGTAGGTTTAACACCAATATAAACAAATAATGAGTTCATTACAGTAGCTTTGAGTGGTGGTTTGTTTTCTTATACTAACGGAGCTCACGAGATTTTTGGCTAAGTTTTGTGTTGTGAAGTTTTCAAGTTTTGAGTATGGCTTTGATGGACTATGGAACAAAGATTGGCAAGAGCCTAAGCTTGGGGATGCCCAAGGCACCCCAAGGTAAAATTCAAGGACAACCAAAAGCCTAAGCTTGGGGATGCCCCGGGAAGGCACCCCCTCTTTCGTCTTCATCCATCGGTAACTATACTCGGGACTATATTTTTATTCACCACATGATATGTGTTTTACTTGGAGCGTCATGTATGATTTGAGTCTTTGCTTGTTAGTTTGCACAATCATCCTTGCTAGACACACCTTTTTGAGAGAGATAAATATGGCCTAGAATTTGTTAGAACACTCTATGTGCTTCACTTATATCTTTTGAGCTAAATAGTTTTGCTCTAGTGCTTCACTTATATCTTTTAGAGCACGGTGGTGATTTTATTTTGTAGAAATTGTTGATCTCTCATGCTTCACTTATATCCTTTTGAGAGTATTTTAGAACAGCATGGTAATGTGCTTTGGTTATAAAACTAGTCCTAATATGATAGGCATCCAAGATAAATGTAGTAAAAACTTTCATACAAGGTGCATTGAATATGATGAGAAGTTTGATACTTGATGATTGTTTTGAGATACGGGGATAGTGATATTAAATTCATGCTAGTGGAGTTATTATGAAATTGAGAAATACTTGTGTTAAAGTTTGTGATTCCCGTAGCATGCACGTATGGTGAACCGCTATGTGACGAAGTTAGAGCATGAGGTATTTGTAGAGTGTCGTCCTTTGTGTGGAGGTAGGGGGCGCACGATGGTTAACTCCTACCAACCTCCCCCCTAGGAGCATGCGTTGATTGCTTTGTTTTGATGAATCGTAAATTTTTGCAATAAGTATATGAGTTCTTTATGACTAATGATGAGTCCATGGATTATACGCACTCTCACCCTTCCACCATTGCTAGCCTCTCTTGTACCGCACAACTTTCGCCGGTACCATACACCCACTATATACCCTCCTAAAAACAGCCACCATATACCTTCCTCAAAACAACCACCATACCTACCTATCATGGCATTTCCATAGCCATTCCGACATATATTGGCATGCAACTTTCCACCATTTCCGTTCACATGACACGCTTCATATTTTCATATTGCCATGCATGATCATGTAGTTCACATCGTATTTGTGGCAAAGCCACCATGCATAATTTTTCATACATGTCGCTCTTGATTCATTGCACATCCCGGTACACCGCCGGAGGCATTCATGTAGAGTCATACTTTGTTCTAGTATCGAGTTGTAAATCAATATAAGTGTGATGATCATCATTATTAGAGCATTGTCCCAAAGAAAAAAAAAGAAAAAAAATGAAGGAAAGGCCAAAAAAAGAAAGGTCCAAAAAAGCAAAAAAAGAAAATAAAAGAAAAAGGGACAATGCTACTATCGTTTTCCACACTTGTGCTTCAAAGTAGCACCATGTTCTTCATGATAGAGAGTCTCATGTTTAGTCACTTTCATATACTAGTGGGAATTTTCATTATAGAACTTGGCTTGTATATTCCAACGATGGGCTTCCTCAAATGCCCTAGGTCTTCGTGAGCAAGCAAGTTGGATGCACACCCACTTAGTTTCTTTTGTTGAGCTTTCATACATTTTTAGCTCTAGTGCATCCGTTGCATGGTAATCCCTACTCACTCGCATTGATATCTATTGATGGGCATCTCCATAGCCTATTGATACGCCTAGTCGATGTGAGAATTTCTTCCTCCTTTTTTGTCTTCTCCACAACCACCACTCTATTCCACCCATAGTGCTATATCCATGGCTCACGCTCATGTATTGCGTGAAAGTTGAAAGGTTTGAAAAAATTGAGTATGAAAACAATTGCTTGGCTGAAACCGGGGTTGTGCATGATATGAATATTTTGTGTGATGAAGAGGGAGCATAGCCAGACTATATGATTTTGTAGGGATAACTTTCTTTGGCCATGTTATTTTGAGAAGACAT
Organism: Secale cereale; assembly: GCA_902687465.1. Lineage (NCBI taxonomy): Eukaryota > Viridiplantae > Streptophyta > Magnoliopsida > Poales > Poaceae > Secale > Secale cereale. Next base: position 629,857,992 of record LR738710.1, read on the forward strand.
GATTGCTTTGTTAGTATGCTTGAAGTATTATTATTTCTTATGTCAATATAGACTTTTGGCTTGAATCTTTCGAATCTGGACATTCATGCCACAATAAAGATAATTACATTGAAAATGATGTTGGTTAGCATTCCACATCAAAAAATCTGTTTTTATCATTTACCTACTCGAGGACGAGCAAGAATTAAGCTTGGGGGTGCTTGATACGTCTCCAACATATCTATAATTTTTTATTGTTCCATGCTATTATATATGATGTTCTGGATGTTTAATGGGCTTTATTATACACTTCTATATTATTTTTGGGACTAACCTATTAACCCAAAGGCCGAGTCGAGATTGCTGTTTTTTTGCCTATTTCAGGGTTTCGTAGAAAAGGAATATCAAACGGAGTCCAAACGGAATGAAATCTTTGGGAGAGATATTTTTGGAACGATATCTTCACGAGAGACTTGAGAACCAAGGCAGAGGGGACACGTGGCGTCCACGAGGGTGGAGGGCGCACCCCCTACCTCGTGGGCCCCACGTTGCTCCCCCGATGCCCTCCTTCCTCCTATATATACCCATGTACCCTCAAAACATCGAAGCAATAGAGAAAACCCTAATTCCACCGCCGCAACCTTCTGTTCCCGTGAGAGCCCATCTTGGGGCCTGTCCCGGAGCTCCGATGGAGGGGGGATCTTCCACGGAGTGCTTCTACATCAACACCATCGCCTCACCATGAGTTGTGAGTAGTTTACCACAGAACTTCGAGTCCATAGTTAGTACCTAGATGACTTCTTCTCTCTTTTTGGATCTCAATACCAAGTTCTCCTCGGTCTTCGACGAGATCTATTCGATGTAATGTTTTTGCGGTGTGTTTGTCGAGATCCGATGAATTGTGGGTTTATGATCAAGATTATGTATGAGAAATATTTGGTTCTTTTCTGAATTCTTTTATGTATGATTGTAATATCCTTGCAAGTCTCTTCAAATTATCGGTTTTGTTTGGCCTACTAGATCTATAGTTCTTGCAATGGGAGAAGTGCTTGGCTTTGGGTTCAATTTTGCGGTGTCCTTTCCCAGTGACAGCAGGGGTAGCAAGGCACGTATAGTATTGTTGCCATCGAGGATAAAAAGATGGGGTTTATATCATATTTCTTGAGTTTATCCCTCTACATCATGTCATCTTGCTTAAAGCATTACTCCGTTCTTATGAACTTAATACTCTAGATGCCTGCTGGATAGGGGTCGATGTGTGGAGTAGTAGTAGTAGATGCAGAATCGTTTCGGTCTACTTGTCACAGATGTGATGCCTATATATAATGATCATGCCTAGATATTCTCATAATTATTCGCTTTTCTATCAATTGCTCAACAGTAATTTGTTCACCCACCGTAGAAATCTGCTATCATGAGAGAAGCCACTAGTGAAACCTATGGCCCCCGGGTCTATTCTCAACATATCAATCTACAATAAATTTTACTTTGCTGTTTTTACTTTCTGTTCTTATATCCTAAAATACCAAAAATATCAAACTATGCTATCTATCAGATCTCACTTTCGTAAGTGACCGTAAAGGGATTGACAACCCCTTATCGCGTTGGCTGCGAAGTTCTTATTTGTTTGTGCAGGTGCGAGGGACTCGCGCGTGGTCTCCTACTGGATTGATACCTTGGTTCTCAAAAACTGAGGGAAATACTTACGCTACTGTGCTGCATCACCCTTTCCTCTCCGAGGGAATACAACGCAACCTCGAGAAGTAGCAGACTCCACAACCAGACGCCAGGGTCCTCAGCGTGTGGTCCAGATGCTAGGGTCCCTGGTGTCTGGCCCCTGCTGGCCTCCGCAAAACTTCGTTTTGCACCTTCCTGAAGCCTCGTTGGCTTTACCCCTTGGCCCAAATAAAGTGTTTTCGTACTAGAACATTTCAGGAAACATGTAAAACCTTTTCCGGTGAATTCTGGAACCCTTCTGGAGACCAAACGCTATTATCTATTATATCAATCTTTACCTCGAGAAAATTCTTGAGCTCCTCGTCATGTCCGTGATCTCATCCAGGACACCGAGCAACATTCGGTCACCAACATACATAACTCATATATTATCATTCTTGGATGTTTTACAATCATTTTATAGCAACTTTATACCATTTTCTGGGACTAATCTATTGACATAGTGCCTAGTGCCAGTTGCTATTTTTTTCTTCGCAAAAAATCAATACCAAACGGAGTCCAAACATAGTGACACTTTTTGTAGATTTTTTCTGGACCTGAAGACACCCAGTGGGCCAAAGAAGTACCAGAGGGGCCTCCGAGGGGAGCACAATCCACTGGGGCGCGCCTGGAGGCCCAGCCGCGCCCAGGTGGGTTGTGCCCACCTCGGTGGCCTACTACACCGCCTCATCGCCCTATAAATTCCCAAAGATTCCAAAAACCCTAGGGGAGTCGATGACATTTGTTCCAGCTACCGCTAGTTCCAGAACCATGAGATCCAATCTAGAGCCCTTCTCCGGCATTTTGCTGGAGGAGGAAATCATCACTCGAGGCCATCTTCATCATCCCGGCGGCCACCCTGATGAGGAGGGAGTAGTCCACCCTCGGGGCTGACTGTTCGTACCAGCAGCTATGTGTTTAATCTCTCTCTCCCTCTCTCTCTATCTCGTGTTCTTGAGATGCACAATCTTGATATCACAGGCTTTGTTAATATAGTTGGATCATATGGTGTTTCTCCCTCTCTATCTTGTTGTGATGAATTGAGTTTTCCCTTCGAGATTTTATTCTTATCAGATTGAATACTTTTATGGATTTGAGAACACTTGATATATGTCTTGCTATGAATACACGTGGTTACAATGGGTTATTATTGATTCACTTGATATGTGTTTTGACAATCAACTCACGGATTCCCGAGGTGACATTGGGGTAATCTAGGCATAGGTGTTGATGCACATTCTCATCTTTGTTTCTCCGGTAGAAATCTTGGGGCACTCTTTGAGGTTCTTTGTGTTGGATTGAGTATTATGAATCTGAAATTGTTTGATGCATATCGTATAATTAACTCACAGGTACTTGTGCTGACATTGGAGTATCTAGGTGACATTAGAGTTGGTTGATGTGTATCATATGGTGTTATTTTAGTACGAAATCTTGATAGATCGATCGGAAAGGATAACTTGATGTTGTTTTAGTACGAAATCTTGATAGATCGATCGGAAAGAATAACTTTGAGGTGGTTTCATACCCTACAAACAATTTCTTCTTATGTTCTCCGCTAGATAGGTACTTTGGATTGTTTCTTCATCGCACACCGAGGGATGGTTATGTGATCCAAATATATTACCATTGTTGAGAGATTGCACTAGCGAAAGTACGGACCATAGGCCTCATTTTCAAGCATTGCAATACTGTTTGTGATCACTTTTGTTACTTGCTACCTTGCTGTATTTTATTGTTCATATTACAAAAATCAATATCTACTATCCATATTACACTTGTATCACCATCTCTTCGCCGAACTAGTGCACCTATACAATTTACCATTGTATATGGTGTGTTGGGAACACAAGAGACTCTTTGTTATTTGGTTGCAGGATTGTTTCAGAGAGACCATCTTCATCCTACACCTCCCACGGATTGGTAAACCTTAGGTCATCCACTTGAGGGAAAATTGCTACTGTCCTACAAAACTCTGCGCTTGGAGGCTCAACACGAGTCTACAAGAATAAAGTTGTGTAGTAGACATCAACGGGGCTTACCCATCTACTATCAGTTATTGGATAGATTATACCTGCTTCGAGAGGCTTTAATATTTTAGTTCTTACCACTTCTTTCATCTTTGGATTTAAACGATGTTGGTGGTCAACAACGGGTTTAGTATCCGGTTCCATATTAATCTTATGCTGACATAGAGTGAGACTAATGCCCTTAAGATCATCAAGAGTATATCCAATAGCAGCCCGGTGCTTCTTCAGAATTTTCAATAATCTTTCTTTTTCATGTTCTGAAATGTTAGCACTAATAATAATAGGATATATCTTTTTTTCATCAAGATAGGCATATTTAAAAGTGTCGGGCAATTGTTTTAGTTCAAACACAGGATCGCCTTTAGGTGGAGGAGGACCTCCTAGAGTTTCAATAGGCAAGTTGTGCTTAAGCAGAGGTTGTTATTCAAAGAAAATTCTATCTATTTCATTTCTTTCGTGCATGTGCATGTCATTTTCGTGGTCTAGCAAATATTGTTCTAGTGGATTAGTGGGAGGCACAATAATAGAGGCAAGACTAACTATTTCGTCTTTACTAGGTAATTCTTTCTTATGCGGTTTTTTATTAAACTTGGAAAAATTAAACTCATGAGACTTATCACCAAAACTAACAGAGACAATTTGTTTATGTCAATCTATAGTAGCATTCATAGTGTTCAAGAAAGGTCTACCAAATATAATGGTACAAAATTCATCTTGTGGGGAACCAAGAACTAGAAAATTAGTAGGGTATTTCGTTTTCCCGCACAAGACTTCAACATCTATAAAAATCCCAAGTGGTGTGATGGTGTCCCTATTAGCAAGTTTAATAGTAACATCTATGTCTTCTATTTCAGCGGGTGCTATGTCATTCATAATTTCTTGATACAAAGTAAAATGAATAGCACTTACGCTAGCACCTATATCACATAAACCATGATAACAATGATCTCCTATTTTAACTGAGACGACATACATGCCAACGACGGGTCTATGTTTATCTTTCCCATCGGGTTTGGCAATTCTAGCAGCTTCACCAATGAAGTAAATAACATGCCCATCAATATTATCAACCAAGAGATCCTTAACCATAGCAGCACTAGGTTCTACCTTAATCTGCTCAGGGGGTTTAGGTGTTTTAATATTACTTTTGCGAACCACGGTTGAAACCTTAGCGTGTTCCTTTATCCTAATGTGAAAGGTGGTTTCTCAATATAAGCAGTAGGAACAACTAGCTCAAAATTGTAGAAGATACTTTCCTCTTTAGGTATTACCAGTTCATTAATTTCTTATTTAATAGGGGGATGATATTTAAACCACTTCTCCTTAGGGAGATCAACATGAGCAGCAAAAGATTCATAAAAGAGGCTACTATCTTAGAGTCAAGTCCATATTTAGTGCTAAACTTTTGGAAATATCGGTATTCATAAAAGATCTAACACAATCAAACTCAAGCTTAATACCTGAATCTTTACCTTCGTCGAGTTCCCAATGTTCAGAGTCGCGTTTAATTATTTCTAAGAGATCCCACCTGAATTCAATAGTCTTCTTCATAAAAGAACTAGTAGAAGAAGTATCGAGCATGGATCGATCATTATGAGAGAGACGGGCATAAAAGTTCTGAATAATAATTTTTATCAAGAGCTCATGATTGGGGCATGAATATAACATGGACTTAAGCCTCCCCCAAGCTAGAGCGATACTTTCTCCTTCACGAGCCCAAAAATTATATATGTAATTCCGATCACGATGAACTAAACACATAGGACATTTTTTGGGTGAAATTCCAATTTCAATCGATTCCAGTTCCAAGACCCAATATCATCACATAGCCTATACCATGTCAATGCACTTCCCTTCAAAGATAAAGGGAAAACCTTATTCTTAGCTTCATATCCGGGTAAACCCGCAAGCTTGGATAATCCACACATATCAAGTGCATATTAGGATGTTCAGTTCCATCTCCTTCATAAGGATCAGCTAGCAGTTGCTCTATCATACCCGAAAGAATTTCATATTCAATATTTTCAGTAGGTGTAGTAGGTTAACGGTGCATCCGTTCGAGGTGAAGATACCCCGAACAAACCCCTCAAGGAATTGTTCTCTGTAGTAACAAGTAACAATAAATTTTAGCACGTAGTAATAACTTTTCCTTACCAATTTACACTTACCAAGAGCGCTCCACTCCCCGGCAACGACGCCAGAAAAGAGTCTTAATAATCCACAAGTATAGGGGGTCAATCATAGTCATTTCAATAAGTAAGAGTGTCGAACCCAACGAGGAGCAGAAGGAAATGACAAGTGGTTTCCAGCAAGGTAATGGTTGCAAGCACTGAAATAGCCGGTAACAGATAGCTTGATAGCAAGATAATTTGTAACGAGCAAGTAACGGTAATGGTAAATAGTATGCAACAAGATAGCCCAATCCTTTTGTGGCAAAGGACATGCCAAAATAGTTTCTTATGATAAGCAAAGCGTTCTTGAGGAGACTCAGGAATTTCATCTAGTCACTTTCATCATGTTGGTTCGATTTGTTCGCTACTTTGATAATTTGATATGTGGGTGGATCGGTGCATAGGTGTTTTTCTTACTTGAACAAACCTCCTACTTATGATTAAGCCACTCGCAAGCATACGCAACTGCGAGAAAAGTATTAAGATAAAAATCTAACCATACCATTGAACATTTGGATCCAAATCGGCCCCTTACGAAGTAGCGCATAAACTATGGTTTAAGCTTCTGCCACTCTAGAAATCCATCATCTAATAATTACTCCACAATGCATTACCTTAGGCCCAAGTATGGTGAAGTGTCATGTATTCGACGTTCACATGACACCACCAAGGGAATCACAACATACATATCATCGAAATATCGAACACATATCAAGTTCACATGATTTCTTGCAACAATATTTCTCCCATGACCTCAAGAACAAAAGTAACTACTCATGAATGGTAAACATGCTCAAGATTAGAGGGGTATTAAATAGCATAATGGATCTGAACATATAATCCTCCACCAAATAAACCATATAGTAATCAACTGCAAGATGTAATCAACACTATTAGTCACCCACAGGTATCAATATGAGGTTCCGGTACAAAGATTGAACATAGGAGATGAACTAGAGTTTGAGAGGAGATGGTGCTGTTGAAGATGTTGATGAAGATTGACCTCCCAAAGATGAAAGGGTTGGTGGTGGTGATGATGATGATGAATTTCCCCTCTAGAAGGGAAGTTCCCTCGCTCCACCGGAGGGCAAAAGTGCTCCTGCCCAAGTTCCGCCTTGAGAAGGCGAAACTCCATCCCGAAAGTCCTCTCTTATTTTTTCTATGTCAAAATGACTTATATACCAGAAGAGGGGCACCGGAGGTGGGCCGAGGAGGGCACAAATCACCAGGGCGCACCTGAGGGCCATGGTGCGCCCAAGTGGGTTGTGCCCACTTGGTGGGCCCCTATGGTACTTATTTGCTCCATTATTCATCATATATTCCAAAATAAATCTCTGTAAATTTTCTGCTTATTGGAAGTTGTGTAGAATAGGTGGCCTGACATAGCTTTTCCAGGTCCAGAATTCCAGCTGCCGGTACTCTTCCTCTTTGTGTAAACCTTGCATTTTATGAGTTAAAAGGCATTAGAGTTACTCCATAAAGCATTATTATGCATAAAAACATTATAAATAACAGCAAGAAAACATGATGCAAAATGGACGTATCATTAGGAAACCTTAACCATCTTTGATCAACGAGCTAGTCTAGTAGAGGCTCACTAGGGACACGGTATTTGTTCACATGTATTTAAGTTTCCGGTCAATACAATTCTAGCATGAATAATAAACCTTTATCATGATTAAGGAAATATAATAATAACCATTTTATTATTTCCTCTAGGGCATATTTCCATCTACTACTAGGGAAAACCTTATACACAGAACCTTAGCAGTAGCGTCGGAAAAGAAGGGGCGCTACTGCTAATTAGCAGTAGCGCCTGCCATAAACAGGCACTACTGCTGCCGACTTAGCAGTAGCGCGGTCCGGTAGAACAACGCTACTACTAAAATTGCCCGACCACTCCCATCACGCTAGGTTTAGTAGTAGTGCGCCCACTTTAACCGCGCTACTGCTACATCAATAGTAGTAGCACGCTTTTTCTGCACGACACTACTACTAAGGTTGAACCCGACCACATGGAGGGCCCCACTTAGAAGTAGCACCTCTCCCAGAAGCATGCTATTGCTATATTATTAGCAGTAGCACCTCTCGCAGAAGCGCACTATTGCTATATTATTAGCAGCAACATGTTTTACACCCTGCGCTACTGCTAAACTGCAGCAACCACCTTTTTCCTCCCCCTCCCCCATCCTCTATTCCTTCACTTTCCCATAGCTCCCACCTCCTTTCTCCCTCACTTTGCTTCTTCCACACTACTTCTCCCCCTCATCACTCTCCTTCTTCTACCTATCTTTCTCTCTCTTTATTGCTCCTAGCTAACTACACCACCTCCATTAATGCATCTCTCCTTTCTCTTTTTCCTCCCCCCTCAACTAGTTGAACTTATCTCCTTCCCAAACTAGCTAGATAGATCTGGCATTTAGTGAAGTGACCTATGTACCTCCCTAACTATATCTAGCCTTATCAAGAAGAGCTTTGCCCACTTTTGATATTCCATAGATGTGTGTGGCGACACAGATCGACATCATCATCACCGTGCTCGATCTCGAGATAGGTGATTATTTTTTTTTTGCTTTTGCAAGAATGGAAATATGTGTATGTGTGTGATATGATATAATCGGGTGATATGATGGAAATTGTGTGTGTGGCATGAGTTACCGCCGAATTGTGCTTACGAGTTGCATATGTTTGGCCAAAATATCGATTTATTTCCGTTTTCGCGAATTCCGGGAAAACTCTATATGTCCTATTTCTAGGGAAGGTCATGCCAAATTTTTGTATGACTTTTATGCATGCATGCATTTTTATAATCAGTTTGTTTATTATTACCATGCATGCGTTCATGATGGTCAGTGGAACGATGGTGGACAGGTGGTTGCGGTCGGCGGTGCAGGACATGAAAGAAAATAACCTGACATGCTTTTATGTCCGTGTCGAAGATGCAAAGGAGGAGTTTAGCTCCACCTCTATGACGATGGTCGTGTGATGGCGCACCTTCTCATGACTGGTTTCATGGATGGCTATACTCGGTGGATAATTTAAGATGAGGATGATGATGATGAGGACGTCGACGAGGCAGGCAATGATGACATTGGGCAAGACAAAGAGATGACTGATAATGGCGGCGGAGAAGGGTCCGGACATGGTGGTGGGGAAGAGGTCGGACATTGCAGTGGAGAAGGGGCCGAACATGGCGGCGGAGAAAACATGGAATCCACGCTGCAGACTTCATCGGTACTAAGTTCAATCATGCGGGACCCACATGTTCAAGCACTACTTCACAAGGAGACGAGTACTGACAGAGTTGCTTCTAGAGAGGAGGCCAAGCTGCAGCAACTGGTGGTAGATTCGAACACTCCATTGTCTGATGGTTGCGATCCCGAGGTGACACACTTGATTTTCACGCTCAAACTTCTGAAGACGAAGGCTAAAAATAAATGGACCGACACTAGACTCGATGAGCTTCTCAAGTACCTAAAGGATGTTCTTCCCGTGGGGAATCTATGTCCTACTGGTGTGGATGAGGCCAAGAAGATCGCGTGCCCTCTTGATCCGCCGCACGTTAGATACCATGCATGCATCAATGATTGCATAATTTATCGTAAGGAGCACGCGGAAAAAACCAGATGTCCAGTGTGCAATGCTTCTCGATACAAGAAGACCGGGAAGAAATCTCCACAGATAGTTGTATGGTACTTACCGATCACTCCCCACCTACAACGTTATTTTGTAGATCCCAAGGAAGCAAAGCTCATGCATTGGCGCGCGGAGAGTAAGCCCGACGGTGGAGATGATATAAAGCTGAGACACCTTGTGGATGGAAGCCAGTGGAGAGCGTTCAACGACGAATATCGGTATTTTACATGTGATGCAAGGAACATCATGCTCGGTGCGTGTACCCATGGCATGAATCCGTTTGGCAACCAGAACACCAACCATAGCACATGGCCCGTTTTGTATGGATTTACAACCTCCCCCTGGTTGTGCATGAAGTCGAAGTACATACACATGAGCATGCTGATTCAAGGGCCGAAACGACCGGGAAATAATATTAATCTGTATCTGGGGCTACTTCAAGAGGAGTTAGAGACGTTATGGAAAATACCGGCCAAGACATGAGATGCCAGCAAAGGCGAGTATTTCTATATGAGAGTCACGCTGATCACGACGGTGCACGACTATCTCGGTTACTGATATGTCGCAGGCCAGGTGTACCATGGATATTGCGGATGCACGCGGTGCATGGATGATACAACGTCTCAGCAGCTAACGTCAAGGAAAGATGGAGAGTCTGGGAAAATCCTGTACATGGGGCATCGAAGATGACTCGAGAACGATGATAACCCACAAGTATAGGGGATCGTTTGTAGCCTTCTTCGATAAATAAGAGTGTCGAACCCAACAAGGAGCTAAAGACAGAACAAATATTCCCTCAAGTTCTATCGACCGCCGATACAACTCTACGCACATTTGACGTTTGCTTTACCTAGAACAAGTATACAATTATTTTGCAAGAATAAAACTACGAGTATGTCACACCCTGATTTTCATGCCACATTGCTTAAGCTGATAATCATGCTAAAAATGTGGATTGACAAAAACTTTTGAGTGTTTTTGACTTTGCTTGATTGATTTTATGTCTGCTGTTTGCTAGTGCTCTAAAAATCAAATAAATCCTCCAACTCTTATACTTCATCTCCTTGATCCAAAACCTTTTCCCAATGATCATGCCATGTGTATAGACCAGTAAAGTATTTTCTTATAAAAATATTTTGGCCAAATAGTATTTTCTAAAATTAGTTTTCCAAAAACCCCTGAATTGAGGTTTGCACTACAAGTACCTTATTTAGGGTGTGAAAAATCTTTCAAAAGGTATATTTGAATCCTATTAGGAATAGGACTCCCATAAACTACAAAATTATAATTTTAAAATTTATTTTTATATTTTATTTAAAAGCTTTTTCTTAAGGCCAGAAATGGTCTTTAATAGGGAAACATTATTTAACTATTTCAAAAATATTGGCCAAAATTCAGGGAAACTCATAGGACATATATTGTCCATATATAAGAGTTTCAGCACATGGTCATGTTAAAAATATTGGACAAATCCTTCCAAAACCCTTTCTAGATATTTCAAGCTTTTGAAATATTTACAAAGGAAATATTCTCCAAAAATTTCAGGGAAATTCTATCATGTCAAATATAACATATTTGATGATCTTACAAAGCCTCATGCCTTGAAGATCAAGCAAACATCATCTAATCCCCTCAAAACCATTTCTGTCCATTTTGAAGTTTGAGCAACTTTACATTGCCAAACTTGTCCAAATGCTCTCAAACTTGGTGCAAATGCTAAAATGATGTAATTATGCATCTATGCCAAATGGCACTAGCTTTGGAGAAGGACAACTTGATCTAAGTGCCCCAAAACCCTTTCTGACCAGATCCAAATTTGAACAACTCTACATTGCCAACTTTTTACTTAGGGCCTTAAATTTTGTGGACATGTTCACAACCCCAAATGATGACACTAAACCAAGTGGTGCATCAAGGAGGGATGATTTGCTTAACAAAATCTTGAGAAATCCAACTCTATTGATTTCTAGGGTTTACAAAAGTTGCATTGGCAACTTTGCCCAAATGAGCTCAAATTTGGTGGAAGGGCCTAAATGTATGTGACATTTGATCCAGTTAAGTCTCATGTCAACTGGAAGTCATTTGCTTGCCCAAAACTACATCAAACACCTTCTGACATTTTTCCAAAACCATTGTTTTGACCTCTTTCACTATTCCCCTTTACCTCAAATTCTTACCACAGGTAAACCTGATCACCTTCTACCTCCAGGAACTCCTTCTCCCCCACAGCTCAATGATTGAGGGGTGAAAACCCCATTTTTACTCTTCTGGACAGCAGCTTTCTCCTCCTCTTTCACCTCCCTCCTCACTGCAGTGGCTCTCCATGGCATCCAAGACCACCTCCCTATATTTTAATACTCCCTCTACCCCCTGGACACAATTGGCCACGCCCTGGACGCCAGAGCAATGCCATGGCATGCAATGGCCGTGCTCTGGTGCGCGCTACAGTGCCCTGGCGCACTGTAGCCACCCCCAATCAGGAGCACCCGACCACCTCGGGCCTTCCCCTCGTGTCCCCCGAGGCCGCCTCGACGTCCGTGTCACGCAACGGTGTCGGCCCCTTCCTCCTTTTCCCTCCTGCTGCCCCTCTCGCACGCGCACCGGCCGACCGGGAGCTCCAGTGAGCAAGCTCGCACGCGCGGTCCCTCTGGCACCTCCCCGCTCCTCCTCTCTCTTCCTGACGCCCTACTCAAGTCCCACGAACGCCGTAGACAGCTCCTCGCCCTCTCTCCTGGCCTCCCGAGGCGTTGCCACGGCCACCCATGCGCCGCGTCCACGGTGAGCTGCGGGACGACTATATAAGGCCGTTCCAGACCCTCCTCTGGAGCCCCTTTGCTCTATCCCTCTCCCTTGCACCCCTGGACCAGCCCAACTCCCCTCCACGCGCCCTCCATCCGCCTCCATGGCCGGAGCCTTGCCGTCGGCTTCCGGCCAAATTCGCACCACCAGGGCCCCCTCCCCTCCACTCCTTCGCTCTACAGGATCTCCAGCACCACCGCAAACACTACCCGCATGCCAGACATTCCTCCCCGTGCCTTCCTCGCCGTGCCCATCTTCACCGTCATCGGCCTCCGCCACGGCCGACGTTGCGCTCGCAGCGGATCACCCCCGAGGGCGTGGCGCACCTCTCCGGACGCGGCGTGACCTCCTGAACCCGCCGGTGTGCTGGGCGTCGCCGGAGGTAGCAGGGATCGCCGGGGGGGAAGGGCCGGCGCCGCTTGGCCTCGCCTCCCCTGCCTCTGCTCTGTTCGAGCGGGAGGTAGACGACGGCCTGAGCGCTGGGGCCCGCACATCAGTGAACCAGCGGGAGGGCCCCACCCGTTTAAGTGGAAGCGGCGTCAGGCGAGCCCGTCTCTCCTGCGCGTAGGGGCACTTGCCGGAAGCCGCCTTCGACGTCGCCCGAGCGCCGCGAGGCTGAGCCTCTGGGCCGGCCCAGTGGCTATCCTGCGCCCTGTGCATGCCCTAGGTGAATCCTAAACCTTTTTCCTTTTTCCTTTTACCAGACAACTTCAAAAACCCATAAATAAATCAAATGTATTCCAAATTTCTAGGAGTTTCTAAAATCATGATCTACCTGTTAATGCAACATGCACATTTTTCCAGACACTTTTCCTTCACAAATATTATCAAAATGTCATTATTCCATTTTCTGTGGTGAACTTTAGAAAATCACAGAGAGCTCAAATTTGATCCAAATGCAGTGTTTCAAGTTCCTAGATGCTTGTCATATCCAAACTTAGTTTTGGAACATTTTTATTGATACTTTCTGTACCCCACCAACTAATGAGCCATTTCTTCATATTTATCAACTTTGCAAAATCCTAGGGAATTCATTTGAACTCCAAATCCAGTGAAACCAACTCCTAGATGCTTCTAAAATCATGACTTGATTAATGGGTGCCTTTGCTCATCATTCAAGAATATATTTCTGTACACTTCTTTCAAATCCATAAACCCCTTGGTTCCATCATATTGAAATGTGCCAAACCATCCATTGATCATACTCCAATGAAACCACCTTGGTTATTTTTCATATGACCAGAGGTATCCTAGAAAAGTCCAACTCCTATTTTTAGAGCACTTTTACTTTTGCTTTTGTTGTGTTGCTTATTATGATTGTTTCCATCGTTAGTTGACGAAATAAACGGAGTACTCGGAGATGGTCCAGAAGGTTTGAAGACTCGGAAGGATAAGGCAAGCAGCCCTTTGCCCATGATACCATTGTGTTCTTCGGAGCCCATTTATTTCCGAATGCATGATGATAAGAGTGACGGTGGTAACCTAGTTGAGAACCACCACATGATGCATGCTTTACTCATGATCTTGCTATGTGCTTAGATGCAATGCAAACGATTAGTAGTGATGCTTAGTGATGCATGTGTGCCATGAAACCTTCGTGGATGCATTCTTTTCGAAAAAAACATCGGGTGCCCCTAATGCCCGAGGGTGATGTTGAGTTAGGTCATCACTTGAGGAAGAAGTGATGTGAGAATAAAGATTCTTGTGTGGGTGAAATGATGGATTAGATTTATGTGTGACTACCGTCCCAACCAAACATGTGCAACCACTCTACCCCTTATGGGACGGGGCATTATTGATTACCTAGGCCGATACTAGCATGGTGCCCACATTACTAGTGACGGGGAAGACTTGAGGTCTTTCCCGGGAAGGGGTCGTGCTCGGATAGGCGACCATGACTGTTTTCACAGGGCACCGGACACACCGTTGGTCCCTTCGTGTACGCGTGGCATTGAAAATAGGGCAAGTCCCATGATCTATTATTTGTACTCGAGGGCTGTGCACCAACGAGTGGACCCTATGTTAGTGTCGTCTAAGGAAAGATAATGACTGGGTGCTTCCCCCGAGTACTTGAGGTACTGCGGGATCGTGGTTGACACGAAAGCTTCCCGGATCTTGTGGGTAAAGTGTGCAACCTCTGCAGAGTGTAAAACTATTCGAATAGCCGTGTCCACGGTCATGGACAGTTGGGTGGTGCTACTTAAACTATGTCCAAAATTTTACTATATCGGTGAAAGTATGTGTGTGATGAGTCAAGGTGGTGACTTGACTCGTAGAGTTGAATCCTATTCATGTTGATATCGGTAACCTGTCCTCGAGGTTACGCGAATTTATTGATGCATATACTTGATGGTAGAATATTTATTCTAGCTTGTAGCTAGATTGCTCATTGCTGTACAATTGCATTGTTACTTTGAACCAAATCATGGGTTGCTGCGAGTACATTCAAAGTAATCATTGGCTTGCCACTGGTTATTTAATTGGCCAGGCATGGAAGAGCAGGAATATGAAGAAGAATTCTATGGAGACGAACATGCGAACTAGGACACTATCCCAGTCAGAATGCCTGTAGGGTTAAGGCAGATGGCATGGGTTCTACTTATCTTCGAAGACTTCCGCAATTCGAGTTATTTGCTATTCATCCCTTGAGGCTTTACCTATGTAAGACTTGGCCATAATGGCCATAATTTGTGTAAGACGGTATGCATGGATGTAAGACTCTTGTTATTTATCTTATGTGTGTTCAGTGAGCATTGATCTCTGGGATCACTATACACGTGCATTCGGTGATCTCGACTCCTAAGTCGGGTTCCCCACAGAGCTGGTATCAGAGCCATCCTAACTGTAGGAATCCTTAGTTAGCATGGTCGTTAGTTAGGGTAAAACTATTTCCAAAGCTATTACTAGTTTTCAAAACAATCTATACTTCTCTTCCCTTCTCAGTTTTTTGAAAACTAGGCTATACTTGATCTCTTCCCCCTTCAAAACTGTTGGTCGCTAGAACCCTTATGCCCCTGACCACTGGATTTTCTGTAATCCTTGTGGAGTACACCTTGCCAAACACTCACCCACCTACTCCGAACACAAGATTGGCGACACCACAACAAGACGATGCCAACAAAAGATACATCCTCGAGGAATGAGAACATGAAGACCCAGAAGATGGTGACACCCTTGACAGTGCCCCAGGATGATGCAACATTGGCCTACGATGACCAGGGTATAGGTTATGCAAGATCATAATATACCTCGCTAATAGAGTAACCTTGTCACTGCTGTTGATGTGTCGGCAACCACCGGTGGATGAGAACCTCGCCATTTGGTCTGCCTCACTATAGTGAGCAGGAAAACGGTTCTCTTCTTCCCCCGCTCTTGGTGTCGATGTTGTCATCGACGTAATCGACATGTTGAACCTCTACCATGCCTTGTTAATGTCATTGCATAAAGGATTGCCTACCTGATACCCTCAACGTCCCAGAAGGCACAAGGGATCGTCATGGTTAAAGAGACAAGAGAAGACCAAGTCAACGCCAGCTACAAGGAGGCACCTTCACCACATCACCTCATCAGGCGAGAAGTTGTTGAAGATTCTTCAGGCTCAACCCAGATCGTTTATCAAACAACTACAAGGGACATAGCAACACCTGAGGAAAACTCAGGAGACTGCACGAGGCACAAGTCACGACACTGAGTCCGAGAACCCCTAGGGTAGGATGAGTCGTGTACCCCCTATGCGCAGTCGAGTCCGTATGATGGTTCGAATAGAACCATGATTGTGCGTTGCTTGCTTTTATTTGTTTGTGTTTTGATATAGGTCGCACTTTTGCCCTAGGCAACAAGTGCATGGCTATGTCATCTTCCTTGCCTTGTTTCTTTTGTTTCAACCTTTTTGCACCTATTTGTTTGCACCTGCACTATAGAACCCCCTTTAGGCATCCCCCCTCTATGCTACTTTCTCCCTCTCTTCCATCTCCACTGAAGACCGGTAAGACAAGATGCACCAAGGATTCTGCCTCGGCAACCAACTGGCATTAAAGACTTCTGCTACAACCTCCACGACCAAATACAACTTCGTAGAATTATGTTAAACCCTCCAGACTAGAAACCCATTCCTAGACCCTTTGAGACTTCACGAGGCACCCCAACACGAATCCTTAACGATGTGCCAAACCCATATTGTTACAAGAAAACCAGTTAAAGCCTCTATAACCTTGCACAACCCTGGGTTCATAATGGAACTAGTGGACGCGGTGAGTAAGCACATTTTCATATAGCACAAGAACTGACGATGCCATAGATAGACCGATTTGAGGACATAAGACAGATGATTAGCGACTTTATATCAGTAACTTCGAGGAATTATCTGAGACCTTGATGGATTGTGGGGTTTTCATGTTGGAGGGATCATGATTAGTAGAGAAGCGTGACTATCACCACCCTGGAATAACTTGGATTTGCAGGGCAATTGTGATTGTAAGATGAAATTCTTGGCGGTGTAAGGATTTGACTTGATCAGATGATATTGAGGGGAGATAGTTGACATTTTGAGAATGACTTGGGGGAAATGTAGGAGTACTCGTTGCACATGTGATTTGGATTTATGTAGGTGATTCTGATTGGGTATAGATGCTAAGTATGTCTGCATGGTTCGGAGTAAATCGGATTTAGACCGATAATCCTGATCATGATACCATGCCTCTCGGTGGATAATAAACTAGGAGATTGGATTATTTGTCGGAGTTGATTTAGGGATCTATATAATCATGACCTTGGAGTCTACTTGACCCGGACGTTGGGAATTTGGTGGACTTACTATCGTAATGCATAGCCCTTCCAAGTATTTGGGTATTATAGGAACTTGAGATCATGCGTGTCGGTGTACTAAGGTAGGGGTACCCCAGTACCCCAACTTGTGCACGGGCAGTTGCAGCTTCCCGCGGCAAGGTTTACTGCGTGCTCGCCGGAGACCTTCCTGCCTCCTATTAAACCATTCAAAAACAAAGTATACAAGACAGAAGATCGAGACCCCGGCAAGAGGAGCTTGCCGGGAAGGTCGTACCAGGCTCAAGGCTGTTCCACTAACACAAGACCCTAGCAAGAGGAACTTGCCAGGAAGATTGGGAGATATTGCCTCGGTGCTATACGCGCCCCGGCAAGGGGCCCGGGGAGCGGCAAGTTCCCGGGCCCGGCAAGATCAAGGCCCCGGCAAGGCACTTGTCGGGAAGGCTACGCTGTGTGCCCGCGCTCCAGCTCATCGGCCCACGCGTCGCCCTGGGGCCTAACCAGGGACGCGTGGCGGATGGCTGTGCAGCCTGGGGTACACGGTGGCACACCACGGCGATAAATCCGTCGCCGTGGCGGACGGAGACGCTAAGGCGGGAGCTTTTGGGGTCGACGGCGACGGGCATTAAATGCCCTTGTCCCCCACTGTTAAAGTAGGTATAGACCACTGTTCTGTACTGTAGCTCCACTGTTCCCGCACTGTTACAACTACCACCTCTTTTACATTTTTACCCCTTTCTCCTACGTTGACACCTGTCGGTGACCCCTTTGCACTATAAAAGGAGGCCCATGCACAACGTGGGGGGGGTTCGAAACCTAGATTACTCTCACGCACGGTGTAGCTGCTTCTTCAAGCTCCCGAGCGCACACTCAATACACAACCAAGCAGGAGTAGGGTTTTACGCATCCGTGCGGCCCGAACCTGGGTAAAACTGCCCGCGCGTCTGCTTCGATCTGCTCTTCGTGCTCCCTCCGCCCTCGTACCGCACAGACAAGGGGCTCCGGTCCCATAGGTGTTCGTGGCGGACAGTTTCCCCCGACATCTTTGGCGCGCCAGGTAGGGGGCGTCGAGGTTGTGCGAACCTGATCCGGCGTTCGCGCGGGCGCATTCTTCATCAACCTCTCCAGTTTCATCAGCAACTTCATCAGCGACAACTCCATGGCCCCGAAGAAGAAGCCTTCGGAGGTCGGAGGCCCGTCCGCGTCTCACCCGCCGCCACCAGAGCCAACGGTGGGCGGGGGAGACGCCGTCGGAAGGGTGGTTGCCGGCGAGGACACTCACGGTGCCACCAGATCCAAGAACAAGACGGATGACCGGACCTCGGTCTCCGTGGACGCGCCGCGTCCATCGCAGCACACGACGACCCCGCAGCGCCATACCACGGGAGGTGGTATCCGCTTGCTGGGACAAGGCCAAACTGGAGGTTCGCGGGACGCCCCGGACCCCCGTCCGGGCACGAGCAAAGCGAAGGCGCCGGCGCGGGACCCCGCTCCTTCTAACGTCGTTAGAAGTCCGAGCGTATCCCGCTCCTCGCACCGCTCGCCCGCGTTCCCCACTACTCCGGCAGAAGCGCTCGCAAGGGCGCAGCTGCTTCTCGATTTTCCTCCAGCGGCCGACAAGGCCGAAGAATGGAGGGCCACTATCCGGAGCCTGATAGACTTCGCCAACAACGACTCCCCGCAACAGCCGTCGGCCTCACGGCCGCGGCAGGTTGAGAAGACGAAGGCTATCGGCGACAAGACTGCCGGGGGTGCGACAAGCGTGCACTCCCCGCCGCAGAAGCAGAAGACGCCGCCCCGCCGGAACAACCCCGACGACGGCTCCACAGCCTCGTCGGACCCGCGGGCCCGTCGGGACCAGCGCCAGGTCCTCGACGACCGGCGAGATGAAGACGCTCGGACCACGATCGAGCGCCGCCGAGAAGCTCGGCGACAATCCGACAAGAGAGCTGGGAACACTGTCGACGCACCCGCGCCCGGTGAACCAGGCGACTTGCCGTACGCGGCAGGCTGCCCTGCGTTCACCCGCGAGCTGCGGCGCGTCCAGTGGCCCAGCATGAAGAACTTTAAGCCCGACGTACCGGAGAAGTACGACGGCAAAACGCACCCCTCGGAGTTTCTCAGCGTCTACACTATAGCAGTGCAAGCTGCCGGGGGGCGCGACGAGAAGATCCTAGCCAACTACTTCCCGCTCGTGCTGAAGCCGAACGTCCGTTCGTGGCTCATGCACTTGCCGGAAGGCTCTATCTCTTCTTGGGCCGACCTCTGCCATCAGTTTGTTGGCGCCTTCAACGGCGGCCACAAACCCCATGGCCAGGAGAGCGATCTCCACATTTTGGCCCAGAAGGAAGGCGAACCCCTGCGCAAGTATATCCAACGTTTTAGCCGGGTACAGCACAACATCCCCGACGTTCACCCTGCTGCGGTTATCAGCGCGTTCCATCAGAACGTGCGAAACCGCCGCATGCGTGAGGAGATGGCGATGACCAAGATCAGGGACGTCAGCGAGCTCTACGCTCTTGCCGACAAGTGCGCCCGTGCAGAAGAGGGGAGGAAACTCCCCGGGGAGGATGCTGGCGCAGGGGGAAGCGACAGCGACGACGCCGCCCCGGCAAAGAAGAGCCGGCGGCGGAACAACAGGAAGAAGGGCAAGAAGGAAGTGCTTGCCGTCGAGAAGTCCGGCAAGGAGGCCCCCGCCAAGCAAGCGCAGGCCGGCGGCTCCGGCAAGGAGCCTGCCCCTGCGGCGGCGGCCGACAAGCCGGGTAGCTCCGACAAGCAATACTGTAAGATTCACCGCACCAAGGGTCACGATCTCTCCAACTGCAAGCGCGTCGAGTATCTCGTCGAGCAGCAAAAAGCTGAGTACGAGAGGCGCGACAAGGAGAAGGCCCAAGGTGGCGGGGAAGAGCCCAACAAGAAGCGGCCATTCAATGGCCGGGGAGGACGCCGCGGCAAGGCCAAGCAGCGGCAAGGAGATCGACCTCCCCGGGGCCGCGACAACGACGAAGACGACGATGAAGACATGGAGGACGACGAGAACAGCGAGCAGGAGTTCCAGAAAGCCACGGAGGTCCTGTGCGTCGACGGTGGCGCCTCTCTGCACACCTCCCACCGCCAGCTAAAACAGTGGGTGCGTGAGGTGAATGCAGCGGAGCCGCCCGTGGAGTCGCGCAGGCTCCTCAAATGGTCCAGCACGCCCATCATTTTTGACCTTGAGGATCACCCTGACCGCACCACGGCGGTCGGGTGCTTGCCGATGCTGGTTTCCCCCACCATCCGCAACCTCAAGGTCACCAAAATGTTGGTTGACGGCGGGGCCGGGCTAAACTTGATCTCCTCTGCTGTGATCAAGAAACTCCAGATTCAAGACGGCGAGCTCGAAGAGACCGGTTCGTTCCAAGGAATCAACCCGGGAAGGAGCAAGCCCAAGGGAAAGATTACTCTGCCGGTGACCTTTGGCGGGGAGCTCAACTTCAGGACTGAGCGCATCACTTTTGACGTTGCCGATATTCCATTGCCCTACAATGGAATACTCGGCCGTCCCGCCCTCGCCAAGTTCATGGCAGCTTCCCACTATGCCTACAACGTGCTGAAGATGCCGGGGCCGATAAGCGTCATCACTGTCCATAGCGACAAGAAAGATGCGCTTATTTGCGCCGACAAGATTTACCGGGATGCGGCAGCTGCGGCCGAGAAGGATACTCTTGCCGCTGAAGCTCCCGGGGGGAAGAAGACGAAGACCAAGTCCGGCAAGTGCTCTGGGACCCACTCCGGCAACCGCACCTCTTCGGAGTGCTGCGTCGCCGTCGAGGACGTTCCATCGAGCTCCACCGGCAAGATCAAGAAAGGGATGGCTGCTCCTCCGGCAACCAAGAAGGTGTCCGCAAAGGAGGATGGCACTGGTGGTACCTTCACCATCAGTGCCACCCTTGACAGCAAATAGGAAAGCGCGCTCGTCGCCTTCCTGCGGGCGAATGTCGATGTGTTCGCCTGGCAACCATCTGACATCCCCGGTGTTCCCAGGAAGGTGATTGAGCACAAGCTTGCTGTCTGTCCTCATGCGCGGCCCATCAAGCAGAAAGTGAGGAAGCAAGCCGTGGAGCGCCAAGAGTTCATCAATGAGGAGATCAAGAAACTAGAGGCAGCAGGCCTAGTTAGAGGTGTGATCCATCCGACGTGGTTGGCAAACCCAGTCGTCGTGCGCAAGGCCAACGGGAAGTGGAGACTGTGTATAGACTTCACTGATGTCAATAAAGCGTGTCCCAAGGATCCCTTCCCTTTGCCGCGCATTGACCAGATCGTTGACTCCACCGCCGGATGTGAGCTACTCTGTTTTCTTGATGCATACTCAGGCTATCACCAGATTTTCATGGCCAAGGAAGATGAAGAGAAGACTGCATTTATCACTCCATGTGGCACTTATTGCTTTATCCGCATGCCATTTGGATTGAAGAATGCAGGCTCAACTTTTGCAAGGGTAGTGTACACTGCTTTTGAGCCACAGATTCACAGAAATGTAGAAGCCTACATGGATGACATCGTGGTGAAGAGCAAGAGCAAAGAAACACTGATTCAAGACTTGGAAGAAACGTTTCAGAACCTGCGCAGGATACAGCTCAAGCTGAACCCCGAGAAGTGCGTCTTTGGAGTTCCCTCCGGCAAGCTTCTCGGGTTCTTTGTATCACAGAGGGGGATTGAGGCCAACCCCGACAAGATCAAAGCCATCGAGCAGATAGAAGCCCCGAAGCGCGTCAAGGATGTCAGAAGGCTTGCAGGTTGCGTTGCTGCCCTCAGTAGGTTCATTTCAAAATCCGCAGAACGCGCCCTACCTTTCTTCAAAATCTTGAAGAAGGCAGGTCCCATGAAGTGGACTCCGGAAGCGGAGGCGGCGTTGCAGGATTTGAAACGGTACCTGTCCTCCACTCCTATACTTGTCGCACCTAAACCACAGGAAAAGTTGTTGCTATACTTAGCGGCAACCAACCAGGTGGTTAGTGCTGCGTTAGTAGCGGAGAGGGAGTCCGACGAGGAGTCAGCGTCACCGGCAAGCGAATCTAGCGACAAGCAGGGGACTGTCCCGACAAGCTCTGGCCCCGACAAGGAAGACTCTGCGCAGGAACAAGGAGAGGTGCGGAAGAAGATGGTGCAGCGCCCAGTGTATTTTGTAAGTTCCCTTCTCCAGGGAGCTAGATCAAGGTACTCTGGTGTGCAAAAATTGCTTTTCGGCCTCCTCATGGCCTCAAGAAAGCTGCGCCACTACTTCCAAGCCCATGAGATAACAGTGGTCACTCGCTTTCCGTTGAAGAGGATATTACACAATCCAGAGGCAACAGGCAGGATCGTCGAGTGGGCACTGGAACTGTCAAGCTTTGGACTCAAATTTGAAAGTACTTCAACCATACAGAGCCGAGCTTTGGCAGAATTCATCGCTGAGTGGACCCCAACGCCAGAAGAAGAAGTTCAAGAAACGAGCGTACCCATGCAAGAAGCGACAAGTGAATGGGTAATGTATTTTGACGGTGCCTTCTCGCTGCAAGGCGCCGGTGCCGGCGTGGCACTCATCGCGCCCACCGGAGAGCACCTCAAATATGTTATCCAGATGCACTTTCCCAGGGAGCAAGCGACAAACAACACTGCAGAATATGAAGGCTTGCTTGCCGGCCTCAGGATTGCGGCCGAACTTGGGATCAGGAAGCTGATTGTGCGGGGAGATTCTCAGTTGGTGGTCCGACAAGTTAACAAGAGCTATCAGAGTCCTTTGATGGAAGCATATGTCGATGAAGTAAGAAAGCTTGAAGAGCACTTTGAAGGTTTGCAGATGGAGCACGTCCCAAGAGCCCAAAATGAGATTGCAGATGGCCTTTCAAAGTGCGCCGCAATGAAATTACCTGTGGAACCAGGGACCTTTTTGCTCAAGCTGACTCAACCATCAGTTACACCATCAATTGGGCAGTCCAAGAAGAGAAAGTTGGTCTCCGGCGACTACTTGCCGGCGGATCTTCCTGAACCCGCCGCCAAAGTTCCCAAGATCAACAACAACGCTGAGGAACAGTTTGCTCCTGCGAGCCCTCGGGCTTGTGCAGTTGAAGCAAGTGTTCCCGACAAGCCTCGCCCCGGCGAGCTTGCCGGGGGACCGTCAGCTCCGACAGGACCAGAGGTCTTTGCCGTAGAAGCTGGGGTTCCCGCAGCGGCCCTCGAGCCTTTAGTCCTTGCCGTCGAGCCTCGAGCTCCGGCATGGGCGCAGCAGATCGTCCGTTTTCTGCAAACTGGAGAACTTCCCGACGACCCTCAAGAGATAGAGAAGATAACCAGGCAGTCAAGTATGTATCAGTTTGTGGATAACGAGCTGTACAGAAGAAGACTCAATGGTGTCAGGTTGAAATGCATCTCCAGAGAAGATGGACAGGAGCTGTTGGCAGAAATACACGGAGGCATATGCGGCCACCACATTGGCGCAAGGGCACTTGCCGGGAAAGCTTTCCGGCAAGGGTTCTTTTGGCAAGAAGCCCTCCAAGATGCAACTGCACTAGTAACCCAGTGTGAAGCGTGCCAGTTCCATGCAAAGCAAATTCATCAGCCAGCTCAAGCTCTCCAAACAATCCCTTTGTCATGGCCCTTCTCGGTCTGGGGGCTCGATATCCTCGGCCCTTTCCCTCGCGCTGTCGGGGGCTTTGAGTACTTGTACGTTGCAATCGACAAGTTCACAAAGTGGCCAGAAGTGGAGCCAGTGAGAAAGGTGACAGCACAGTCAGCAGTCAGGTTCTTCAGGTCGATTGTTTGCCGTTTCGGGATCCCTAACAGGATCATCACCGACAACGGTACGCAATTCACTAGTCGCACCTTCATGCAATACGTCCAAGACCTTGGCGCCAAGGTCTGTTTCGCTTCTGTTGCTCACCCGAGGAGCAACGGCCAAGCGGAGAGGGCAAATGCTGAAGTGCTGCGCGGACTCAAGACAAGGACCTTTGACAGGCTGCGCAAGTGCGGAAGGAATTGGATAGAGGAGCTCCCGGCGGCTCTTTGGTCAATCAGAACGACACCAAGTCGAGCCACCGGACAGACACCTTTTGCTCTAGTCTATGGAGCAGAGGCAGTTCTCCCCACGGAACTCGTATACGGATCTCCTCGAGTACTCGCTTATGATGAGCTCGAGCAAGAGCAACTGCGGCAAGATGACGCATTGCTACTTGAGGAGGGACGTCTCCAGGCTGCTGTACGAGCTGCTCGATACCAGCAAGCTTTGCGCCGCTACCATAGCCGCAAAGTCAAGGCCAGGAGTCTCGAGGAAGGCGACCTTGTTCTTCGGCGTGTTCAGTCCGCCAAGAATTCCAACAAGTTGACGCCGAAGTGGGAAGGCCCTTATCGGGTGAGACAAGTTACGAGGCCCGGCGCTGTCCGCCTCGAGACCGAAGAAGGCTTACCGGTGAGCAACTCCTGGAACATAGAGCATCTTCGCAAGTTTCACCCCTAAGGCGCGGTTGCCGTGATCCGCTCCGGCAACCATCTTTTGTACAAGCCTTGCCGCTGTTGCATGTAACCCTTTGTACAAAGCCGGGCGCAGACCCCGTGCATCAGTAAAGTTTTCGTGTTTTTCGCATCGATTGCCTTTTGCATGCTTCTCTTTGCTATTTGCATGTTTTGTTTGGCATTTGATGCAACACTCAGACATACGGTAAGCACCATTACGTCGAAAGGCAATATGCTTGTTTCCCTCTCCTTTTCCTTTTCTCTTAAGCAGAAGGAACGTTCCTCGCGCACAAGTTTGCCGGGGGGGAAGGAGGTGGAGGAGGGACTAAGTGCTGTTCAAGTAAGAAGAGCCTTACCGGAAAGCAAGCAACATGAGCAAGCAGCTTATGAAAGATAAGTTGTTAGAATTTGACCAGTTCAAATTTTAAATTTTGATTGTCTTCCTTGAACGATCACACCTTGTATGGAAAACCTGTGCGCGGAGGAACCTACCCGTAGCTTGCCGCACCCTTATCTTGTTTTCGAGTCCACTCAACGATTTAAGTGAGCTGCGGCAAGTGTCGCGCCCTTGCCTCGTTTCCGAGTACGCTCAGCAAGCTAAGTGCGTTGCGACCAGCTGCGGCAAAGTTGCTTGCCGGCGAGGACCTTGGCCAGCAGGCTGCTCAGAGTCCAGCACTCAGCGCTCGCGACAAGGGTCCCTTGCCGGCAAGCTCCCCGGGAGCGTAGGGTGAAAAACATACAAAGTCAAAGATTGGAACAAGGAAGATAACATTGCACTGATTGATTGAAGTAAAGCAAATATCTTACAAGGATAACTTGTCGCAATGGACTAATGAGTTCATAACATAATGTGCAGCAACGAAAAGATAAAGATAAATGGGGCCCTAGTCTACGCGGTCGCCTTCCTTCCTGCCAAGCTTTGCCACCTTGGCGATGATGTGGCCGACCTGCTCCTTCAGGGCCTCCGTGTCCGCATCTGCCGGTAGGGTGCGAAGAACGTTCGTGAGATTGATCCCCGGGTTGCGGTACACGATCTTCGTCAAGACCCGCTCCAGAGTTCTCGCGCAGAGCCGGCGCGACTCCTCGGCCAGCTGCGCGGGGATGCGGTTCCGGAGACCTGCAAGGGCTGGAGCGACGCCTCTGAAGAAGAGGCTGAGCTTGGCGCTGTGCGGGAGATCTGGATCCGGCGAGTAGATAAGATGTTCGACCTTCAAAGCAAGCAACTCCTGGTCAATGTTGGACGCAGAAGAAACCAGCTCTTCGGTCCACACCTCAATAGTCTGCCGGAAGAGCTCGGAGGCCTTGTTGACGCTCTCCATCAAGGTTCGCTCCTTGCGGAGCTCATCCTTCAGCTTGGTCTCCTGGGCCCGGGCAGCATCAAGCGATTCCTTCAGGGTGGTGACCTTCAGCTCCAAGTCTTCAATGGAATCCTTGGCGGCCTTCAGCTCGTCACCCCTCTTGGATAAACTCACCTGGAGCTCTGAGTTGGTGTGAGCATCCTTCTCGCGCTCCAGGATGAGCGCGGCAACCTTCTCGGCGCTCACCTTCATCGCCTTCTCCAGTTGTTCAACCTTGGCGGCGAGCTCTTTCTTGGCGTCCTCCGCGGCAGCCGCGGCGGCCTTCGCCTCTTTTAGCTCCCCGCCAAGGGCAGCCTCGCGAGCGGCAAGGTCTTCTTCATGAGAATCCAGATCCACCTTCCGCTGCGCGAGCTCTCCCTCTCGCCGGGACATCTCCACCCCGGCGAGGCGCTGCTGTTCATCGGCTTCGGCCCTCTCAAGTACCCACTCTTGGTACTCGCCGGCGAGACGCTCTCGCTCCTCCGCCACCTGACGGAGAGCAGCCTGGTTGGCGGCGCTGAGCTCCGCCGCACGCTTCTCCATCTCTGCCGCGGCCTTGGCGGCAAGAGCCTCCCGGGAAGCGAGCTTTGCTTGCCTGGCCCGATAAAGGGCCAGGAGCTGATGAAGCAATCGCTCCTCCTCGGGCCCCTCACCTCCACCGGGCGCCTGGACGATCTTCAGGCCTGCGGAGGCGAGGACCTCTCCGTCGAACGCCTCGCCCTCCGCAGGAGCTCGCGACGAGGACCCCCACGGCATCTGGATGAAGACGCCATTGGGGGCCTCGAGATAAAACCTTTGCTCCTCGCCGGCGGAGGGACCGGTGGCCGGCGCAGCATCCGATGCTCCCGCCACCTCCGGGTCGGCGGTGCGGCCACCGTCTCCCTCCCCGGCCGCTGCGTCCGCAGCCGGAGCAGTCTCTTGCGCGGCCGGCTCGGCGGCCTCGCCCACCTCCTCGACGACTGGAGCGTCGCCGCCGCCGCCCTGCGCGTCCTCCTCCTCGAGGATAATTACCTCCGTCTCCATAGGCACAGGAGGAGGAAGATCTAGGAAGAAGAAGAAGACAAAGAAATTTCAAGACCCAAGCAAATATCCAAAAAAAGGGACAAGCCAAGAAGACGAGTTACAAAGGTTACCTTGGCGGGCGTCCTCAGCGGCGGGCTCCCTCGCCGGGGAGCTCGGCCTCGACGGAGTAGTCGCCCTCGCCGGGGAACTTGGCCTTGGCGGGGTGGCCGCCCTCGCCGGGCTGCTCGTCCTTGGCGGGGTACTCTGCCTTGGCGGAGTACCCGCCCTTGACGGAGCACTCTCCCTTGCCGGAGAGTCCTGCCTTGGCGGGGATGGCGGTGCCTGCAGCTCCTCGGCGGTGGTCTCCGGGCGCTCTTCCCGCTGCGGCTCCTCCTCTGCACGGAACAAGACAAGAGATGTCAAGATAAGAAGATAAAATCAAAAGCCTCGGACGTACCCCGACAAGCGAAAAGAAAGAACCCCAGACTTACGCTGGGGGCTGCGTTGCGGGCTGCGCTGGGGGCTGCTCATCGGAGCAGTGCCAGGGTCCGGCAGGCTCGGCTCCGGCGCGCCCTCTGTTGCCGCCGCTGCCGAGTCCTCCGCGACTTCGGCCTCGGGCGCCTTGGCCTTCTTCGCGGCACGATGGGCCAGGGTCCTGAAACCAGAACAGAAGACAGAATTAGCATCAACAGAAGATCAAGATAAAAATCAAGAAGATGAAGAATCTCAGATCCTTACTCCTGGTCCTCCTCGTCGTCCTCGCTCAGGGCGGAGAAGTCGTACTCCACCGTGGGCGCGTCGACGCGAGGAGCGGGAGGCGAAGACTCCCTCGCGCGCTTGGTACTCACCGGGGCTGGGGGCTGCGAAGACCCAGCCCCTGTTGCTGCCGACGCCCGGGGGGCGGGCGGAGCCGCTGCTCCGCTCCGAGAAGACCCCTGCCGGCTCGCTGCCGGCCTGCGGGGCGCCTCCGTCGTGGTCCGCGCACGGCCCGCCTCTGCTGCGGCTGGTGCGCCGGACGGCCTTGGCGCGGCTTGACTCCCCCGGGGAGCCGCCCGCCGAGGTGGCTGTTGCCGGGGCGCCTGTGCCCTTTCCCCCGTCGCCGCCTTGCGGAGACGCTTTGCCGGGGACTCCTTCGGGCTTGCCGGGGGTGGGGAGCTCTCCGGCGAGGAGAGGTCGTCGGCGTATAACTCCGTAGATCCGCCGGAGTCTTCGGCCTCCTCCTCCTCCTCCTCCTCGGCCCCGGCCGGCTCGCTGGGCCCAGCATCCAGCGCTGCGGCCCTCTTCCCCTTGGCGCCTCCGCCCCTCGCGGCGCCTCTGCTTCCTCCGGCGGTGCCCTCCCTTGCCGCGGCCTCCGTCGCGATCCCATGGATCCCGGAGTGCCTCAACGAGGGGACCCCGGTGAGCGCGTCGGGTGGGAGGTTCAGCAATCGGCGGATCTCCGCCTCTTCCGCCTGGGTGGACGCCTCTTCGGCCTCCGCCTCCTCCGGCGAAAACCCGAAGACTCCTGCCGCCGCGGCTGCGGCGGCCTCCTCAGCCCGAGAAGCTATGTAGGCGATTTCCTGCTCGGTGGTGTCCCGCGTATGCAGCTTGAGGTCCTCCTTGTTGCTCGCCACCTCGACGAGGTTGTCGTAGAAGTTGAGGACGTCGATTGGCTTCGGGGCGATCCACGAGCGGTCCAAGCCATGCGAGTCGCACATCGGCATCATGGCAAGGATTCGGTCCCTCGCGGCGTTGTTGCAGAGCGGCACCACTTCCCGGGGAGTCCTGAACCACTCGGGGTGCGCCGGGTCGTACTTGAAGAGCTCTCGTACCATCCCGCGCAGCTCCAGAGTGGTGAAGTTAAAATTAAGCCCGGGGCGCAGCCTCATGATATCTGCCGGGCCGCCGTACTCCCAGGCCGGCCTCTTCCGGTCTTGGAGAGGGGCGATGCGCCGGCGGAGGAAATCTGCGCCCACCTCGGCAACTGACAGTCGGGCCAGCCGAAGACGGAGGATCCGGACGAGGGCGATGTCGAGCTTGACGTCGTCGGAGTCTAGATCGCTCCAATCCCTGCCGCGCGCGATGGGCGTTGTGCGCGGCGCAGTGAAGGCTTGCGGCTGGTCCTCTACAATCCAGCACCACTCAGCTCGCCATTCCTCCCACTTGCCGCGGAGCTCCCCCGGCAAGTACGACCCCTTCTTCCCGAGACGGAAGACCCAAGAGATACATCCGGAGAGGGGGGCATCGGCCTCGGCTCTAGGGGTGAAAAAGTGTCTAAAGAGGGCTACGTTGGGGTGGACTCCTATGAAGTTTTCGCACATATGTGCGAAAACGGCCATGGTGAGGATGGCGTTGGGGGTGAAATCAAGCAGATGGAAGCCATACGTGTTCATGATATCACAGAAGAAGTTCGAAAAAGGAGGACAGAGACCACAGTGGAAAAAGGCAGCAAAGAAGTAATACCCGCCGGGATAGTTGTCCTTGGCGGCGGCCGGGTATGCTCGGGTGCGGGGATGCGCATCGGTGCCCTTGGACCAGAACAAGTAGTACTTGTTCCAGAGTTCTTGCACGCCGAGCCTCGGCGAGAAGACGACGTTCCGCTTCCGGTAAGCGATGAGCTTGGCTGCTTGCTCGGATTTCTCCTTCTTGGACTTCTCCGCTTTCCCCTTGTCGGTCTTTGGGGCCATGGCGGACGCGGCGGAAGGAAGAGGATGAAGAGCTAGGCGGCGGCGGAGCTGTGGAGGCGGGGCGCAAGAAGGAATCTTTTGCAGGAAGAAGACGACGTAATGAGAGCACAGGGAGGGGAACCGCGCCCGCTGCCTCTGCTTTTATGGGGGAGTGGGGGGCGTTTCCCCCTTTCCATTAAGAGATCGTGGGCACGTCCCATCCCACGGCGCCGCAATCGACGCGTGCCGTTACCATGGGATGCGGCGGATATGGAAGTGGATTCGGCGCGCCGCGGGCCGCGGGTGCCCGTGCACTGTTTTGGGCCTGGCCCAACAGCGCTCGGCACCGTGTGTGGCCCAGGCCCGGGGGCTCCTGTCGGTGTACTAAGGTAGGGGTACCCCAGTACCCCAACTTGTGCACGGGCAGTTGCAGCTTCCCGCGGCAAGGTTTACTGCGTGCTCGCCGGAGACCTTCCTGCCTCCTATTAAACCATTCAAAAACAAAGTATACAAGACAGAAGATCGAGACCCCGGCAAGAGGAGCTTGCCGGGAAGGCCGTACCAGGCTCAAGGCTGTTCCACTAACACAAGACCCTGGCAAGAGGAACTTGCCAGGAAGATTGGGAGATATTGCCTCGGTGCTATGCGCGCCCCGGCAAGGGGCCCGGGGAGCGGCAAGTTCCCGGGCCCGGCAAGATCAAGGCCCCGGCAAGGCACTTGTCGGGAAGGCTACGCTGTGTGCCCGCGCTCCAGCTCATCGGCCCACGCGTCGCCCTGGGGCCTAACCAGGGACGCGTGGCGGATGGCTGTGCAGCCTGGGGTACACGGTGGCACACCACGGCGATAAATCCGTCGCCGTGGCGGACGGAGACGCTAAGGCGGGAGCTTTTGGGGTCGACGGCGACGGGCATTAAATGCCCTTGTCCCCCACTGTTAAAGTAGGTATAGACCACTGTTCTGTACTGTAGCTCCACTGTTCCCGCACTGTTACAACTACCACCTCTTTTACATTTTTACCCCTTTCTCCTACGTTGACACCTGTCGGTGACCCCTTTGCACTATAAAAGGAGGCCCATGCACAACGTGGGGGGGGTTCGAAACCTAGATTACTCTCACGCACGGTGTAGCTGCTTCTTCAAGCTCCCGAGCGCACACTCAATACACAACCAAGCAGGAGTAGGGTTTTACGCATCCGTGCGGCCCGAACCTGGGTAAAACTGCCCGCGC
Organism: Secale cereale; assembly: GCA_902687465.1. NCBI lineage: Eukaryota > Viridiplantae > Streptophyta > Magnoliopsida > Poales > Poaceae > Secale > Secale cereale. The sequence continues at coordinate 629,888,783 of LR738710.1, forward strand.
GTCTGCTTCGATCTGCTCTTCGTGCTCCCTCCGCCCTCGTACCGCACAGACAAGGGGCTCCGGTCCCATAGGTGTTCGTGGCGGACAGTTTCCCCCGACAATGCGGAACACCGTAGATGTCGGATTTGTAGAATCATTGGGTTATGTGGTGATTGATGGAAATTACCGGGCTATTGGAGTTGATCTATAGGAAGGAAACAAGATCTTGGAGTGGCATATGACGTCTTTCCTTAGAATAGAGATGCATTATCTTGAACCTTGCAAGAATAGGTTGAGTGCTTGGATTGTGGAGTTTAATTTAAGCTTAGCAGCATGTATGAACTACCCATGGATTTTAGGGGTAGACATACATATGGATCGTAGACAAGTACAATTTTGTTAGACCGCCTCTTGAGAGTCATGAGGTTATGTATGGCATAAGTGGTGATTGAAGTTGGTCTATACGCGAGAATGCATTTAGTGGTATAAGGTTATTCGTTTGGAATACTAGATAGAGCTATTGGCATATCAGAAACCGTGCTTAAGGATAAGATAATATACGCTCACTCACTCACTAGAATCCTTGAAACCTTTAAGCCCCACCAAGCCACCACATGGTCAGATTCCGACCACGGGCCTTGACTCCAAGTCAAGTAGACCTCTGCCAATACTCAACGGAGACCACCACCAATACCACAGCCTACCTTGCGTACCCCATAGACCTCATGGAGTAATTGGACAAGTTGGGTAACATCATTATTTGATGGCCTACTTGTCTGCCCGAAGACAAAAGAAGAGACGGACAGCTGGATAGAAGGCATTTGAAGACCGCCCTGTCAAGAAGGAAGAACTACACCGACCATCGTCATCAAGAAGTAAACTCCTGCGTCCAAGGCTGGGCGTATCTGCAAACCACTCCTCTCGAAGGGACCGAGCATTTCCATGTCGAAGGGACGCTCACACCAAGATTTATCGACCTTCTTCAAGAACACTGCAAGTCAAATAGTAGACGGCTACCAGCCAGATTTACCACCTGAGATACCCACCGTGCACCAAATATTCCACGAGTCACCACTCTGGAAGTACTTCTTACTTCCTAACTAGCCCGGTCCCTGCAAGGACATCGATCACCGAGCCTTTGACAACTAACCCAACCTAACCTATGCAAGAGACCCCTCAGCAACCCGCATCAAAGGCAGCAAGTGAGAAGCCACACCACAAAGTACTTCAAGATTCCATGGAGCACCACTCGGAAGCAGAACCAACAAGAAGAAGTGAAGACTACTCCGTATCCAAGACTACGTATTCCTTTCCACGCCTAGTCTGGGAATCTCGGGGACGAGATTCTTATAAGGGGGGTAGGTCTGTCACACCCTGATTTTCATGCCACATTGCTTAAGCTGATAATCATGCTAAAAATGTGGATTGACAAAAACTTTTGAGTGTTTTTGACTTTGCTTGATTGATTTTCTGTCTGCTGTTTGCTAGTGCTCTAAAAATCAAATAAATCCTCCAACTCTTATACTTCATCTCCTTGATCCAAAACCTTTTCCCAATGATCATGCCATGTGTATAGACCAGTATAGTATTTTCTTATATAAATATTTTGGCCAAATAGTATTTTCTAAAATTAGTTTTCCAAAAACCCCTGAATTGAGGTTTGCACTACAAGTACCTTATTTAGGGTGTGAAAATCTTTCAAAAGGTATATTTAAATCCTATTAGGAATAGGAATCCCATAAACTACAAAATTATAATTTTAAAAGTTAATTTTATATTTTATTTAAAAGCTTTTTCTTAAGGCCAGAAATGGTCTTTAATAGGGAAAATTATTTAACTATTTCCAAAATATTTGCCAAAATTCAGGGAAACTCATAGGACATATATTCTCCATATATATGAGTTTCAGCACATGGTCATGTTCAAAATATTGGACAAATCCTTCCAAAACCCTTTCTAGACATTTCAAGCTTTTGAAATGTTTACAAAGGAAATATTCTCCAACAATTTCAGGGAAATTCTATCATGTGAAATATAACATATTTGATGATCTTACAAAGCCTCATGCCTTGAAGATCAAGGAAACATCATCTAATCCCCTCAAAACCATTTCTGTCCATTTTGAAGTTTGAGCAACTTTACATTACCAAACTTGTCCAAATGCTCTCAAACTTGGTGCACATGCTAAAATGATGTAATTATGCATCTATGCCAAATGGCACAAGTTTTGGAGATGGACAACTTCATCTAAGTGCCCCAAAACCCTTTCTGACCAGATCCAAATTTGAACAACTCTACATTGCCAACTTTTTACTCGAGGCCTTAAATTTTGTGGACATGTTCACAACCCCAAATGATGACACTACACCAAGTGATGCAGCAAGGAGGGATGATTTTCTTAACCTAATCTTGAGAAATCCAACTCTGTTGATTTCTAGGGTTTACAAAAGTTGCATTGGCAACTTTGCCAAAATGAGCTCAAATTTGGTGGAAGGGCCTAAATGTATGTGACATTTGATCCTGTTAAGTCTCATGTCAACTGGAAGTCATTTGCTTGCCCAAAACTACATCAAACACCTTCTGCCATTTTTCCAAAACCATTGTTTTGACCCCTTTCACTATTCCCCTTTACCTCAAATTCTTACCACAGGTAAACCTGATCACCTTCTACCTCCAGGAACTCCTTCTCCCCCACAGCTCAATGATTGAGGGGTGAAAACCCCATTTTTACTCTTCTGGACAGCAGCTTTCTCCTCCTCTTTCACCTCCCTCCTCACTCCAGTGGCTCTCCATGGCATCCAAGACCACCTCCCTATATTTTACTACTCCCTCTACCCCCTAGACACAATTGGCCATGCCCTGGACGCCAGAGTAATGCCATGGCATGCAATGGCCGCGCTCTGGAGCGCGCTATAGTGCCCTGGCGCACTGTAGCCACCCCCAATCAGGAGCACCCGACCACCTCGGGCCTTCCCCTCGTGTCCCCTGAGGCCGCTTCGACGTCCGTGTCACGCAACGGTGTCGGCCCCTTCCTCCTTCTCCCTCCTGCTGCCCCTCTCGCTCGCGCACCGGCCGACCGCGAGCTCCAGTGAGCAAGCTCGCACGCGCGGTCCCTCTGGCACCTCCCCCTCCTCTCTCTTCCTGGCGCCCTACACAAGTCCCACGAACGCCGTAGACAGCTCCTCGCCCTCTCTCCTGGCCTCCCGAGCCGTTGCCACGGCCACCCATGCGCCGCGTCCACGGTGAGCTGCGGGACGGCTATATAAGGCCGTTCCAGACCCTCCTCTGGAGCCCCTTTGCTCTATCCCTCTCCCTTGCACCCCTGGACCAGCCCAACTCCCCTCCTCGCGCCCTCCATCCGCCACCATGGCCGGAGCCTTGCCGTCGGCTTCCGACCAAATTCGCACCACCAGGGCCCCCTCCCCTCCACTCCTTCGCTCTACAGGATCTCCAGCACCACCGCAAACACTACCCGCACGCCAGACATTCCTCCCCGTGCCTTCCTCGCCGTCCCCATTTTCACCATCGCCGGCCTCCGCCACGGCCGATGTTGCGCTCGCAGCGGACCACCCCCAAGGGCGTGGCGCACCTCTCCGGACGCGGCGTGACCCCCTGAACCCGCCGGTGTGCTGGGCATCGCCGGAGGTAGCATGGATCACCGGGGGGAAAGCGCCGGCGCCGCTCGGCCTCGCCTCCCCTGCCTCTACTCTATTCGAGCGAGAGGTAGGCGACGGCCTGAGCGCTGGGGGCCGCACGTCATTGAACCAGCGGGAGGGCCCCGCCCATTTAAGTGGAAGCGGCGTCAGGCGAGCCCGTCTCTCCCGCGCGAAGGCGCACTTGCGGGAAGCCACCTTCGACGTCGCCCAAGCGCCGCGAGGCTGAGCCTCTGGGCCGGCCCAGTGGCTATCCTGCGCCCTGTGCATGCCCTAGGTGAATCCTAAACCTTTTTCCTTTTTCCTTTTACCAGACAACTTCAAAAACCCATAAATAAATAAATGTATTCCAAATTTGATTATTCAAATTTTTAGGAGTTTCTAAAACCATGATCTACCTGTTAATGCAACATGCACATTTTTCCAGAGACTTTTCCTTCACAAATATTATCAAAATGTCATTATTCCATTTTCTGTGGTGAACTTTAGAATATCACAGAGAACTCAAATTTGATCCTAATGCAGTGGTTCAAATTCCTAGATGCTTGTCATATCCAAACTTAGTTTTGGAACATTTTTATTGATACTTTCTGTACCCCACCAAATAATGAGCCATTTTTTCATATTTATCAACTTTGCAAAATCCTAGGGAACTCATTTGAACTCCAAATCCAGTGAAACCAACTCCTAGATGCTTCTAAAATCATGACTTGATTAATGGGTGCCTTTGCTCATCATTCAAGAATATATTTCTGTACACTTCTTTTAAATCCATAAACCACTTGGTTCCATCATATTGAAATTTGCGAAACCATCCATTGATCATACTCCAATGAAACCACCTTGGTTATTTTACATATGACTAGAGGTATCCTAGAAAAGTCCAACTCCTATTTTTAGAGCACTTTTACTTTTGCTTTGTTGTGTTGCTTATTATGATTGTTTCCATCGTTAGTTGACGAAATAAACGGAGTACTCGGAGATGGACCAGAAGGTTTGAAGACTTAGAAGGATAAGGCAAGCAGCCTTTTGACCATGATACCCTTGTGTTCTTCGGAGCCCATTTATTTCCGAATGCATGATGATAAGAGTGACGGTGGTGACCTAGTTGAGAACCACCACATGATGCGTGCTTTACTCATGATCTTGCTATGTGCTTAGATGCAATGCAAACGATTATTAGTGATGCTTAGTGATGCATGTGTGCCATGAAACCTTCGTGGATGCATTCTTTTCAAAAAAAACATCGGGTGCCCCTAATACCCGAGGGTGATGTTGAGTTAGGTCATCACTTGAGGAAGAAGTGATGTGCCAATAAAGATTCTTGTGTGGTTGAAATGATGGATTAGATTTATGTGTGACTACCGTCCCAACCAAACATGTGCAACCACTCTACCCCTTATGGGACGGGGCATTATTGATTACTTAGTTCGATACTAGCATGGTGCCCACATTACTAGTGACGGGGAAGACTTGAGGTCTTTCCCGGGACGGGGTCGTTCTCGGATAGGCGACCATGACTGTTTTCACAGGGCACCGGACACACCATTGGTCCCTTCGTGTACGCGTGACATTGAAAATAGGGCAAGTCCCATGATCTATTGTTTGTACTCGAGGGTTGTGCACCAACGAGTGGACCCTATGTTAGTGTCGTCTAAGGAAAGATAATGACCGGGTGGTTCCCCCGAGTACTTGAGGTAATGCGGGATCGTGGTTGACACAAAAGCTTCCCGGACCTTGTGGGTAAAGTGCGCAACCTCTGCAGAGTGTAAAAATATTCGAATAGCCGTGTCCACGGTCACGGACAGTTGGGTGGTGCTACTTAAACTATGTCCAGAATTTTACTATATCGGTGAAAGTATGTGTGTGATGAGTCAAGGTGGTGACTTGACTCGTAGAGTTGAATCCTATTCATGTTGATATCGGTAACCTGTCCTCGAGGTTACGCGAATTTATTGATGCATATACTTGATGGTAGAATATTTATTCTAGCTTGTAGCTAGATTGCTCATTGTTGTACAATTGCATTGTTACTTTGAACCAAATCATGGGTTGCTTGCGAGTACATTCAAAGTACTCATTGGCTTGCCACTGGTTACTTAATTGGCCAGGCATGGAAGAGCAGGAATATGAAGAAGAATTCTATGGAGACAAACATGCGAACTAGGACGCTATCCCAGTCAGAATGCCTGTAGGGTTAAGGCAGATGGCATGGGTTCTACTTATCTTCGAAGACTTCTGCTATTCGAGTTATTTGCTATTCAGCCCTTGAGGCTTTACCTATGTAAGACTTGGCCATAATGGCCATAATTTGTGTAAGACGGTATGCATGGATGTAATACTCTTGTTATTCAGATTCTGTGTGTTCAGTGAGCATTGATCTCTGGGATCACTGTACACGTGCATTCGGTGATCTCGACTCCTAAGTCGGGGTCCCCACAGAGTACTCTGCGAGAATAAAACTACGAATAAATTGCAAGGTAATAAAAGTGGATAGATTTCCGTACTTGGATCATATGCACTTATGATCGGAACTCTAGCAAGCATCCACAACTACTAAAGATCATTAAGGTCGTGAAACCCAACCATAACATTAAGTATCGAGTTCTCTTTAATTTACTCCCACACGTCATACACCCCTTACTCGGGTTTAAGCTTGTCACTCTAGCAACCTACCATAAGCAAACCATGAACATATTGCAACACCCTACAACAGGGGCCCCTCACGTTTGCGCGAGAATGGAGGGTACCGTAGGACACCACCAAAATAGAATAAAATATCATACCAACTAAGATCACGATTATGCCATAGGACAAAACAGATCTACTCAAACATCATAGGATAGCCAAATATCATTGGGAAATAATATATGGAGTTGAGCACCATGCTTAAGTATATGATTCCAGCGGGAATAGAGAGCTTACACCACTTCATAGAGGGGGAGAAAGTTGGTGTTGACGGAAGCAAGATTGTTGATGTAGATCGCCGTCACGATCCTAGCCCCGGCGGCACTCTAACGCCACCGGGAGAGAGGGGGGGAGAGCCCCCCTCCTTCTTATTCTTCCTTGGCCTCCCCCTAGATGGGAGGAGAGTCCCCCCTCTAGTCCATGGCCTCCATGGCGACAGAGGGGCGAGAGCCCCTCCGAGATTGCTCTCTGTCCTCTTCTGTTTCGCATTCCCCAGATCTGGCCCTTCACGGTTACTTAAATTCCCGGAGATCCGCTCCGATTGCGCTGAAATTTTTACATGCTTTTTTTCCATAAATTAAATTTCTTGCACCATAAGAAGGGCTCCAACCGATGTTTGAGGAGGGCACAAGACACTAGGGCGTGTCTGGGCCCTGGTGGGTTGTGGGAACTGTGGGGCCCCGTTTGCGTTGATTCCACCTCCTAAAAATCACATATATTCCAAAATATTTCTCCATAAATTTTTATCGCGTTTGGACTTCGTTTGATATGGATTTTTTGCGAAACAAAAACATGCAACAAACATGAACTAGCACTTGGCACTAGATCAGTAAGTTAGTCCAAATAATCATATAAATTGTTGCCAAAAGTATGTAAAAGTGGAATAATATTGGCATGAAACAATAAAAAATTATAGATACAACGGAGACGTATCAAAGGACGACACGTGGAAAAACCATGGAGATATATTCAATGGTGAGGCTGAGCATCAAGTACCTCCATGTAAGTGGAGCGGCGCCGAACTCGATGAGTTGTTGGAAAACTTGGAATAGTGCCCCGCGTTGGGAAAGACGATCAAAAAGGTGCCGGAGCCACTGCAGAAGGTATGGAAGATGAGGTCTGTTTTCTGGGACTTGGAGTACTGGCACAAGCTCGACACGCCGCATTGCCTTGATCAAATGCATATCTGCAAGAATGTCCTTGAGAGCTTGCTTGAGACACTGATGAACATGTTGGATAAGACCAAGGATGGTACGAAGGCAAGAAAATACTTGCAAGATTTGGAGATCAGGGCAGATCTGCACATGCCGCCCCGTAAAAAGTCAGAGGAGACAGAGACGGAGATAGAGGCGCGAGAGAAGAGGGCAAAAAAGTAAAGGAATATGATTATTGCCCCCTTTATTGCTTCACCTTAAGTCCGGATGAGATCGATCAATTCTTTAAGTGCCTTACCGGAATCAAAGTTAGTTCTAGTTACTACGGGAAGATAAGCAGATTTCTAGACACGAAGAAGAAATGATTCAGTGGGATGAAGTTCCATGACTATCATGTGATGATGATGCAAATACTACATGTTGCCCTTAGAGGGATAATGGACAAGCACGTCCTTGACACGCTTATTGGTCTCTGCAACTTTTTTCGACTTCATCTCTTGAAAGTCGATCAGTGTGAAGCAGCTCCGAAGGCTACATGAAGAGATCATTGTGATAATAAATGAGCTTGAGATGTAATTCCCGCCCATGTTCTTTGACGTCATGGTGCATCTGTGTGCCCATATTGTGGATGACATAATAGACCTCGGGCCGTCATTCCTGCACAACATGATGCCGTTCGAGAGGATGAATGGGATCATTAAAGGATTCGTTTGTAACATGTCCCGTCCGGATGGAAGCATCGTCCAGGGCTATCTGACACAAGAGTGCATTCCTTTCTACGAGAATTTTTTGTATGGCGCAGACCGGCCGCCTGGTGTTCGTTTGCCCGTTAAGAAGCACGTTGGGAGGCTCGAAGGAGAAGGTCACTCCAACGATCGCAGGGAATTGCATGTGGCCTACTCAGATCCATGCAATGACTTTGACAGAGCAAACTTGGTAGTGCCAGAACACCTAGACCAGGTAGATCCTTTCGTGACACTGCACAAAGAAACTATCGCAAAGAAGTACCATGACCGGGGGGTATGCAGGAGGGACACGGAAGTTACTAGAGAGCACTACTCCACTTTACTTCATTGGTTCAAAGAGCATATTCTTGCTAATCCCCCAGAAGAGGGCTCTAAGGAAGGATTGTTCATATACGCCTTAGCACATGGCCCCTCGCCAAACCTCGTCACCTATCATGCATACAATATCAACAGATAAATGTTCTACACGGAGGCCAAAGATATGAACAGTGATTTTTAGAACTCAGGGGTGACGATGCAATGCATGACCGACAGCGACAACAACGCAACTAAGAGATTTTACGGAAGGGTCGAGGAGATCTGCGAGCTTGACTACTCTAGACTGCATAACACGATGATGTTCCGTGTCAAATGGGCTAAGAATGTCGAAAGAGAAAACCGGTACTTCACTACCATCACTATACTCGACGCCAAGAGCACTATCGTGAACGCCATTGCAAAAAATTAGCCATGGGTACATGCTAAGCACGTGACACAATGCTTCTTCATAACCGACCTAAGCAATCCCAACCGTCTTGTCGTCAGGAGAGGCAAAAGGAACATCATTGGAATGCATGGAGTCACCAATGAGGAAGACTACGACTAGTACGACAACCCAATGAGGGAATATGACGATTACGATAAAGTATATGTCAAAAGAAGAATCAATACTACATTACCTAAGAAAAATCATAGTCCATGGAAAAGGAAAAGTCACAATGAGGGGCTCAATTATTCGCCAACGAACAAGAAGGGAAAGAAGCTCACTCAAAAACGAAAACGCCGATGCTGGGAAACCGTTATTGGTCAAATGATGTAATATATATGTTCCTATTTTGTGTACACACTTAACCGTTATGCATGTGTTAAATGATGTAATATATATGTTCCTATTTTCTATACATACTTAACCGTCAAATGATGCAATATATATCGCCTTAGTTTTATACATTGTATATATCACCTTCCCTTCGTTCGTGCTCTCGGAAAAAAGGAAAAGAAAAGAAAAATAAGAAAAGAAAATAAAGGAAAATAAAATAAAAGAAACAAACATGAAAACTACTATATATAGCTACTAGTGATAGTAGTAGCGCCTTTCTAGGAAAGCGCTATAGCAATGTTAGATAGCAGTAGCGCTCAATAAAACACGCTATAGCTACTCGTGATAGTAATAGCGCTTTTGGGGAAATGTGCTATTGGTATGTTGGCTTACCCCCCC
>LR738710.1:629898538-629910857 GCA_902687465.1 Secale cereale
GCTTCCCGCCTCTGCTTCTTCCCCCAAATCCCCACTCTCTCTTCTCCCCCCTCGTCGCCGCTGTAGCCCGTGCCCTCGCCCTCGACCTCGCCGGACCCTGTGCCCTCTCTCTCGACCTCACCGAAGCCCGTGCCCTCACCCCGATCCCGCCTTGCCTCGGTTCCGCACCGTCTCCTTCGCCCTCACCCTCGCCGGAGTCGTCATCTCCCCCGACCCCGACTTGCCTCGGTGTCGCACCATCTCCCTCGACCCCGTCTCACCTCAGTGTCGCGCCGTCTCCCCGACCCCATCTCTCTGTGCCTTATGTAAGCCCTCTCCCCTCCCCTATTCTCTGCTATTTAGTGCTAGTTAGTATGAATTAGTATGAACCCTAGGCTATTTTTTAGTGTTAGTTAGTTAATTAGTATGAACCCTAGTTAATTAGTTAGTATGAACCCTAGGTTTCAAACTATAGCTATTTTTTGTTAAAGCAGTTTTTGCTATTTTTCTAAAAATAGAATTAGTATGATCCCTATAGTTCATTAGTTGGTATGAACCCTAGTTTAATGAATTCTAGGTATTTAGGTGTTTTAGGTGTAGTTAACAGAATTGTAGGTATTTAATTAGTATTTAACCTATCACATATTAGGTAGTATGAACCTAGTTAATTAGTAGGAAATTTTTAGGTAGGCTGAATTTAGTTTCAAGTTCTATATTTTTTATTGGCTGGACATGTGATATTTGGAAAATTATGGTTATGTGCAGGGTAAATAATCCGAGTGTCCTATGTTTCATCGGAATGTTGATTCATTTCCTTTCTGGTGAATTTCATGCACTCGATATGTCCACTTTTTAGGAAAGGTCATGGCAAAGTTTCCCGTGAATTTTGGCATGCCTTGTGCTAGAAAGTAGGCATATCGAGTGCCGGGATTTGCCGCGACAGGAATGAAACAATATTCCAGCAAACCATAGGCCTTTTTAATGTCATTTCTCATTTTATTATAGTTTTAGAATTAAACGAGGAGACTTAATCGTAGGAAACATGTCGAACACTGAAGAAACTGGGCCTTCTAACCACGATGTAGACGAGATGGATTATGAGGGTGAACAAGTGTACCTCAACTTTTTGTCTACTAAGCATAGTCAAGGTTTGCAGAGCGGCCTAGATGATGCAACTGACGCCGACATCGACACCGATGACGCCGGCACCGATGGCGACGCCGAGACCGGCGGGGAAGGTACCGCCGCCGAAGCCGCTACCTAAAAGAAGAAGCAGAAGAAGCAAAGGATACACAAACCTAACAAACTCGGCATCGGACGACTGGTGATCACAAAGATGGCCCCTGGAAAGTTTGAGCCATTAGAGCCCGAAGAACCTCACAAGTGCTATGGGAACCAAGTCAGATGCATCCTACGAGAATGCGCGAGCAACAATGATGATGGCTTAAGGGGTAAAGAACATTTGAGGAAGTTGCTCCTGACAAAGTTGCACACGAGATTCAAGTTCCCTGACTGGGATGACAGCATAGAACAACCATGGGATGATTTGAAGATGAAAAATATTAACAATCACGCCATGGGCATGTTCAACAATGATTTGGCCTCCTGGAAAGGGAGTGTGAAACGAGCTATTGAGGCCGAGGAACCCCTGTCCAAGATTATGGAGGAAAATCTGACACTTACGGAAGAGGAGTTCCAAAGTTCAAGGACACTTGCGCTACCGAGGTAGCCAAGGTTAAGGCTGCGATATTCAAGAGCCTTCAACAAAGGAACACGGGGAACCAATGCCTCAGAAGCCATGGCTACCTTGGAAAAAGGACCATATGGGATAAGGAGGACGTGGAACATGAAGCCGCGGGTCTCTGAGACCCCTTCGTGAAGTTCACCAACCCCTTGGACCGTGACTTCATCAGGGCCCGCTACAAAGTGGGCCAAGGAAAAGAAGGTTTTTTACACGAACCCTCTCACGAGGAAATTGATTAGAATATCGGTAATTATTCTTTTACCACCTTACATTTAGCTTCTGATCAATTCGACTACACATTCGTAAACGGTTCACGTTCCTTCTGCAGGAGAAGCAACACCAGCTTGCAGCCGAAAGTCAGTCTTCGTCGATGAGGCCCAAGTGGTACACCCCTCTCAACCGGGCGTTGAACGAACTTAAGGGACTCCCTTTGGACCAGCGGCCGCAATATGGACGTGTGCACGACACCGGAGACGGCGCCACGTGGAAGGTCTTTTACAACAAGGGCCCGGAGGCCAAGATGTAGAAAAAGAAGTTATGTCAGGCGGAAATCAATGAGAAGGTGAAGCTTGCGTTCGATAAAAAAGCAGCTGAGGACATGAAAAAGTAGCTAAGGAGAAAAATGAGTTGCTACAGCAGGTAGTCGCTGCAACTGTAGATGCCTACAGAAATGATTTCACTACTAACTTGATCCCGGCTATCATCAACTAGATGAAGGAACATCCAGACAAGACGGTAAATGATTTCCCCATGCCCAGTTTCGTCGTAAGCAACTCGGTGAACAACACCACCGCACCATCACCTGCTCACACAACTGCGCCTGCTCCCGCACCCGCACCTGCAACCGCTCATAGCAGCCCATCAGTCTCTGGCGCGCTAGGCGGGCCTTTGTCTTTGGCTGAGCTCGATGCCCTCACGGTAATTACATGTCGCACCGACATATATCTAGAATATTCCCTTTTCATTGCCTTTCGGATGTTTTCGCCACAAACATATGTTTGCACGCCGACGAAACCCCGTGCACCGTACTCTACTTGATCAAAGGCCAGAAGGTGTACGTGGGAAAGGTGGTGATAACAAAGCCCTTGGAACTCACATTCCACAACCAACCGATGCCCGATGGTTACTTCAGGGTTACCTTGTCGAGTGTGAAATTGGGGCACGAGGATTTGCCTCCTCCAGTACGGCTAGGGGGAGAGGACGAGGAGACCCCATCGCGGCTTGGAAACTGCAAGGGTTTGGGTGCTGCTTTGGCCGAAGAATCTTCTTCGTTTGGAGCCAGCCGAGAGCACACCAATAACCACACATCAAAAAGTAGGTATGAACACCACCACCCCACCTACGCAATTACCTACGCCTGTAGTGCCGGGTGAGAGTGGCGAATGACGTGATGAAGGGGGTCCAATAGTGGCTGATGTAATCACCCCCGTAGAACAAATAATGCATGATGAGATGGGCGAGGATGACCCTCTTTGGTTCCTCAATACAGGCGCCTATTACGGTGATTTAGAAATGACGAGTCAGCCATATGACGACTCGGGCTATCAGCATGCTGATGAGGATATGGATGATCTGCCCGGGCAGGAACGTCCTACAGGATTGATTGCAAGAAGTCTCTCTTCATGCAATCCTCAGAGGACACGCCTAAAGATGCCGCCTCAACACAGGCTCAACTAGCCTAGGGTCGTACAGTGCTTAGCCCGACAACACTAGGGCAGGGGTTAAGGAAGGGTCTAAAAGGTCAGCCCAAGAAAAAGGAGAGGAGGAGACCGACGAAGAAAGGCAATGCTGCCTACAAACAAGCCAGGGCACATAGCAGCCAGACGGCAGATTTTGAAGAGCGTGTACACGTCAAAGGTGCTGCCATGTTCCATGTCATGGGTGAGCCGGTGCTACCGCCAAAACTAATGGAGGCAATATCAGGGGATCTTAGGAGACTGCACGACCATGTGATGTTGACTGAGAAAAGCCTACTAGTCTCGAAGGATCCAGGATATCTGACATAGGCGGCTCGTGTCCCTGAGGGGAAGTGCTACGTCGACACACGGCCCGCGGAGGTGTTCTTCCTGTGGTTTGAGCATATCTTCGAGATGTTTCTGACAAGGCGGCTCGATTTTACATTCGTCCTCCTTTTTGCGCTACATATGAACTCCGTCATGAAGAGAGAAGAAGTCTCGCAAATCTGTGTGGCGAATCCATACTACATGCATGAGTCCTTCTTGAGTCTCGGTGACTTTGAGCGTAAAACTACTAGGGAGTACCTCGAAAACTTCATGGTACATAATAAGGACCGGGAAATTGTCCTCCTGCCTTATCATCCAAGTAAGTCATTGCCGGACAACCCTTTCGTACATTTCAGTCATTCCTTCTCGCTCATATGGAGAATAATTTGAGGTGTTTTTCCCCCGCAGCAACGGGTGTGCCATCCTTATCGTTCTTTACCCGCGAGTCTCCCACACCGTGTATTTTGACCCTACCAAAAACTAGGATAAGAAGGACTACACCCACGTAATTAATATTCTAGATGATGCTCTCCAAGACTTCTACTTGAGGGGTGGCCACCTGCACATCAGGAAACAAAGGAACAAAAAGATGGGTTTCTCGCATAAAACTAACTTCTGCTGCATCCATGTCCCAAAACCAAGCAAGAACGATGGATTCCACCTCCTCCATCTCATGATGGAATTCGGAAGGGATCACCAAAAGCTTCGCATGACAAGCAGAAACGATGATCATATCCGCAAGTGGGTAGAATCTCATGGAGAAGCGGATTATAAACTTAGAGATGACTTCTTTCGCATCCAGAGGGACATTGTGACAATCATCATGAAAGAAGTCGTCGAAGAGAAGGGGATGTTCCACAATGGCCCTATATCGCGAGCTGATGTCCGGACTCGCATAGCCATGCAACGTCAGGACCTCACGCCATTCAAGAAGCTAGGGTGCATCCTTGATGATATTGAAGGATGGAACTTCTAGTGATTTACGATGCCGATGATGATGATGTGTCGGTTGAACTTGTATACTTTTTGTAGCGATGAAACTTTGTGATGTCCACGGTACCTGCCGAACTTGCGTAACACTACTTTGTTAGTTTGAGTACGATGACCTGCGTACCTCTAGTTAATTATTTTGCGTACGATGAAACTGCGTTGATTATTTATATGTTTCCTATATGTTGCATCTAGTTTCTAGCCCTTTCTTTTTCGTGTTGCTCAAGTATTTTGTTGCATATGATTGTACATTCTCTTGATGAAGATGCATCTCTAACAGGTACCTAGATTCTTGATGGCAAAGAAGCAGTGCCATGTCATGTACAAAGGGAAGGTTCCGGGAGTGTACGGAGAGTGGCCTAAGTGTCAGGCACAAGTGGAGGGGGTTTCTGGCGCCAGCCATAAAGGCTTCAAAAGCAGACAAGAAGCAGAAGCTATTTACTTGGTGTTCACGCTAGCGCGAGAGAGGACTCATAACTGCCGCCTCATGTACTGCATAGTTTCGCTCTCACTCATAGTGATAGCTCTTCTTGTGTATATCATTGTTTAGATGGATAACGATGTAGTAGCAAGTATTCGAGACTTGCATCACTATTTTCGAGATGATGACGAGAGACCACTTTGTGTTGGATGATGATTATGATGATGACATGATTTGATGAGATTATTTGTATGTATATGCTATCATTACATTTGTATGTGTATGATATGCTAAAGATTATTGTATAAATCATGTTCAAATACAAAATAAATATGTAGAAAAAAATTATAAACTAATAAAACTAGCAGTATAAAGGGGAATAAATTTAGCAACAGTGCGCTCTTACCAGTAGCGTGGCCTACTTCAAAGCGCTGCAGCTATTAGAAGTAGCACGTTCCAGAAAAGCTCGCTACTACTAACCATGTATAGCAGTAGCGCTGGTCAACACGCGCTACTGCTATAGGTTAGCTGTAGTGGAGTATCAGTAGAACGGGCTCCCGCGCTACTGATACACCTAAAACCCGCACTACCGCTAGGCTTTTCCCTAGTAGAGATCAGTCTCCCACTTGCACTAGAGTCAATAATCTAGTTCACATCACCATGTGATTAAACCCATAGTTTACATCGCCATGTGACTAACACCCAAAGAGTTTACCAGAGTCAATAATCTAGTTCACATCGCCATGTGATTAACTCCCAAAGAGTTCTAAGGTGTGATCATGTTTTGCTTGTGAGAGAGGATTTAGTCAACGGGTCTGCAACATTCATATCCGCGTGTACTTTGCAAATATCTATGTCTACAATGCTCTGCATAGAGCTACTCTAGCTAATTGCTCCCATGTTCAATACGTATCCAGATTGAGACTCGGAGTCATCCGGATCAGTGTCAAAGCTTGCATCGACGTAACCCTCTTTATCACCTCCATAACCGAGAAACATTTCCTTAGTCCTCTTTAGGGACCTAAGGATAATTTTGACCAGTGTCCAGTGATCCAGTCCTAGATCACTGTTGTACCTCCCAGCCAAACTTATGGCAAGGCACACATCAGGTCATGTACACAGCATGGCCTACATAATAGAACCTATGGCTGAGGCATAGAGAATGACTTTTATTCTCTCTCTATCTTCTGTCGTGGTCGGGTTTTGAGTCTTACTCAATTTCACACCTTGCAACACAGGCAAGAACCCTTTCTTTGACTGGTCCATCTTGAACTTCTTCAGAACTTTGTCAAGGTATTTACTTTGTGAAAGTCCTATTAAGATTCTTGATATATCCCTATAGATCTTGATGCCCAATATATAAGTAGCTTCACCGAGGTCTTTCATTAAAAAAATTCATATTCAATATATCCTTTTATGCTATCTAGAAATTCTATATCATTTCCAGTCAGCAATATGTCATCCGCATATAATATTAGAAATGCCACAGATCTCCCACTCACTTTCTTGTAAATACAGGCTTCACCGTAAATCTATACAAAACCAAATGCTTTGATCCCCTCATCAAAGCATATATTCCAACTCCGAGATGCTTGCACCAGTCCATAGATGGATCGCTGAAGCATGCACACTCTGTTAGCACCTTTAGGATCGACAAAACCTTCCATTGCATCATATACAACTATTTCTTAAGAAACCCGTTAAGGAATGCAGTTTTGAAGTCCATTTGCTAGATTTTATAATCATAAAATGCGGCAATTGATAACATGATTCGGATAGAAAGCATCACTACGGGTGAGAAAGTCTCATCGTAATCAACCCCTTGAACTTGTCGAAATTTTTTCGCAACAAGTCGAGCTTTGTAGACCGTGATATTACCATGAGCATTTGTCTTCCTCTTAAAGATCCATTTATTCTCAATGGCTTGTCGATCATTGGGCAAGTTCATCAAAGTCCACACTTTGTTCTCATACATGGATCATATCTCAGATTTCATGGCCTCAAGCCATTTATCGGAATCTGGGTTCATCATAGATTCTTCATAGTTCAAAGGTCCGCCGTTGTCAAACAACATGACTTCCAGGACAAGATTACCGTACCACTCTGGTGCGGTACGTGTTCTGGTCGACCTTCCAGGTTCAGTAGTAACTTGATCCGAAGTTTCATGATGATCATCATTAACTTCTTCTCTAGTTGGTGGTGGCATCACTGGAACAGTTTTCTATGATGTGCTACTTTCCAATTCGAGAGAAGGTACAACTAACGCATCAAGTTCAACTTTCCTCCCACTCACTTCTTTCGAGAGAAACTCCTTCTTTAGAATGGACCCATTCTTAGCAACAAATACATTGCCTTCAGATCTATGGTAGAAAGTATACCCAATAGTTTCTTTAGGGTTCCTAGGAAGACATACGTCTGCGCTTTGAGTTTATTGCCAAACCACAGTTCATAAGGTGTTGCCTCAACGGATTTAGATGATGCCCTATTTGACGTGAATGCAACTATCTCTAATGCATACCCCAAAATGATAGTGGCAAATCAATAAGAGACATCATAGATCGCACCATATCTAGTAAAGTACGGTTACGACGTTCAGACACACCATTACACTATGGTGTTCCACGTGGCCTGAGTTGTGAAACTATTCCACATTATTTTAAATAAAGGCCAACTCATAACTCAAATATTCGCCTCCGCGATCAGATCGTAGAAACTTTATTTTCTTGTTACGATGATTCTCCAATTCATTCTGAAATTCTTGTAACTTTTCAAATGTTTCAGACTTGTGTTTCATCAAGTAGATATATCCATACCTACTTAAATCATTTGTGATGGTTAGAAAATAACGATACCCGCCGTGTGCTTCCACACTCATCGAACCGTATACATTTGTATGTATTATTTTCAATAAGTCATTATCCCGCTCCATTGTTCCGAAGAACGGAGTTTTAGTCATCCTGCCCATGAGGCATGGTTCGCAAGTATCGAATGATTCATAATCAAGTGATTCCAAAAGTCCATCCGAATGGAGTTTCTTCATGCGCTTTACACCAATATTACCTAGACGGTAGTGCCACAAGTATGTTGCACTATCGTTATCAACTTTGCATCTTTTGGCATCAATATTATGAATATGTGTATCACTACAGTCGAGATTCAACAAGAATAGACCATTCACTAAGGGTGCATGACCATAAAAGATGTTATTCATATAAATAGAACCACCATTATTCTATGACTTAAATGAATAACCATCTTGCAATAAACAAGATCCAGATATAATGTTCATGCTCAACGCTGGCACCAAATAACAGTTAACGAGGGCTAAAACTAACCCCGAAGGTAGATGTAGAGGTAGCTGATAACCCACAAGTGTAGGCGATCGTTTGTAGCCTTTTTCAATAAGTAAGAGTGTCGAACCCAACGAGGATCTAAAGGTAGAACATGAAGGAAATATGCCCTAGAGGCAATAATAAAGTTGTTATTTATATTTCCTTATATATCATGATAAATGTCTTTTATTCATGCTAGAATTATATTAAACGAAAACTTGATACATGTGTGAATACATAGACAAAACAGAGTGTCCCTAGTATGCCTCTACTTGACTAGCTCGTTAATCAAAGATGCTTGAGTTTCCTAAACCATAGACATGTGTTGTCATTTGATCAACGGGATCACATCATTAGGAGAATAATGTGATGGACAAGACCCATTCGTCAGCTTAGCACTATGATCGTTTAGTTTTATTGATATTGCTTTGTTCAAGACCTATACATGTTCCTCTGACTATGAGATTATGCAACTCCCGAATACCGGAGAAACATCTTGTGTGCTATCAAACGTCACAACGTAACTGGGTGATTATAAAGATGCTCTACATGTGTTTCCGAAAGTGTTTGTAGTGTTGGCGTAGATCAAGATTAGGATTTTTCACTCCGAGTGTCGAAGAGGTATCTCTGGGCCCTCTCGGTAATACACATCATAATAAGCCTTGCAAGCAAATGACTAATGAGTTAGTCACGACATGATGTACTACGGAACGAGTAAAGAGACTTGCCGGTAACGAGATTGAACTAGGTATGATGATACCGACAATCGAATCTCGGGCAAGTAACATATCGATGACAAAGGGAACAACGTATGTTGTTATGCGGTTTGACCGATAAAGATCTTTGTAGAATATGTAGGAGCCAATATGAGCATCCAGGTTCCGCTATTGGTTATTGACCAGAGATGTGTCTTGGTCATGTCTACATAGTTCTCGAACCCGTAGGGTCCTCACGCTTAACGTTCGATGACTATTTATATTATGGGTTATGTGTTTTTGATGACCGAAGATTGTTCGAAGTCCCGGATGAGATCACGGACACGACGAGTAGTCTCTAAATGGTCAAGACATAAAGGATGATATATTGGACGATGTTAGTCGGACACCGGATGAGTTCCGGGGGTCACCGGTTAAATATGGAAGTGCCGGAAGGGTTATCGGAACCACTTGGGAAGTAATGGGCCTTATTGGGCCTTAGGGGAGAGAGAGGGTAGCAGCCAAGGGCTGGCCGCGCACCCCCATGGGCCTAGTCCAAGTTGGACTAGGGGGAGGCGCGGTGCCCCCTCTTTCCTTCTCCTCTCCCTCTCCTTCCTTCTTCTCCTAGTTGGACTAGGAAAGGGGGGATCCAACTCCTACTAGGAGTAGGATTGCCTCCCTTGGGCACGCCCTATGAGGCCGGCTGGCCTCCCCCTTGGTCCTTTATATATGGGGGCAGGAGGGCACCCTAGAAAAAACAAGTTGATCGTTGTTTTAGCCGTGTACTGTGCCCCCGTCCACATATTCCACCTCATCATAGTGCTTAGGCAAAGCCCTGCACGGATCACATCATCAACACCGTTGCCACACCGTCGTGCTAACGGAACTCTCCATCATCCTCAACTAGATCAAGAGCTCGAGGGACGTCATTATGCTGAACGTGAACACGGAGGTGCCGTACATTCGGTACTTGGATCGGTTGGATCGCGAAGACGTTCGACTACATCAACTGCGTTACTAAACGCTTCCGCTTTCGGTCTACAAGGGTACGTGGACACACTCTCCCCGCTCGTTTCTATGCTTCTCCTAGATAGATCTTGCGTGATCGTAGGATTTGTTTTGAAATACTACGTTCCCCAATAGTGGTATCAGAGCCAGGTCTATGCATAGATGATATGCACGAGTAGAACACAATGAGTTGTGGGCGATAATAGTCATACTGCTTACCAGCATGTCATACTTTGATTCGGCGGTATTGTTGGATTAAGCGGCCCGGACCGACATTACATGACCACGCTAATGAGACTAGTTCTACAAACATGCTTTGCACATAGGTGGCTGGCAGGTGTCAGTATCTCCAACTTTAGTTGAATCGAGTGTGACTATGCCCGGTCCTTGTTGAAGGTTAAAACAACACACTTGACGAAAATCGTTGTGGTTTTGATGTGTATGTAAGAACGGTTCTTGCTAAGCCTGTAGCAGCCACATAAAGCTTGCAACAACAAAGTAGAGGACGTCTAACTTGTTTTTGCAGGGCATGTTGTGATGTGATATGGTGAAGACGTGATGAGTTATACGTTGTTGTATGAGATGATCATGTTTTGTAAAGTATCGGCAACCGACATGACCCTTATGGTTGTCTCTTTATTGTATGAGTTGCGAAAGCCATGTAATTGCTTTACTTTATCACTATGAGTTAGCAATAGTAGTAGCAGCAATAGTTGGCGAGACGACCACGACGCTATGATGAAGATCATGGTGTCAAGCCGGTGATGATGCTTTGGAGATGGAGATCAAAAGCACAAGATGATGATGGCCAGATCATGTCACATATTTTGATTGCATGCGATGTTTATCTTATTATGCTTCTTATTTTGCTTAGTGCTGCGGTAGCATTATAACATGATCCCATAGAAAAGTTCAAGGTATGATTGTTCTCCCTGAGTATGCACCGTTGCGACAGTTCGTCGTGCCAAGACACCACGTGATGATCGGGTGTGATAAGGTCTACGTTCACATACAACGGGTGTAAGACAGTTTTGCACATGCAGAATACTTGGGTTAAACTTGACGAGCCTAGCATGTACATACATGGCCTCAGAACACTGGAGACTGCAAAGGGACTAGTCAGTGGAAGCAGAACTGCCCCAAGTATTTGGCGGATAAGAAGGATGACAAAGTGAACAAAGGTATATTTGATATACATGTTATTGATGTGTACCTTACTAATGCTCGTAGTAGCACCTGGGTATTTGATATTGGTTCGGTTGCTAATATTTGTAACTCGAAACAGGGCTACGGATTAAACGAAGATTAGCTAAGGATGGGGTGACGATGCGCCTGGGAAATGGTTCCAAAGTCGATGTGATCGCCGTCGGCACATGTCAGGACCGGAATTTCGGGACATTAATTTCCCAAAGGCGGACCTTCTGCTCACCAGCCCCAGGATTACTGTTAGCTGATGAGGCACCTCTTGATACAGAAAATTCCAAGCAAAGGTACAAATATGTAGTACAAGACCATTCTGGTCTATAAGTACAACATGGGTTTTCTGGTAGATGATGGCGGAAGCGGTTGAGGTACGTCGGCGCTTGTGGGACTCCATTTCCCACGGGAACAGCTGACCGGGATAACTCCTATCTTCGCGGGGCTGCTATCCCAATAATGTAGGCTCTGGGGTAGCGTCACGTCGTTCCTTCCCTCGCAAGGAATCTGGCCAAGACAATAGCCAGGGACAAGCCAGTGAGTACTTTGAATGTACTCGCAAACATCAAGAACATGGGTGAGACATAAACATGCTCAAGGATGATTTAGGATCACTTTGATAACAATGATGCGATAGGATATAACTTTAAGCAGGACGTTCGAGTAGAAGGGTATATGCAATCAGAAAGTAGAAATGAAATAAATAACAGGCATGCCACAGTCGGGCGTCTGAGCGACACCACAGAAAGGGCTCATAGGGAAAGGAAAATAAAGGACAAGAATGCCATAGTCGGACGTCTGAGGGACATCACATAAAGGGCTTATAAATAAAAAGGATGCCACAGTCGGACGTCTGAGCGACATCACATAAAGGGCTTATAAATAAAAAGGATGCCACAGTCGGACGTTTGAGCGACATCACATAAAGGGCTTATAAATAAAAAGGAAGC
>LR738710.1:629910907-629978231 GCA_902687465.1 Secale cereale
GGACGTCTGAGCGACATCACATAAAGGGCATATAAATAAAAAGAATGCCACAGTCGGACGTCTGAGCGACATCTCAGAGAGGGCTTGTAAATAAAAGGAATGCCACAGTCGGACGTCTGAGCGACATCACATAAAGGGCTTATAAATAAAAAGAAATAACAATGAGTATCCGGGAGGTGGAACCATCCTGCGGATACTCGCTATTTCAAGTGATATGAACAGTTAGTCCACGATAAAGATAAATCACAATCACTACCTATCACAGGTCATAAATAATGTTCTGGCTTAAATGTTTCTCCTCCGAAGATCGACACTAAGACCGACACTCGACCCATCCTAGACTGTAGTCCTTAACCATGGACACGGCTATTCGAATAGGTTTTATATCTCTGCAGAGGGTGTACTCTTTACCCACGAATAACGGATTTTCTATAGTCCCTCTCGACTAATTCCGTCTGCCGCCTTTTAATTTGAAGACACACCTGACTGCACACACCAGCTTAACTTACCGGTGTCTGGAATGACCCACGACACTAGTTAAGCCAAACTCTAAGTGGGGAGGCTACAACCTCGACTAGCATAGGATCACAATAATTTATAACGCGCGTGAGAAAACTGGGGACGCTATCCCCTTCGGCTACAACCGAAACACCCATGCCCCCGGACCAGGTGGCCTGCCTACCAGATGCAGCCAGTATCTTCCACCGTGGCCTCTCTGTACGGTGTGTGATAAAACATGGATCGACAAATTTACTGAACCGCACCCTACCTGTAGCAGGGACATGTGGTAGTACGAAACAAGTATGGGGGTTACCGGAGCAAGACTCGATCTATGGTCGACTCAGGAGGTTCAGGTATTCTCTATATGGTTAGTGTCACAAAGTTCTCATAGTTTTCGGACAGGGTCACACCCCTCATGCTACATGCTGCCTCACTGCACATCCTCGTCACAACGAGATGTCAGTCTCGTGGTCGGTTCACCGAACCACATCCTTCCTTTGGACTCTATCCGAGCTATCACCAGGCATATGTGGCATGAGGAGGGGTGGCTGTCACCAATGTCATTTACATGACTGAAAAGAATTATTCACCACAGGATGATATGCAAGAGTATGCTTTTTCACATGAAATAATGATGCTCCATTTGTCATGTCCACGGAGTTCTTGGGTTAAAGCACACGACATGTATTAAAAAGGGGTTCCAGATGCTTGCCTTCAAGTAGAGGGGAGGAGAAAAGCATTCCAAGAGTTTTGGAAGTTTTCTACCTCTTCAAAAATCCTAAAAGAATTAAAAGGAAATCAATACATAGACTTAGAACATCCCCAAAAAGTTGTCTGGAAAATTTTCATATAAATATGAAAATAAACTAGACAATATTTGGGAAACAACACAAAAAGAATCAAATCATTTGGAGTTGTGGTTAAAAACTTAAAGCCAGTCAAAGTTTTGGTCAAAATCTGATTTTTAAATCAAAACAGAAAAGAAAACATTTCGGTTAAGAATACGCTTTCGAGCTAGGGGACACGTACTTCGCGTTTTACGCCTCCACTTAAAAATGCGCGATGGAGACGATGGGTCACTGACAGTGGGCCCAGGGGGTCCATCGGTCAGGTTTGACCAATCTCCCCCCCCCCCTCCTCTTCTTCTGCCCGAACGGGAGCGAGGCTCCGGCGATCATCGCCGGCGAACCAGGGCTCCTCGAGGGTCACTGAGTGCGGGAATGGACCCGCGGGGTTGGTGCGGTCCTCCTGGTAGTTGATTGGTCGGAGGGGGCGAAGGGAGTCGCCGGCGGCGAGCTCCGCGGCGGAGGAAGCTTCGGGTGATTTAGGGGCTTTGCTATACAGTCGCTCCCGGGCTGGTTTGAGGCGACGGGCGGCTTCGCAAGGTCGAGGGGAAGGCGACGGTGGCGCTGAACGGGCGGGGGAGGCTCTGGTGACGTTGGATTGCTCGGGGCAGAGACGGCGGCCATGTTCGCCGGAGATGGAGAAGGAGGCTTCTCGGGGGCGATTGGCTGCCACGGGGCTGCTCTGCGGGGTGCCTAGGGGTGGAATGCTGTTGCGGAGAGGCTCGGGCACCTATATATAGGCGAGCCATGGCGGTTCAGTGGTGGCAGTGGATAAGCTCGCCGGCGACCGCCGTTCTGTTGCTGCAGGGGGACGTGGCGGCGACGAGCGCTAGCGGACGGCCTGCGGATGAGATCGCACTGCTCCGAGGGGGCAGCTGGCGAGCGCGCGTGGCTTGGGCGGTGCCGACCGAGGTAGAGAACCATTGTGCTCGCCGGCGTGCCGCCAAAAGCGCTCTGACGGCGGCGCTATGGTGACCCAGGGGCGGCTTGGCGTTTCCTCGAGTACGGATAAGGCTGGGCGTGGCTCTGGGAGTGGGCTGGGGCCAGGGGCGCGACGCGGCGGCCCGAGCGCACGCACGTGCAAAACGCGCGCTCTGGGCGCGCCCAGAGCACGCACGCAACATGCTCGGCGTTATGTCACGACATGCTGATGAGCTCCAAGCTGCAAGGGGGCCAGCAGGGTTAGGCTAAAGGTTGAGACAAACTCATGGGACAAGTTGGTTTAGCCAGGGAGTCAAGTTCATAATATGAACCAGAAGCTAAGCCAAATATGGTCATGCACTCAGGGTGTTTGACAAAATGCCAAGGGCATCTAGCAAGCTCTTGGGGTGGCCAAACTTACCAAATGGGTGCCTCCTTAGATGTGTAAAAAGGTGGTGAGGTTGGTTCAACAAAAGCAAAAACTTGTTAGTGCAAGTTTTGCAAGATTCCAGTTCTGGACAGAAAATGCAGAGCACTGTTCCATGATCCAAAACTATTCCAATAGGCCCATTCTTCTGGACTTAAGGGTTTTGCAAGCAGGACTATAAGCATGAGAAAGCTCAGAGGCACTGGAGCAAAATAGACTAGGGTTGCAGTGCAAATCACTAAACTGAACCAGAATGGAAAAGAGGTTGTTTCACTCAAAACTTCCAAAGGACCAAGATGGGTTTTTGCATAAAGTTGAATAACATGCTGCTATGAACATCCCATAATTTTGGTGGAAGCATCAAAGGAATATTTAAAGGGGTTGTAGTGCAATATTACCTACTGAACTAGATTGGCAAACATGCTGTGGAGCTCAAAATAAAAAAATGAAATAATCATATTCTAGCACAAAAGTGATCTAGTAGCACTACTAGGCATCTCCAATTTTTGGTTGAATTTATAATCAAATATATCCAGAGGTTGCAGTTCAAAAGAGGCCTTAAAACTAGGTTTATCCATTTATATAGAGATGTAAATTATGAAGACCAATATATAATTAATCCTGTTGATATGAGCAGAGTTTTTAAAGGATACAGAAAAGAATCTTAACATTAGCTGGAAGGTTTCCACTAGGGGTAAAAATACCAACATAACATGACAGGAATGGTTCTGTAACCAATGAACATATAGTAAAAGGCAAAAAATTTAATTCACTGGCAAAATTTTATTTAGTAAAATATTGCTAAATTTTTGGGGTGTTACAGCACACTACCTCTACATCTACCTTCGGGATTAGTTTTAGACCTAAATAATTGTTATTTGGTGCCAGTGTTGAGCATGAACATTATATATGGATCTTGTTTGTTGCGAGACGGTTATTCATTTTAATTAGAGAATAATGGTTGTTCTATTTATATGAGTAATATCATTTATGGTCATGCACCCTTGACGAGTGGTCTATTTTTGTTGAATCTCGATCGTACTGATACACATGTTCATAATATTGAAGCCAGAAGATGCAAAGTTGATAATGATAGTGCAACTTATTTGTGGCACTACCGTTTAGGTCATATTGGTGTAAAGCGCATGAAGAAACTCCATGCTGATGGACTTTTGGAATCACTTGATTATGAATCACTTGTTGCTTACGAACCATGCCTCATGGGCAAAATGACTAAAACTCCGTTCTCCGGAACAGTGGAACGAGCAACTGACTTATTGGAAATCATACATAATGATGTATGTGGTCCAATGAGTGTTGAGGCTCGCGGCAGGTATCGTTATTTTCTGACCTTCACACATGATTTGAGAAGATATGGGTATATCTACTTGATGAAACACAAGTCTGAAACATTTGAAAAGTTCAAAGAATTTGAGAGTGAAGTAGAGAATCATCGTAACAAGAAAATAAAGTTTCCACGATCTGATCGCGGAGGTGAATATTTGAGTTATGAGTTTGGTCTTCATTTGAAACAATGTGGAATAGTTTCACAACTCACACCACCTGGAACACCACAACGTAATGGCGTGTCTGAATGTTGTAATCGTACTTTATTAGATATGGTGCAATCTATGATGACTCTTATCGATTTACCACTATTGTTTTGGGGTTATGCTTTAGAGACTGCTACATTCACGTTAAATAGGGCACCATCTAAATCCGTTGAGACGACACCTTATGAACTATGGTTTGGCAAGAAACCCAAGTTGTCATTTCTTAAAGTTTGGGGCTGCGATGCTTATGTGAAAAAGCTTCAACCTGATAAGCTCGAACCCAAGTCAGTGAAATGTGTCTTCATAGGATACCCAAAGGAAACTATTGGATACACCTTCTATCACAGATCAGAAGGCAAGATATTCGTTGCTAAGAATGGATCCTTTCTAGAGAAGGAGTTTCTCTCGAAAGAAGTTAGTGGGAGGAAAGTAGAACTTGATGAGGTAATTGTACCACCTCCCGAATTGGAAAGTAGTTCATCACAGAAATTAGTTCCAGTGATTCCTACCCCAATTAGTGAGGAAGCTAATGATGATGATCTTGAAACTTTAGATCAAGTTACTACTGAACCTCGTTGGTCAACCAGAGTACGTTCTGCACCAGAGTGGTACGGTAATCCTATTCGGAAAGTCATGTTACTAGACCATGATGAACCTACGAACTATTAGGAAGCGATGATGAGCCCAAATTCTGCAATATGGTTTGAGGCCATGAAATCTGAGATGGGATCCATGTATGAGAACAGTGTGGACTTTGGTTGACTTGCCGGATGATCAGCAAGCCATTAAAAATAAATGGATCTTTAAGAGGAAGACTGATGCCGATGGTAATGTTACTTGAGGGAGTCCTGGATTGAGGGGTCCTTATGTGGCCGGATAACTCATGGTGGGCCGTGTCAGGGATATTACTATCAGGTATAAACTGGCAGGAGGGTCCGGTTTATGTTATTAAGATTATATTATCAGAAGCCCAGTGGAGTATGTAATAGAAGGTTATAGCCCACGGAGGTTCAGGGCCCATGTATAAGGCCCATGGTTTGAAAACCATCGTACTATGTAACTTGCAATGTAAGATAGAAATAGTAGATACCGAGGCGGACATGTCTATGAGCCGGCCTCGGGACTCTATAAACCGGACCGGGCGTCGCCTCCTATATAAAGGGACGACCCCGGCGACGGTTCAGGACAAGAAACTACAGCTTGAGACACAGGCAAAGCGGATTCGCTCCCTGGTCATCGAAGCCCAAGCAATACCACCCCAAACTAGACGTAGGCTTTTACCTTCATCGAAGGGGCCGAACTAGTATAAACTCCCTGTGTCCTTCGTCCGCTTTAACCCCTTTAAGCTAACCCGGGCGATGGCCTCACGACTAAGTCCTTTAACCAGGACATCTGCCATGC
This sequence comes from Secale cereale, assembly GCA_902687465.1. NCBI lineage: Eukaryota > Viridiplantae > Streptophyta > Magnoliopsida > Poales > Poaceae > Secale > Secale cereale. The sequence continues at coordinate 629,916,556 of LR738710.1, forward strand.
TAAATCCACGACAGTTGGAGCCCACCGTGGGGCTATCGCACGATGGTTTTGAGTTCTTGAAGTGCAGCTTTGAAGGGCTCAAGGGTTACGCAGTGGGCCGGATGACCAAGAGTCATCGCGGCCGGATCTACATCGACGATGCAGGCTGGGGCCCTGAGGCCAATTCAATCAAATACGGATACCAGGTCCCCTTCGGCGGCATCCACGTCTTCATCGGCAAGATCGGCAAACCAGTCCCTGAGTCGGACATCTTCCCCAACATCGTCGAGCCGGCTCAGCGTGCGAGATCAGCCCGGATTCAGCCCGCCGTGAAGCGCGTTTTCATTGGAGCAGTGCATGGAGTACAAGCCGAGGACGGATCGGATTCTGGCGGCAAGACAATTGTCTATTCCGGCGGTGAATCTTCATCCGGAGAGACCGAATCTTTGTATCTGTTGCAGGACGGCCGGTCCGAGGGTGTGTCCGATGGCGATAGTATTCCGGACCCCTTTATCCGCAAAACAGGGTTGCTATTTTCATGGCCGGATCACAACCAATGCATCAGTCCTCGATGACTGGGGCGTTGACCTCAGAGGCAGCGGGAGCTAGAGCTGGTGACCTTCCCCCGTCGCCCTCTCACGTCCTATCCACCCTAGTCGACACCTTGACAGCACTCGCAACCGCGGAAGTAGCCTAGGCCGACAAGGCGCAGCATGATGCGGAGATCGCTCAAGTGAAGAGCCGGATTGAGCAAGCTAAGTTGGATCTAGATGCGGAGAAAGCCAGGATGGCTATGAGACAGGCAGAGCTAGACTCCCAAGCTTTCCGGCTCAGGTTAGATCAAAATGCTTCGTAGGAGGTAATGTACAGAAGACAACAATCTCGTTTGCCGCCGGTTTATGAGGCAAGGAATATCTTTAGCACACCAGGAGCAGGAACCAGTAACTATCCAGAGGTAAACCGGGGAGGAGCCTCGGTAACGGGCGCGTCAGTTCAGCCACCAGCCGCGGAGCCAAACCGCCAAGTGGTGCCGAAACAGCACGTGCCCACCCCTCCTGGTCATTATTCTAACCCGTTGGACAACATCGTAGCAGCCGCTTCACGGCTGGCCGCCCTTCCCATTGAGGGGACGTCCCCCATAGCAATGGAGGCACGACGAGCCAAGGAGTTGCTGGACACAGCGCAAACACAGCAACAAGCTTATTCCCATAGCCGGGAGAGGATTCATACAACCCCCCGCCCGAGCCGGAGTTACACGAGGCACCTGGATGAACCGGCTGTATCCAGCAGCGCGCGGAGACGGCACCGACAGAGGCAGGATAATCCGGCAGGAGCAGGAGCACATGCCCAAGAGGCGGCGGATCAGGCCAGGCATACGGCCCATAACGACGCCCGTCAGTCAACGCCGGTTTACCCCACCAACACAGTTGAGACAGGAATCATGTCCAGTTCCCTGGGAGTGCAATGTCTCGTCCTCTCTTTTACGGAACGTGAAACTACCCAAGGACTTCAAAGGTCCACGTAAGGTACCCAACTACATGGCGGATCTGGCTCCGGAGGCGTGGGTTGAAAGTTATGAGATGGCCATGGAGATGCTTGACATGGATGAAGCTGCATGCGCCAAATACTTCACAATGATGCTTGAGGGCACGGCCCGGACATGGCTGAAGGGTTTGCCACCTAACTCCATCGGATCATGGGGTGAGTTGCGTCACCGGTTTATCAATAATTTCAAAGACACATGCAAGCAGCCGATGTCTGTTGTTGACTTAGCGGCATGTGTTCAAGGAGAGCAAGAGACCACCAGCAGTTGGGTGCGGCGAGTGTCTGAAATCCTGCACTCCTCCAATAGTATTAATCCAAGTACATCGATAGTAACCTTGGAAGGCAATTGCCGGTTTGAGCCTTTGAGGTTGAAGCTGGGACGGCTCAAATGTGATTGCAACGACATGGGAACGCTCATGGGCGCTTTGGTAAAATATGGAGACTCTGATAACACCAAGTATCCAGATGCAGACGGAGACAAGTCCGGGAAGGCAAGCAAAAACGGTAAACCGGCGCAGGCCAACCCGATGGGCACAGGGTACAATGGCAAGCGTAAAGCGGAGGGCAGCTCAGACTTTGTGGCCAATACCAACGCTCAGAACAACGGACAACGCCGCAAGGGTAAACCGGCCCCACGCAGCGGGAGGCCACCTATTAATCTGGATCGCCAGTTGAACATGCCTTGTCCAAGGTACAGTACAAAGGAAAACCCGGCTACGCATATCTGGAAATACTGTTTCATCATGCAGGAGGTTATGAGACAGGCCAAATATAACCCCGGGCCCCCCGGCGGGTCAGGTCCCGGTTTTCAAGGTCCGGGTTATCAAGGGGGTGGATCCGGTTCAGGATACCACGGCGGTAACAATAACCACAATGAAAACAATCAACATCAGCATAACCAGCAACATGGTCAGGGGGGATACAACAACCAAGGGAGCCAACAGCGTCAGCAGCAGCAGCAATCCGGATATCAGAATAATCCGAAGGAGCTGAGAAGTGGGCAGTACACGTCTTCACCACAAGTTTATGCAAACGGGATCAAAAAGTTTTGAAGAGGGCAGTACACTCCGTTGAGCCGGCGGTGCCACGTTTTTAACGTTGGTCTGAGCAGCCCATTGTGTGGAGCAGAGAAGATCACCCACCACGGGTTGATAATCTGGGTCAGTTGGCTCTGGTGGTGGCACCACAGGTGGGTGGTTATAATTGCACCAAGGTACTTATGGATGGAGGTAGCAGCATCAATATCTTATACTATGAGACTTTCCGACGCATGGAATTGACAGATAAGAAGCTCCGACAGTCCAACACAGTGTTCCATGGGGTGGTGCCCGGTAAATCGGCTTATCCAGTTGGAAAAATTGATCTGGAAGTTACCTTTGGGGATGAGCATGATTCTAGATCGGAAACGGTGACTTTTGAGGTTGTAAAGATCAGGAGCCCGTACCATGCTCTGTTTGGGAGACCGGTTTATGCCAAGTTCATGGCTAGACCGTGTTATGTTTATCTGCAGCTCAAGATGCCAGGCCACAAAGGGACTATTACAGTTCATGGAAGCCGTAAGATTGCATTAGAGTGCGAGGAAGGAGACGCGGCGTATGCTGAGGCAGTTTGCGCTACGGAAGAGCTGAAGTTTTATAAGGACAATGTTGATCTAGCAGATATGTCCCCTCTAAAGAAGCCAACCACAAAACATGATCCGGCGTTAAAATTCAAATCAGCTGAGGAAACTAAACATGTGGACTTTGTTTTGGGCGACTCATCCAAGCAGTTCACTATCAGCGCTAACCTAGACCCCAAATAGGAAAGCGCGCTCATCGAGTTCATCTGTGAGAACTAGGATTATCTTTGCATGGAAGCCTTGTGACATGCCAGGTATACCGAGGGAACTCGCTGAGCATAGTCTTAACATTGATCCGAAGTTTAAACCGGTCAAGCAGTATCTGCGCCGCTTCAACGAGGAAAGACGCAAGGCTATTGGAGAAGAAGTGGCCAGGCTATTGGCCGCAGGCTTCATAGTTGAGGTGTTTCATCCAGAGTGGTTGGCCAACCCGGTGTTGGTACTTAATAAAAACGGAACTTGGAGGATGTGTGTTGATTAGACAGACTTGAACAAGGCTTGCCCAACTGATCCTTTTGCTCTCCCCCGTATTGATCAGATTATCGATGCTACGGCGGGATGTGAGCGGCTAAGTTTTTTGGATGCATATTCAGGTTATCATCAGATCAAGATGGCAGTTAAGGACCAGGAGAAGACAGCTTTCATAACACCCTTTGGAGCCTTCTGCTATGTATCCATGCCTTTTGGTCTCAAGAGTGCCCAAGCAACCTACCAGCGTTGTGTGCAGAATTGCCTACAAGGGCAGATTGGAAGAAATGTCCATGCATATGTTGATGACATTGTGGTAAAATCCAGAAAGGAGGAGACGCTAATAGAGGATTTGAAAGAAACCTTTGATAACCTCCGAGTTTATAATATGATGCTCAATCCGGAGAAGTGTGTTTTTGGTGTTCCGGCGGGCAAGCTCCTTGGATTCTTAGTGTCAAACAGAGGGATTGAAGCTAATCCGGAGAAGATCAAGGCGATCACATCCTTGGCTAAACCGGCGTGCATCAACGATGTCCAGCGCGTGGCGGGTCGTATTGCAGCACTAAGTCGGTTCATCAGCCGTTTAGGAGAGAAGGCAATCCCGCTTTATCAGATGATGAAAAAGACAGACCGGTTTGTCTGGAGCGATGCTGCAAACGCTACGTTCGAATATCTGAAGCGGCAATTGGCAGAACCACCAGTCCTTGCTGCCCCGGTTGACAAGGAGCCGTTGTTGTTGTAAGTGGCCGCCAATGCCCGTGCAGTCAGCGTGGCCATTGTGGTGGAGCGCAAAGAGGCAGGTAAAGATTATCCGGTTCAACGGCCGGTTTACTACATCAGTGAGGTGCTCATTGAGTCGAAACAAAGATATCTACACTGGCAGAAGCTGGTATATGGCGTGTTCATGGAAAACCGGAAGTTGAAGCACTATTTTCAGGGCCACCCAATCACTGTTGTCAGTTCAGCTCCGTTAGGGGATATCATCCAGAATAGAGAAGCCACTGGCAGGGTGGCGAAGGGGGCCATTGAGCTTAGCCCACACGGATTAAAGTATGTGCCCCGCACTGCTATAAAGTCCCAAGCACTGGTGGATTTCATTAATGATTGGACAGAGTTGCAAGCACCTGAGGAGAAACCGGATCATACATACTGGACTATTCACTTTGACGGTTCAAGACAATTGGAGGGCTCTGGGGCTGGAGTCGTGTTAACTTCCCCACGAGGTGATAAGTTCTGTTACGTCCTCCGCTTAATGTTCCCTTGTACTAACAATGCTGCTGAGTATGAAGCTCTCCTCCATGGTCTACGGATGGCTAAGGAGATGAACTTGAGCCGGGTTAAGTATTTTGGCGATTCAGATCTGGTGGCACAACAAGTATCAGGCAAATGGGATTCCAAGGATCCACTCATGGCAGCATATCGACACGAGGTAGACGCAGTCGCAGGATACTTCAAGGGGTACCAGATGGATCACATAGACCGGCGAAAAAATGAAGCAGCCGATGCGTTAAGCCGGCCGGGCTCTCAGCGTAAACCGGTTCCACCTAATACTTTCTTGGATGAATTGCATAATCCGTCAGTGCAGATACCTTCAGAGGAAGACTTGGCTGTTCCTGATCCGGAGGCACAGTTGGTCGCAGCACTTCATGTCATCCCGGATTGGACACTCCCTCACTTGGCATATATGAGCCGAGGTGAGTTGCCAGAGGACGAAGTTGAGGCTCGGCAGATAATCCGGCGGTCTAAGTCTATGACTATCATCAATGGAGAACTTCTTCACCGCAGCGTTTCGGGGGCGTTTCAACGGTGTGTATCATCAGAGGAAGGCTGCGATATTCTTCGAGAGATTCATGAAGGGGATTGCGGTCATCACACCGGTTCAAAATCCTTGGTAGCTAAAGCTTTTCGTCATGGGTTCTACTGGTTGACGGCTCACGCCGACGCAGAGGACTTGGTCAGAAAATGTGATGCTTGCCAGAAATTTTCACGGCGTGCCCACATACCGGCGCAGGAGCTGAGGATGATTCCAATTACTTGTCCTTTTGCGACTTGGGGGCTTGATATGGTTGGACCCTTTAAAAGATCTCAAGATAAGAAAACCCACCTGTTGGTAGCAGTGGACAAATTCAGCAAGTGGGTTGAAGCGGAGCCTGTCAGTAAGTGTGATGCAGCAACAGCGGTTCAGTTCATCAAAAAGGTGATTTTCCGGTTTGGCTTTCCACACAGCATCATAACTGATAATGGCACCAACCTATCTAAAGGGGATATGGAGGAGTTCTGTCAAAGAGAACATATTTGCCTTGATGTATAATTAGTAGCTCACCCCCAGTCCAATGGCCAAGCGGAGAGAGCCAACCAAGAAATCTTGAGAGGTATCAAGCCCCGGCTTATGGTTCCTTTGTAAAGAACACCGGGTTCCTAGGTGGAGGAGTTGCCATTTGTCTTATGGAGCATCAACACTACACCTAACAGATCTACAGGGTACACACCTTTCTTCATGGTATACGGTGCTGAAGCGGTCCTCCCTAGTGATATCCGGCATGACTCACCACGGGTGGCGGCCTACGTTGAAGCGGATAATGAACAAGCAAGACAAGACAGCTTGGACCGGGTGGACGAGGAACGGGACACGGCAGCAGCGCGATCGGCGATTTATCAGCAAGACCTGCGCCGGTACCACAGCCGCCGGGTTAAGACCAGGACGTTCCAGGAGGGAGATCTGGTGCTCCGGCTCATCCAGGACCAGACAGATATGCACAAGCTATCCCCGTCGTGGGAAGGGCCCTTTGTGGTCAGCAAAAACCTGCACAACGGATCATACTACCTTGTCGACGTTCGAGAACATAAGGACTCACGTACGGCAGAGGAGGAGACCAAGCGGCCGTGGAACATCGCTCTTCTTCGACCTTACTATACTTGAGCCATTGGCTCCGCTCTATGTACAATGTATATATTATGATTAATAAAATAAACTGGCGCCCCCGGTAAACCGGGGAATCAGCCATCCTTTTCAAAGAGTATCACATGGGGGCTTCGAAAGAAACCTTCCATGGCCTCTTAAACCGGCGCCCTTGATAGAATCAAGGAACCAGCCGTGTCTTTCACACAAAGAGTATCACATGGGGGCTTCGAAAGAAAAACCTTCCATGGCCTCTTAAACCGGCGCCCTTGATAGAATCAAGGAACCAGTCGTGTTTTTTGCAAAGGAGTATCACATGGGAGTTTCCACAGAAGCTTTCCATGGCCTCCTAAACTGGTGCCCTTGACACATCAAGGAATCAGCCATCTTATCTATACGAACAAGAGCCACATGGGGGCTTCCGCGGGCAAGGAAGTTTTCCCATGGTCTCTTAAGCCGGCGGCGGTATGAAGCCCATCATAAGAGCACTACTCTGATTGCTTCGGCAATTTCCACATGATGATGAGGGGTAAAAGAGAGTTTTGGTGCCTAACCCAGCTCAAACATATGCCCCGATGACCAAACGGCTCACACACTACCTGGGGGCTCGCATCGAGTTGAATACCCTTGTAGTGAACATGGCTTGGAAGCCGGTGCATGCACCTAAAACCCCGGATTAACCTGCCTACATCAAGTAAATCACGCCGTCCACGTAAACCTGGTACGACCCATCGAACCTGTCACAAGTCAATCCTTCGGGACCCTGAACTTGGTCATGTTAAATTGACGATCATCGAGTTGATTACCTAAAGACAAAATCTTTACGAGATTTTGAAACATTGGGTAGCTGGTCATCGATGATTTGGTTAAGGATTGCGGAGCATCTTGACAGGCTTTGCTAAAATGGTTAATAACAGTAGCCTGGCAGCTCATAAAAAGCCTCGAATTTCGAGCCTGGCAGCTTGTAAAAAGCCTTGACTACATGGTCTTATTTGCCCAAAAACCTTATTTTCATTTTTATGTTTTTACAAATCTTTGTCTTCAAGGTCATTGTTTTTTTAACCAAGTCCATTGATGCGAGAAGGGACAACTACAAGGTTGACCATATGTCTACAGAACTAAAAGTCTGGGTCATGAACACCAGCGAGAGTCAAACCGGCGTTCATCGTAACCCAGATCGGCCATCATACTAAGCCGACAAGAGAGCTAAGGGCTTCATCAGGCACCCGTGCTTTAAAATATTCCCACCGGATTAAGGTCTACAAGCACACTTAATCACATGTATGGGACATGTTTGTGTTTTATATGCAGTTCAAGCTATGTATGTATCAGGGCAGTATAATCCGTCTGGTGGTAAACCACCAGGACATCTTTTAGTATTGTTCATGCAGATATAGGTAATATAAGATGTTAAAGCATTGCAAACTGAAGATAAATTGGGGAGTGCCAAATCACAACAATACCGTAACAGTGGGATAAAGGCAGTATCTCAACTATTTTATTACAAGGCACGTGCAAGCCTGAATGAATCAAAGTTTCTTGCAAGGTATTCAACATCTAAAAACTAAACCGGGACGGTTTAGGATTCTTCTTCAGCACGCTGCGAAGGCTGAGGGTCAGCTAGCTCCGGATCTTCGTCGACTTTTGGCAGCTGCTGGAAATCAGGAGTGATCGAGTCAATCTTGGAGAGGGCACGGAAATACACTTCATCATTTATAAGATCTGACAGATCAATGTCCGGAGCGAAGGTGTGCTTACAAACTGGTGGGATCAGATTTTCGGTGTCGTAAACCGGCCGCTCCACCCGCACATTCTCTAGGTCGTAACCCGGATGATACCTCGTTAAATCCGCTTTGTTAGCAAGCTTACTAGCAAGAGGGCGCATGTCTTTGGTTAAAGAATGCAGATGTTCAGAAGAGAAGGCCGACCCATCCTCTTTCATGCTGGGATAACCATTCATGGTCTCCATCGGATCAAAATCGGGGACCCATGCCTTGGCTCGGGTTAGCGCCATGAGAGAGCCAGCTCGTGCAGCAGATTTCTTTACCTCAACAAGTCGAGCAGGCAAGACAGATAACTTTTCCAGAGTGCCTTGGATGGTGGTCGGCGCCGGTTTATTATGCGACATGGCGCTGATAGCCCTTGGAGCACCGGAGTAGAGCTGCTCCACCAGGGTATAAGCAGCCTTGAGTTTCTTCCGAACATCATGTCCAAGAAAAGTTATGCGCCTCCCTATATACAATTGGTGAGTTAAACTGGGGCAGAATACAGATTGCAAGGATGCAAACATACGAAGACAGGTACTCACCGAAGATAGCAGATGTCATGTTCTCTATTTGCTGTTTCAACCCGGATAGCTCTTGCGTCACCGGATTAATAGCAACTTCAGCATCCTTCGCTCTTTTTTCTAGAGCGTCCCTTTGCACCTCCCATGTGGACCGCTCCGCTTCAAAATCTTTCTTGAGCTTTTCCATGTTAGCTAAAGCAAGAACAAGTTCTTCCTTAGTTTTGGTTGAAGCAGTTTCATGGAAAGCCAAGCTATTCCGGAGTTCAGTTGCCTCCGAAGCTCTCCAGTTCAAGTCAGCCTGCAGGAAAAGGAAAGTGTTAGAAGGACAGTTCAATCAAAGTCTCAAGCACATAACAAGTTATGCACTCGACACTTGGGGGCTAATGTACAATTGAAGTAAAGAAAGCAATTTTTTTCAGACAAGTCCCAAGCACATAAACAAGTTATGCCCTTGGCACTTGGGGGCTAATGTAAGTTCATTCTCAGACATAAGAGAAGTCCTGGTTCACCTACAATGAAGTAAACCGGCACTTGGGGGCTACTATGGCCTAAAGGTATAATTGCAAAGAATAAGCAGAAACGGAAGGCAAAAGGAAAGAAAGTTACCTCGTATTTCTCCTTCATCATGTTGACTAAACCGGCCTCGTAGTCGCGGCTGGTGAAGAGTCGGTTCAGATACCCAGAGTGGAGTTCCTGGGCACTCAGGTGGTTATAGCTTGATAGATCTGTACTCCATTTGTCTTTGTCTTGCTGGAGCTTTTCCTCCTTGGCGGTCTGTCTAGCCAAGACAACAGGCTCTGTGGGAGCAGTGAAGATTATCCCGGTTATCTCAACATCTTCTTTCGAGGCAGTGGTTGGCTAGAGGGGATCGGTAGTGCGCACCGGACTAACAGGAGCCGGGCTAGCCCGAGGAGGACTAACCCGGACAGGGCTGGCCGGTTCAGCTGTATTTTCCATAACATCACCCCCCGGAGCAACAAGATCTTCATGATCCATAGGAGAGGGATCATCGTGCTGAACTTTAACATTTTCCTCTGGAGGGTTGGCCACTTCAGGATCCTCGGCCGGTTTAGCAGTGGTTGTTTCGGCAGCCGGTTTATTTAATTTCGCATTTTTACTAGGCTTGGGCGTACTGATAAAGGTTAAAAGAGCAATGAGAATCACAAAGTCAATACGGAAAGGTAAACCGGACGTTTGGAAAGATGACTTACCTAGGAACGGTCTTAAGCACCGGGATTTGAGTGGCAGTAGACTAGCCGGAAGAAGACAGCGGAGCCTCCTGATAGTTGGGATCAGATATTTTAAGAGGTTTGCGAATAAGACCTGCTTTTGGATGAAGAAGGGATGGAGTAAGCAAAACCTCGGAGCGGCGTCTGCGAGCTGGCGTGTGGGGTAATCCGGACGATTCGACTACGTGACCACTATGGCGTGTGGTCTGGCGAGCCTCATGCTGTTGTTTCTTCAAAAGAAAGTGGGGATCCAATTGAGCATAAGGGTGAGAAAATGGATATTTCCGGGATGCCCGGTGAATCTTGGGTGGCAACGGTTCTGAATCAGATGAGAGAGAAATTACCTCAACTTCATCCGCTTTACTTCCCTCTGTCAGATCCTGGGAAAAGACATTGTTGATATAAATATAAACAAGGAGAATTCAAATGATGTAAGAATCAAGCAGTACCTCAGAAGCCGGATCATCTTCTTCATGGTTTGAACCGGAAGCGGCAGCGACTTTCTTCTTCTTTACGGCTAAGCTCTTGTTACGGGTTGGCTTCGCCGGTTTATCCTGCGCTTTCCTCTTCCAGAAGGGATCATTGGCCTGTGAAAAGGAACAAGAACATGTTGAAGACAAGTGATATGAACAGATTAAACCGAAAAGAAAGGGTCGGAAGAGCTTTACCGATGGCGGTTTGTTGGTTAAACAGAAAGGAGCTAAACCGGTCCGGCTGCACTCCTCCAGAGGGATGTTCAACATCTTCTTGGCAGACTCAGTAACTTCATTGTCAAGAAGCACTATTTTTGTGTGGCGTTGAGGATCTTCCGGCTTGCCAGTATATTTGCACATTAAGCTTGAGCGTCGGCTTAGTGGGAGAATGCTCCAAGAGAGCCAGCAGCGGATGAAATCAACTCCGGTTAAACCGTTAGCCACGAAAGCCCTGAGTTTGGAGAGTTGGGGGCATATCGAGCCCGATCTTGGGCGCTAAGCCGCTGCGAGAAAGCATGACCCGACGTCAAACGGTAAGCACGGTAACCCGGCAGCGGATTTTCTCCCTCTGGCGAAGTATCTTTGAAATAGAACCATGTCTGGTTCCAGTCCTTAGGGTGGCTGTGAAGAGTGGCATGAGTAAAGATGACGTCCTTCCTTTTCTGGATGCTCACGTTGCCAAGTTTAGTGTGAGGCCCGTCAGAAAACTCAGGTCGGCGGTTCAGACGGAAGAAATCTCGGAACAGCTCCACAAATGGTTCTTCTTGTAAATATGCCTCCGAGAAGATTTGAAAGTTGCAGATGTTCGATACAGAATTCGGGCCTATATCTTGTGGATGAAGTTGAAAATCGGCTATAACATCCCGGAAGAATTTTGAACTGGGAGGGCTAAAACCCCGGGCCAGATGATCATAAAAGACTATGATCTCTCCCTCCTTAGGCTCGGGAGGACACTCGTTTCCAGGGGCCCGCCAGTAGAGAACCTCCTTAGGGCCCAGAACACCAATTGAGGTTGCTTCTACTAAATCGTCTTCCGTAATACGAGATGGAACCCAGTTGGAGGAAACAAATTGTTTCGCTGTGGAGGCCATTTTCTCCAAGAAAGGAACACTGGAAAATTTAATACAAGACCCGGTTTACCAATTGCTAGATATAAACCGGTGCTTTCTACGAAGATATGGATTTAATTGATGGTTTAAGCAAGGGATTAATGGTACCCCCTAATCCGGGGCAAGCATGAACGAGACAGCTACCGGTTTATGATGATAGACGGAGGAAATTAAACTGTCAATTGTGGAATGTAGATACAGGCGTCTAAGGCGCAAGTCATAATTAAACCGGCAACATAAGCAGATAAGCTGCAAATCTAAAGTGTGAGAAACAGCTTTCACATGAAGCAGAGGTAAAATATGGATCTATGGTGCAGGAAAAAGACAGAACAATTCAAGTCATATTCAGTGAAGGCAGCGGAAGTTTTCTACAGATTCAGTCTAAACTAGCAGTGTTGAAGAAACTAAAGTTATGACGATGGAGCGGAAGCGCACGAACGAAGGTTGACCTAACAAGTTTTACATCTATAGCTAAAACCAACCTACGGCGATGAACTACGAAGAACGAGGGTTTGCGGCAAGCTACAGAAGAAACCCTAGAACTGAGATCTATGGGGAAGAAGACAGCGTACCCGAGGAAGCAAGGGACACCGGTGAGTTTCTGGACGCGTTCAGGTCGATGCAGCGGCCGGTCTTGGTGACGACGGTGAGCTCGAAGGACGGCGGCGGAAGCTCGGGCGCTGGAGACAGAGGAAGACGAAGCAGAAGGGGGTAAAAGAGATGGGCCTCGGTCTCATTTATAGGCCGAAGGGATAAAGTGGCAGGCGCGGGAATCAAGGAGACCAAAAATCGGATATGGATTGAGCTGTCGCCTCGATCTTCGGAATGATAATAAAGAAAGGTAACAAACAGATGCGGGCATTAAATGCGCATATGATGTCATGATAGATTGAAGCAATTCCGGGGATGACGTCATGTCCGGTTTATGGAATGTACAAGAGCTGCAGAAAGGGAAATTCATACAAGACTTTGAAGACTGACATGAACAAGTTCAAATCAATCTGGGGCCTAATGTCAGGGATATTACTATCAGGTATAAACCGGCAGGAGGGTTCGGTTTATGTTATTAAGATTATATTATCAAAATCCTAGTGGAGTATGTAATAGAAGGTTATAGCCCACGGAGGTTCAGGGCCCATGTATAAGGCCCATGGTTTGAAAATTGTCGTACTATGTAACTTGGAATGTAAGATAGAAATAGTAGAGACCGAGGCGGACACGTCTATGAGCCGGTCTCGGGACTCTGTAAACCGGACCGGGCGTCGCCTCCTATATAAAGGGACGACCCGGCGACGGTTCAGGACAAGAAACTACAGCTCGAGACACAAGCAAAGCGGATTCGCTCCCTCGTCATCGAAGCCCAAGCAATACCACCCCAAACTAGACGTAGGCTTTTACCTTCATCGAAGGGGCCGAACTAGTATAAACTCCCTGTGTCCTTCGTCCGCTTTAACCTCTTTAAGCTAACCCGGGCGATGGCCTCACGACTAAGTCCTTTAACCAGGACATCTGCCGTGCTAAATCCACGACAGGCCCTGTAGATCATTGTTGAAGATCGTCTCTCGTATCCGGATAGGACTCCTGTATTCGTATAATGGCAAGTTTTAGGTTCGGGTGTAATATTTCCTTCCTTTGCAATATGATTATGTACAAACCCGAGCCCCCTCCGGTGCATATATAAACTGGAGGGTTTAGACCGTAGAGGCTAATAGAGAATCACAAAATCCTCATAGGCTAGACTCTAGGGTTTAGCTGTTACGATCTCGAGGTAGATCAACTCTTGTAATCATATTCATCCATATTAATATAGCAGGAAGTAGGCTATTACCTCGATCGAGAGGGCTTGAACCTGGGTAAACTCCAATTGCACTGAAATTTTTACACGATTTTTTCCATAAATTATCTTTCTTGCGCCCGAAGAAGGGCCCCAACCGACTTACAAGTAGGACACAAGACACCAGGGCGCACCAGGGGGTGCCCGACGCGCCTTGGTGGGTTGTGGAGGTCGTGGGCCTCAGTTTACGTTGATTCCACCTCCCAAAATTCACAAATATTCCAAAATAATTATCCATAAATTTTTTATTGCATTTGGTATTCGTTTGATATGGATATTCTACGAAACAAAAAAACATGCACCAAATAGGAACTGGCACTAGGCACTGGATTAGTAAGTTAGTCCAAATAAATCATATAAATTGTTGCCAAAAGTATGTAAAAGTTGAATAATATTGGCATGGAACAATTAAAAATTATAGATATGATGGAGATGTATCAGTAGCGAGCCGATGGCAATCACATCAACCTTGGAACCATTCCGCACACACATCGTCACCTCGTCCTTAGCCAATCCTTGTTTATTCTGCAGCTCCTGTTTTGAGTTACATATAAGAGAAACTGAACCAGTATCAAATACCCAGGTGCTACTATGAGAATTGGTAAGGTAGACATCAATAACCATGTATATAAAGTATACCTTTGTTCACTTTGACATCATTCTTATCTGCCAAGTATTTGGGGCAGTTCCACTTCCAATGACCATTTCCCTTGCAGTAGAAGCACTTAGTCTCAGGCTTGGGTCCAGCTTTGGGCTTATTCCCGGGAGCGGCAACTTGCTTGCCATTCTTCTTCAAGTTCCCTTTCTTTCCATTGCCTTTTTCTTGAAACTAGTGGTCTTGTAAACCATCAACACTTGATGCTCCTTCTTGATTTCTACCTCCACCGATTTCAGCATCGCGAAGAGCTCAGGAATCGTTTTCATCATCCCTTGCATATTATAGTTCATCACAAAGCCTTTGTAGCTTGGTGGCAGTGATTGAAGAACTCTATCATAACACACTCATCTGGGAGCTCAATTCCTAGCTGAGTCAAGTGCTTGTGATACCCAGACATTCTGAGTATGTGTTCACTGACAAAACTGTTCTCCTCCATCTTAGAGCTAAAGAACTTGTTGGAGACTTCATATCTCTCAACCCGGGCATTTGCTTGAAATATTAACTTCAGCTCTAGGGAAATCTCATATGCTAAGTGGCGGTCAAAACGCTTTTGAAGTCCCGGTTCTACGCCATAAAGCATGGCACACTGAACTATCAAGTATTCACCAGATCGAGCTTGCCAGGCATTCATAACATCTGCACCAGCTCCTGTAGCAGGTCCTTCACCTAGCGGTGCATCAAGGGCATAATTCTACTATCCAGTAATGAGGATAATCCTCAAGTTACGGACCCAATCCGTGTAGTTGCTACCATCATCTTTCAACTTAGCTTTATCTGGAACACATTAAAATTCAAGGGAACGGTAGCACGGACCACTGATCTACAACATAGATATGCAAAAACTATTAAGAATAAATTCTTAATAAATTTAAGTTCAACTAATCAAATTACTAATGAAATCCCACTTAAATCAACATCCCTCAAGTTGTCTAAGTGATACATGATCCAAATCAGCTAACCCATGCATGTCCGATCATCACGTGAAATGGGGTAGTCATCAATGGTGAACATCTCCATGTTGATCATATCTACTATATGACTCATGTTCGACCTTTAGGTCTCCAGTGTTCCGAGACCATGTCTGTACATGCTAGGCTCGTCAAGTTTAACCCAAGTATTCTGCGTGTGTAAAACTGGCTTACAACCGTTGTATGTGAATGTAGAATCTATCACACCCAATCATCAAGAGGTGCTTCAAAACGAAGAACTTTGGCAATGATGCATACTCAGGGAGAACAATTTTATCTTGAAATTAAGTGAAGTGATCATCTTATAATGCTACCGTCATTCTAATCAAAATAAGATGCACAAAGGATAAACATCACATGCAATCAAAATATGTGACATGATATGTCTATTATCATCTTGTGCTTTTGATCTCCATCTCCAACGCAACGTCGTGATCTCAATCGTCACCGGCGCGACACCTTCATCTCCATCGTTGTGCTGTGGTCGTCTCGCCAACTATTGCTTCTACAACTATTGCTAATGCATAGCGATAAAGTAAAGCAATTACATGGCACTTAATGATTGACACACATGCCATACAATAATTAAAAGACAACCTGAGGCTTATGCCGGTTGTCGATATTAAAAAAACATGATTATCTCATAGAACAACGTATATCACATCACGTATTGACCATATCACATCACAACGTACCCTGCAAAAACAAGTTAGATGCCTTCTACTTTGTTGTTGCAAGTTTTACGTGGGTGCTATGGGTAATTAGCAAGAACAGTTCTTACCTACACAAAACCACCATGGTGATTATCTAGTTTGCTGTTTTCACCTTCTGCAAGGACCAGCTGAGGGAGTCCTGGATTAAGGGGTCCTCGGGTGGCCGGATTACTCGTTATGGGCCGTACTGGTGGGCCATGAAGATTATCGTTGAAGGTTATCCCCCGTATCCGGATAGGACTCCTATATGTGTAGAATGGCATGTTTAGAGTCCGGGTGTAATATTTCCTTCCTCCGCAAGATGAGCATGTACAACCCTAGGTCCCTCCGGTGCATATATAAACCTGACGGTTTAGTTTGTAGAGACAGAATCACAACGTCATAGGCTAGACTTCTAGGGTTTAGTCATTACGATCTCGAGGTATATCGACCCTTGTAACCCTATATTCATCAAGATCAATCAAGCAGGAAGTAGGGTATTACCTCGATAGAGAGGGCCCAAACCGGGGTAAACATCGTGTTCCTAGTTCCCTGTTACGATCAATCCTCAGACGCACAGTTCGGGACCCCCTACCAGAGTTCCGCCGGTTTTGAGACCAACATTGGTGCTTTCATTGAGAGTTCCACCGTGTCGTTGACAGAAGGATTAATGGCTCGCTTCGTCATCAATGACGGCGCCACCCCCGGGGAGATTTACCTCCCCAGACAACTTGTCACGCCCAAGATGCGATTCTATCCTGGTCACGTGATGAACTCATGATTGGGGCACAACCGCATTTCGGGCGCTTAGCAAGATGGATATCATTACATCGTACCATTACATACATAGATGAGGATACATACAAGTCATACAAACTCCACATGATTACAACACATCATTCACAAGACATCCGACTACAGATGAAGAACATGAAAAGCACAACGACATCCATCTTGCTATCCCAGGCTGCCGACCAGGAACCTATCCCAACACTGAAGAAGAAGAAGAACTCCAACACATGTAAACAACGCGCTCACATCAGGTCATAGGAAACCTGCACCTACAACTGTTGTTGTAGTAACTGTGAGCCACGAGGACTCAGCAATCCCATAACCTTGGGTATCAATACTAGCAAAGCTCAATGGGTATGGAAAGGATAGTGGTGAGGTTGCAGCAGGGGCTAAGCATTATATGGTGGCTAACTTATGAGTACAAGAATAAGATGAGCATCTACGCAAACGGTCGCAAACTAGTAATGATCGCTAAGTGATCCTGAACTATCTACGAGTCAAACATAACCCTACCATGTTCTCTTCTCAAAATGAAAAGAGACGACCACAGTTACTCACGCGGTTGGTGTATTTTATTTTGAATCCTCTGTCAAGTTTTCTACAACCAGATATTAACAAATTCCAATCTGCCACATAACCGAGGGCACGGCTTTTGAAAGATCATAACCCTGCAGGGGTGTCCCAACTTAGCCCATAGCAAGCTCTCACGATCAGCAGAGGTAAAAACCCCTTATCTTAGGGAAGACCCGATCAGACTCGGAATCTCGATGCACAAGACATTTCGACAATGGTAAAACAAGTCGAGCAAGACCTCCCGGCATGCCGACACCCTGATAGTAGCCGCGCGTATCTCGTCTCAGGCCACGACCGGATGAGCGACGCGTACGGGAGCCAGATACCCCAAGTTGCCAAGGGGCGGCCCCGCAAAGTGCTCTAGCTTGGACCAACACTCATGAGGAGCACTGGCCCAGGTTGTAAAGTAAGTCCTTAGGGTCCGGAAAGTCCCTATGCAAGTTATTTAGTTATGGCAAATGGTAAAACCAAAGTTGGGCCTTGCTGGAGGAGTTTTATTTAAGGCGAACTGTCAAGGGGGTCCCATAATCCCCAACCGTGTTAGGAACGCAAACTCAAGGAACATAACACCGGTTTACTAGTTCTTAAGGCCGCATGAGTGGAACAAAACACCGAGCAAAAGGCCAAGCCTTCCACCCATTGCCAAGTATATAGGTGCATTAATTATAGTGATAGATATTGTGACATTCCCAAAACATCCAAGATCCGACATGGAGCAATCTTCATCTTCACCTGCAACTAACAACACTATAAGAGGGGCAGAGCAAGCCGTAACATAGTCATTCAACGGTTTGCTGGGATGGTGTGAAAGGTTAGAGGTTTCATGGCAATAATGTGAGGCTGACAACAAAAGATAGCCAGCGCGACATATAGCGATAGCATCGAGACAACTAGCAAGGCAATGACAGTAATGAGATCCAAGGTGACGGTCATCTTGCCTGAGATCCCGCAAGGAAGAAGAATGAGTCCATGAAGAAGAAGAAGCCACGAAGACGAACCAAGTGTAGCCGAATGAATCCTCACGATTGCAACGAAACAGGAACTAACGAGAAGAAGCAAACAACAAGGTAAACACACCACACCTAAACAAGACAAGATGCTCATCCAAGTATGATGCATGAGAAGGCTACATGATGCTAAACATGGCAAGGGATGATGCAAACAAGAACACACAACAAGGCAAGTTTAAATGAGGCCGGAACAACATATAACAATTCCGGTAAGTCCTGATATGCAAATTTTGAAATTGGTACAGATCTGAACAAACCTTAAGTTGAAGTTGTTAAACAACAAGTTAACATGCACCATGATGATCTATACGAAATTCTAGTCAAGTTACCTATAAAGTTCATTTAATTCGGAGCTACAGCCTAGAAGTTATTAGCAAAACAAGTTAAGCATGGCAAATATGCAAGGTGCATTCAAACATTAAGCAAACACACTCCAAACATGTATACAACATTATATGATGCATCTACATGCACGAACAAGCAAGTTTCATATAGAGCACGCTCAAAACGGAGCAATGGTTCAACACATACACACGAAACAAGATATAACAACAATCTGCCCCAAAACAGCAACTAGGCACTTTGCAATCATCAAACAACGTGTTATAGGAACATTTCATGGCATCAAAGGGCATGGCAAGCATGTACAAGTCAAGCACTACAAACATGATCACTGAGCTACTGCCAAACACCACTAGATCATGCTCAAAACATCATGGCAAGATTGCAAATGATAACAGTTTCCCCAAGTTAGTGAAATAAACTGAACATGGCAGCAACAACGACAAGTAGACATGTTTGCAAGCTTGTGTAACTCATCTCAAATCATATCATGGCATGTGAATATAACTAACATCAAGAAGACATGTTTATGCAGCTACTCATGGCAAGAACATGGTCATAGGATGCATATAACACTAGGTATTCACATGGCAAAACTGAACTTACTGATAATAGGATGACAAAAACATTATATAGCAATTTGAGAGCAAGAAAGAGACATGCTACATCAACCTATAATTGCAAACAAGGACATGGATGGATAGATCATAACATGGACTTCAAGACATTCCCACTAGACACTCCAAAACATGCATGGATATGACTGTAGCATCGAGCACACATGGCATCATGATATAACAGTTCCAGACTTGGCAGTTTTTAACAAGTCTCAGAAATCAGCAAACAACAAGTAGGTCACTTTGCAAGCTTGTTGCACTCACCATAAGGCATACCATGAAAAGTGGATGGCACCACATCAAAGATGACATAATTATGCTCCTAACACATGTTGACATGATGCTCAAACAAAATTCACACAAAAAGATATGAAAAAGATAAATCATCAAGTTATAACAGTTTTTAGCACTTAATAGCAATATGCACTCTTGCAGTAGAGATTACAACACCTAGATGAGTCCTAACATGAATGCAATCACCACCATCATGTAGAGCACAGAGAGAAGAACATTTGGACATTTTATATGCTCAATTTGGACACACGTGCACAAAGATATGGCCCTCAGAAAATGTCTATATGATGTTAAAATTCAAGGACTTAGAGGAAATAACAGCCTCGGGGTCGGGTGGACAGGTCTGGGTGCAACGGACATGTCCGTCGGGCTGCAAGCAGGTCCGCGGGCGAGGTGGTCGATCTGGCCCGGATCTCCCCGAATCCGGGCGCGGCAGCGGCGGTTGGTGCCCGGCGGCGAGGCAAGGACGGCGGCGAGGTGCTCGGTGGCGTGGAGGCGAGGCATGGACGGGATCCGGGGTGAGGGAGCTCGAGGCCCCTGGCTCGGGCGTGCGGTGGCGCTGGCGCGTCCTGCCAGGTTGAGGTCAAGGCGGCGGAGCGATGGGGTCGCCGGCGAGGCGAGGTCGGGCGGCTGCGGCGCACAGAGGGTGGAGCAGCGGGGACGGGACTCGCGACCGCTCTGGCGCAGAGCGCTTGAGGGCACTCGGGGGCGGGGCAAGCTGGGCGTCGAGGTGCTCTCCGGCAGGGCTCGTCGGCCGGCGGAGAGGGCAGGGAGCGGGAGGCGCTAGTGGAGCGGCGGAGCGGCGCAGGGAATCGAGCGACGCGGCGCGCGGGCTCGTGCGGGCGGCGGCTCGGCCCGGATCGGGCCCGGGGGCGGGCCTGGATGGCCGCAGTGGCGTTGGGGAGTGGGGAGAGGCGCAGGCGACGTGGAGGGGCCAGGTGGCGGCGCGACATTGGCTCGGAGCGACTGTGCGGGTGAGGTGGCGGTGCCTGGTTGGTTCGGGCGCGCTGGCGGCGGCGCCAAGTGGCAAAAGGTGGCTGGGGGCGCACGGAATTGGAGGAGAGAGCGGTTGGTTGTGACACAGATCCGTAGGTGGGAGGCTAGAGGTAGGGGAAGGACATTTTTGGCAGGTTAGGCATCTATAAATAGTAAGGGGGGCTAGGATTAGGTGTTTTGGGGGCTTTCTGGACCCTCCAATCGCGACCCGACGGATCCGATCGCGAGGGGGGGTTAGGATGGGCCAGGTGGGCTGTGTGGAGAGGTGAGTGGGCTGAGGGGAGAGGAGAGAGAGGACCGGCGACGGTTTCGGAGACCAAAACGTCTGACGAGAATACCAGCAACGACACTGCTCTAGGTTTAACGGTTGGACTAACAAACGAGCTCCTAATGCGACGAAATTTGGCAGGCGGTCTGTCTACACTATAATAAGACCAAACGCCAAGTTTCATCCCATTCCGAGAACATTTTTTGGCCACTTATAAAATAAATATTTCGGAGGTGTCGCGGGCACGTGCGAGTGTGTGTGGGCTCATAGCGGACAACGAAGATGACAGGGGATCGGGCAAATATGAACAGATGCAAGTTTTGAAAACATGCTGATGAAATGCACACGAAGACCTGGCAAAGTGCAACACGCAAGCCGATGAGATGGCAACAACAACGAATAATTGGAAGACACCTGGCGCATCAGTCTCAGGGCGTCACACAACTTTTCGTGTTCGGCGGCTTCGTGCTATGCGCCAACTCGGGTGGCCACCTCGAGCAGGTTGACAGCTACGCCCCTGGTCATGAAATCTGGTTTAGAAGCTTCAATTATGTTGCTGACATCCGAGGAGACCTGATCTTTGACGGATTCGCACCCACGGCTGCTGCTCCATGCCCACACGATGAAGACGTCTTAGATCTATCATCAGATCCCATCTAAGGGTCGACACCCGCGATGGCTCTGGCCCTAGATCTAGAGCAGAATGCTTTGTCTGAACATGGGAGGGTAAATCCTGCCATGGAATATCTAACCGCACACTTACCGGCAGTTGAGCCACTCACAGACCCGTAATTGGGCGGGATCCTCCCCGCCGCTAGAAAATCGAACTCGTCTCAAATTACGAGTGCTGAACTCTTGGGATTCGCACTCTCCGGGCTCGACTGAGCGGTCATCGTCGAGCTTGGCTCCGCAGACCCCCAAACTCCTATCCAGCTCACGCTCCTAAACGAGGCGCTGGACTTATTGCTATCTCTCGCCATCACGGAGAATTAACCGACGAACTATGCCAAGTTAAAACTAGGGGCGGAGGACAGGGAATTTTGCTTCCCACCCACCACCCACTTGGTAGCCACGGTCGAAGACCTAACCGACATACTAGACTACGCTTCCAAATACTTTGATGGGTGGACCACGACATCGAAGCTGGTCTAGGTCAAAACCCACCTGTCACCGGGCGATGGACGACCACTTCTACCTATCACGTGTACAGGGTGGACACCCCCAAGGAGAAGGACAACGACGGCGATAAAGATCCAGAGCATGATAAACCCGTCGATGAACCTCCTAAACGCCGGCGCCAGAAGTGCCACTCACGATCGCGTCGAGGAAAGGGAAGTAGCACCGGCATCGGAGACAATGAAGATCTGAACGAAGCCCAAGACCCCATAGAGCCAGCGGTGGCGCAAGACGAGCGGGTGGATGGACAATGCAGTCCTGAACAACTCGCCGCTCATGACAGTAATTATCTACCTATTTCCGAAGAGGATGTCAGCCTGGGAGACGAGGAATTCATAGTCTCAGAGGAACCCCTCAAACAAAAGCGCTTTCAGCAACAGCTTATTGCTACAACAAGGAGCTTGAAAAAAAACAGTAGCGGCTTAAAGCCGAGCAGGATACACTCAATGATAGATGGAACGAAGTGCTAGACGCTGAAGAGAGATACGGCCATGAGTGCCAAACAAATAGCTACCCCAAATGCAAATTACTGGCCCAATTCAATGACAAGGCCCTAGCGCCAATTCCGTCGAGGCACGGTCAGGCCGATCAATCGGACCGACACCTCGTGGACGGGACAAAGCGGCTAGCAATGCCATACACCAGCCCGCACCTCCCCATCGTAAAGGAAAGGGTACACCAGCTCAAGGTCATGAGTAGGATTTACGTCAGGACCTGAATAAAAAAAGCCGGTCTAGCCAGATCAATCTACGGATCAAGAGAACGTGCTCCCATACGGGACGATGGCTATCAAGCCAAGCACGCCAGATACAATCAAGTTTGAGGTCAGCACCGGACACAAATGCCGTCCGAACTACGCCACGATGTCGCATGATATAGGGGCACCGCGCACCCTTTGTGCTTGACCGATGAGGTGATGGATCACCAATTTCCGAAAGGGTGTAAACCTGTCAACATCGAGGCATATGATGGAACGACGGATCCCGTGGTATGGATCGAAGACTTTATTCTTCCCATCCACATGGCTCGTGAAGATGATCTCCATGCCATTAAATACTTGCCTCTCAAGTTGAAAGTACCAGCTCGACACTGGTTGAATAACCTCCCAAAGAACTACATCGGAAGCTGGTAAGATTTAGAGGATGCCTTCCGGGCTAACTTTCAAGGGACTTATGTCCGGCCTCTGGATGCTGATGATTTAAGTCGCATAATCCAGCAACCCGTGGAGTCAGTTCGCAAGCTTTGCAATCGGTTCTTGACTAAAAAGAACCAATTATTGACTGTCCGGACGCCGAAGCCTTAGCGACATTCAAACACAACGTCCGAGATGAATGGCTTGCAAGATACCTCGGCCAGGAGAAGCCGAAGACAATGGCAGCCCTTACTACACTTATGACCCGCTTTTGCGCAGGTGAAGAAGCTGGCTAGCTCATAGAAGCAACAATACCAGCGATCCTGGCACCTCTGAAGTCAGGGACAGCAATGGCAAGCCATGATGCAAGAAAAACGAGCGTCAGAACAATGCCGGAGAAACAGATGACACGGCGGTAAACGCTGGATTCGGTGGCTCCAGGCCCAGTCAATGGAAGAAGCCGTTCAAAGGCAACAGAGATAGTCCATCAAGTTTGGACAAGATATTAGAGAGACCTTGCTAGATTCATGGGACTCCTGATAAACTTGCAAACCACACCAACAAAAATTGTTGGGTTTTCAAGTAGGCCGGCAAGTTAAATGCCGAACACAAGGGTAATGACCTCAAAGCGAGGACGAATACCAACCTTGCCAACAGAACACTGGGGGACGAAAGAAATTTCCCCCTGCGGTAAAAACGGTGAATATGATCTACGTCACCCATGTCCCCAAGAGGGAGCACAAGCGCGCACTCATGGATGTTTATGCTGTAGAGCCCGTCGCCCCCATGGTCGGCTTATCCGATCACCTTCGATCGCAGGGAGCACCCAACCAGTATCTGTCACGAAGGTTCCGCGGCCCTAATACTCGATCCTATAATTGACGGATATCATCTTACTTGAGTCCTTATGGACGGCGGCAGCAATCTCAACCTGATATACACTGACACGGTTCGCAAGATGGGGATACACCCGTCATGGATTAAGCCTAGCAGCACTACGTGTAAAGGAGTGATACCCGGCGTAGAGGCCCGCTGCATGTGCTCATTAACACTGGAAGTAGTAATCGGCTCTCCAAACAATTTTCAAAGCGAGGAGTAAATCTTCGACATCGCTCCTTTCCGAAGTGGCTATCATGCACTACTCGGGAGAACCGCCTTCGCCCGCTCTAACGCACTCCCGCACTATGCTTACGTGAAGCTCAAAATGCCTGGACCACGCTGCGTAATCACGGTCAATTGAAACATGGAGCGATCCCTTCATACAGAGGAGGACACTACGGCCCTAACAGACGAGGTTCAAAGTGGCTTATTCAAGACAAACAGTTCATCGGTCGTCAAGACTAGAGACACTGCTAAATGTGTCCGGCCTGCACTACAATGCGGCAGCTCACAAGAAACCGAGCTCGATTAGCAGTTACGCCCTCTCCTACTACCTTACAAGGCGGCAGCATATGTACCTCGTGTACACAATTATGCCCTTAGAATACCTTGGGCGGCGCCGGGGGCAACTGCTTAAAAACAGTCCATAGTTCGGCTTGACCTATTCGGGCTCTAAAATATACTTTCTTTAAAAGGTTCATTAAAAGAACCCACCTTATCTACAGTCGTGCAGGACATTCTTTTCCAGAGTTCCCCTTCCTTTTTCGGAGGCAGCCATCATAACTGCCCTCTTCAAGGACATATTACAAAGGAGAAACGGCGCAGACGTGCAGCAGGGATCCCCATCGAAATTCCTTTTTTCATAAGATTCAAGCTTTGTGTAAACCTTTTCTCTTTTTTAGTTCCTTTTCTTCTTTTTGGCATCTAAAATGCCCAGGATGTTATTGGCATTATATGTAACCACGCGGTTCTCCATATTAAACGGGATATAAAAGAAGCAGTTTGGTTCCAATTCGCTTGGAGTTAGTTTTATTACCACTTGTGTTCTCTCCCTACGTCAGATTGCCACATGTGCCTTAAATCTGGACTTAATACCTGGGGCCGTATTCATCCTGGCACACCTCCAAGTCCGAACACCAACAGGGAACCGTTCGGTGTCTCGGATATTGCATTATATGCATCGGCTCCAAATCATGTCTTGGGTCTATAGTTGGGTTGCTCGGCTCCTGTGCTTACCGCCTTACGTTCTGCATTGTTTGGCTAAGGTCGTAAAGGGAGAACTACTGTGATTGTGTTTCTGGTTCATCCGGTCAAATACCTTAGTAGAGAAAGCTAAAAACTGATTGTCATGATAAGCGAGAGCTGGTCTGCGGTTCGGCGACTTAGTGTTATACTACGATCGTTAGCGATCTACCCCGTGTTATACGAGGGGCTGGTCTTCGCCCCGCCACGTAAAGTGGGCACCATAATTTGGATAGCCACACACGCACCAGGGGCTAGTACTTTTCCCCATAAGTCAACCTCCTACGTCTAAGTGAAAGCAATAAAGCCGCATAGTCTGATGGCCTTGTTCGCTCTGCAGACACCTCCTTTACGGACCAAGACGTTGGATAAAGATTGATCACGCGCAATACCGAACACCCCTGTAGTATCTACATGGGGGCTGAAGCCGATGACTAGAACCTTTTAGACATTATAAACGGCCGCCTAGGAGGAAAAGTCTCTTGAAACATAAAGCGCAAAATTATATAGACATCGGTTCATAAGCATAGTCTTTACAATCCGAATACAATCACTCAAAGACTATGTTGTTTGAGCACTGGCCCTCTACAATGCAGGCTCCTTCTAGGACATCATCGAAGTACCTTTCCGGCCTCCGATGATCCTTGCCCTCCAGTGGGCCAGCAGTTGCCACTTCTGTAGCCTTCATCTTTGCCTAGTGCATCTTGACGCGGGCAAAGGCCATCCGTGCACCTTCTATACAGGCCGAATGCTTCACAGTGTTGACCCGCGGCCTCGCATAAACAAGCCACCTCACCAATCCAAAGTAGCTGCTCGGGATTGGCTCAGCGGGCCATAGCCGGACTATCAAGTCCTTCATGGTTGTACCCGCCATGTTGTGCAGCTCGACCAGCTGCTTCAACTGGTCGTTAAGAGGTACTGGATGTTCTGGCACAAGGAATTGCGACCAGAACAGCTTCTCCATGTTGTTCCCCTCCTGGGCTCAGAAGAATTGGGTGGCGTTGGCGATGCTCTTCGGGAGATCCGCAAACGCGCCTGGAGAACTCCACAATCGTGTCAGCGCAAGATACCTCTGACCTCCAAAGATACTCTGCAGAAGAAAGGCCTTACCAGCTTCTATCTGCCGTGCCTGTTTGATCTCCTCGCGTGCGCTGCGTGACTCAATCCGCGCCTCCTTGGCAGCATTGACAGCCTTGTTGAGTTCATATGCTTGATCCAAAGTCTTCTCCTCTAGCTCCTCGCATTTGTGAATAGCGTCTCGTAGTTCTTGTTCGACTTCGAACACCCGAGACTCATGTCTCCGGCAGGAGGCCTATTCGGCCTCCAGATCGGCAACCACTTTGTCAGCGGCCACCTTGTTTATCTCGGCCTCTTTATTGGCCTCTGCAAGTGTGCCCTTGAGGGTCTCGACCTCGGCAGCACCAATTGTGACATAATCGCATAGCTTAATGAGTTCATACTCTTACAATCAAAACACATTATCTTTTGATATAATAATTATTTGAAAATCCACATACCTTGTGTTTCATCAAACCGCTTGTTGACCCGGTCGAGCTCCTCATCATCTAATTCAAGCTTCTGATTGAGCTCAGAAACCTCTGCGGCATGGGCAGATGCCGCCACCAGGGAAGCCTGTTCAAAAATAAAAACAGTCTTAGCTGACACTGTATGAATCCTCTGTCCGAAACTTTCTGAATCAAACGAAGCATCAGGGGCTACTGTCCGTATACAGGTTTGTTTCCTTATACAAATATAACATGAAGTTATTTTAAGAATATTACATCGCATACCTTGAAGCCTATCAATAGGCTGTTGAAGGCATCATTCAGTCCGTTCTTGGCGGGCTGAATATTTCCATCACCGCACCAATCAGGGTACGGTGTTCCGCCACGATGGAAGCACCTTGCAGTGCTTCCTCCAGCATGTTCGACGCCTTCGGATTAGTGGAGGACGCCGCCAGATCTGACGCTCCTCCCCCTATTGTAGGGGGCTGACTTCCCAATTTCGGAGCCGTACCGGCCTCTGGAATAGTGTTTGGCGGGAGCCTGGATTGCTTGGGCTCCCCGTCGTCGGTCGCCATAGGGATTGCTCCCCTTTGGTTGACAGCGGCTGAGGTGTTGGCCTCAGGCGCCTTGTTGTCCGCCCTGCTCCCACCTGCTCGTGCAGGGGACGCCCGCAAGGAGGACACTTTGGTATCCCCTAGGACAGGCAATTGAGCCCGCGGCAGCGTGTCACTCTCCACCATCTCAGCTGGCAGAGAGTTCCTGTCGGCATCCTGGGAACGGGGGTACGTAGACTTGCCTGCATGCGGCCCACGACGTCTCCATCAACGGCCTGGTACGGCCCAGCTTCAGCAACCACAGCCCAAGACCATCTCGAGGGGCCGAGCCTCGCGAGGGGCCGAACCTCGCGAGGCGGACGACGGCAAGACCTCCCTGGGGGCAACCTCTCTAGGCTGGCTCCCTAGGAGCAGAGATATCTATGCTAGGCGCACCTTGCGAGGTTCACGTGACGTGAGCCATCACGACCAAGGCCAGGCAGGCGCCGGCGGACGCAGTGTACCAGTTTCCCCTTTGTTGCTAAGGGGGCAAGCGCAGGCGCGGAGTCCCGAGGAATCAAGCAAAGGTTTCCATATCGGTGCAACAAGACCAAGGACTGCCAGGCTGTAGAATGGAGGTCATCGTGGAGCTCGGCGCGGCGTCACCACCAGAGCCTTTGGCAGGCGAAGACCACTTTTGTCAGGATAGCTTGTACTAGCTGTTCCCCTTCAAATTTGGCTGTTGTGGGATCCCTTCCCGCCGATATCTGGGAAGAGGACCAAGGCCATTATAAATAGGACTTAGCCACCACCACGGAGGGATCAGATCCATTCCACCCTACACACACCACAAGCTCATTCGAGCCCAGGAACACCTCTCCTCCGGAGGATGTTAGTCCATTGTACTAGTTCATCCTCAGCCCCACGAGGCAATCAACCACACACATTGGACTAGGGTATTACACTGCAAGGTGGACCGAACCAGTATAATCCTCTGTGTCCCTTGTTCTTTGAGTTCGTCAAGCTAGGCTGTGGAATCGTAGGGCGAGCCCGCTGGGGAGAGAGTGCTCTTCGTGCGCACCCCAGAGTTCGAACCTCTCAAGGGTTTGTGCAACCCGAAATCCGACATTTGGCCCGCCAGGTAGGGGTGCGCCGAAGTTCTGCCTCTTCGTCCACCTAGCACTCCATCCGCCAAGCTCCCATGGCAGGCTCCACCTCTCCGACCGGCTTAGTGGGCGCGTGGGACGACGTTGCGGGCCACCGAGCCTTCACCCCCGCCTTGCGACAGGTACAGTGGCCACCCAGGTTTAGGCCGGAAATGCCACCTCGCTATGAAGGAGCGGTATATCCGGCTATTTTCCTCTATACCTACGAGGAGGCCGTTTCGGCGGCTGGCGGCGACAGCAAGGTCATGGCCAGCTGGCTCTCCATGGCCCTCACCAACATACCACGCCCCTGGTTTCTCATCCTGCCAGAGTCGTCTGTGGCCTCTTGGGAGGAGCTGCGCGACCTCTTCACCATGCGCTCCGCGGTGCCGGAGCCCCAGGCCGTTGCGGCCCTCCTCGGCGGCTCTCAGGCACCGCCCTCGGACCGCCACGTCAAGCAGTTCTTCCACCAAGTGGGCACCACACGAGCCTCGCAGGGAGTCCCTCCAGGTTGGGCGGCACCAGAGGCCGACCTCACCTTCGACTCCAGAGACAACCCGGCAATCACCATGGGTGCAGGCGCGCTCCCGATGGTCTACACCCCCACCATCTGCAACATGGCGGTAACCAAGACCCTCATCAACGACGGGGCTGGGCTCAACGTGGTCTCTACGGAAGCCTTCGGCTTGCTCCATGTGTTGCTCGAACGACTCTGCCCTACCAGGCCGTTCTTCGGGGTCGTCGACGGCTCCACCAGCCCCCTGGTGCAGATCTGGCTTCCCGTCACATTCGGCACCCGCGACAACTACATCACCGAGCTTATCGACTTTGACATCGCCCACATCGGCCTCCCGTACAATGCCATCCTCGGGTACCCGACCCTGGCCAAGTTCATGGCGGTGACTCACCCAGCCTACAACCTCATGAAGATGCCAGTGAGCAATGGCGTCCTCACTGTGGCCGGAGATACCAAGGAGGCCCTGGGGGCCCTCAAGCTCGCCTTCAAAGCCGTGGCGGTAGCACTGTAACGCCCCGGACACACCCGCTGGTGGTCGTTACTCCTGGCGGGATCTAGACTGGCCTCACATATCAATACTAGTCTTTTCTGCGCACTTTGTCCTCACTCGTGCGCACCCGGGAGCAACTTCCCGGTCGGTCACCCATCTTGAAACTACTCCAAGCTGAGCACGCTTAACTTTGGAGTTCTATCCGAATGGGCTCCCGGAAAAGAAGGAATTCCTTATTGATATGAGTAGTCTATCATCCCTAATAATCCAGGCCATCACATACACCCCCACTCAGAGGAATCGATGTCCTCGTCGGGCCACAGGAACGTCCCCTCTTGGCACAACCGTCTGTGCATCTAGTCCGATACATGTGCCATGCCGTGTGCCACGACGGGTCACATACGTCATGAATAACATGACCGAGAAGCTGTCCGCAAACATCCGTGTAACCGCGAGGGTCGGCTCTGATACCAACTTGTAACGCCCCGGACACACCCGCCGGTGGTCTTTACTCCTGGCGGGATCTAGACTGGCCTCACATATCAATACTAGTCTTTTCTGCGCACTTTGTCCTCACTCGTGCGCACCCGGGAGCAACTTCCCGGTCGGTCACCCATCCTGAAACTACACCAAGCTGAGCACGCTTAACTTTGGAGTTCTATCCGAATGGGCTCCCGGAAAAGATGGAATTCCTTATTGATATGAGTAGTCTATCATCCCTAATAATCCAGGCCTTCACAAGCACGCCCGGCCAACGAAGCAGCTTCGGAGGCCGTGGGGGCTGCGCTGGCAAAAAAGAAGCAGCTTTTCTCTCAAGACCGAGCCAAGACGAAGCAGGTGCTGGTTAACGAGGATGGGGCATCAGGAGCCACCTTCACCATAGGCGCAGACCTTCCCCCAGATGTCACACCCTGCATTTTGTAACATGTTATTTGTAACTTTGGAGCATGAAAATTTGGACCAGCAAAATTTTTTTAGCATCATTTGGCTTTTATTTGGAATTGAGTTTTCTTCATTTGCTTTTCCATGTGCTCATTAAAGTCAACTATGGTCTCTTGTAGATTTCATCTCCACACCCAAAACTTCTGCCCAATGATCATGCCAAGTGTTATATAACAGTATAGTATTTTCTTACAAAATTAATTTGGCCAAAAAAGTATTTTATAAATTTAGTTTTCCAAAAACCCCTGAATTGAGATTTTCACTGCAAGTACTTGATTTAGGGTGAGAAAATTATTTCAAAAGGTTTATTTGAGACCTAGTAGTCATAGGACTCCCAGAAACCACAAAGGTATAATTTTAAAAGTTATTTTCCTATTTTATTTAAAAGCTTTTTCTTAAGGCCAGAAATGGTCTTTAATAGGGAAAAATTATTTAACTGTTTCAAAAATATTTGCCAAAATTCAGAGAGACTCATAGGACATATATTGTCCATATATAAGAGTTTCAACACTTGGTCATGTTCAAAATAATGGGCTAAACCCTCTGAAACCCTTTCTGGATATTTCAAGCTTTTGAAATATTTACAAAGGAAACTTTCTCCAAAAATTCCAGGGAAATTCTATCATGTCATATATGACATATTTGATGATCTTGCCAAGTCCCATGCCTTGGGAAGCAAGAAAACATCCTCAAACCCCTTCATAACCATTCTGTCCATATTTGAAGTTTGAGCAACTTTACATTGCCAAACTTGTCCAAATGCTCTCAAACTTGGTGCACATGCTAGGATGACCTAGTAAGGTATCTAGACCAAATGGCACAAGATTTGGAATAGAGCAACTTGATCAGATCAGCTCAAAACCCTTTCTGTTCAAATGCAAGTTTGAACAACTTTACATTACCAACTTTTTATCTGGAGCTTCAAACTTTGTGGGCATGATCAATACCCCAAATGATGATGCTACACCAAGTGGTGCATCAAGGGGAGATGATTAGCTTGACTCAATCAAGATGAAATTGTTTCTGTTGATTTCTAGGGTTCACCAAAGTTACATTGGCCAGTTTCTCCAAATGGGCCCAAATTTGGTGAAGCACCCTATTTTCTCATGTCTTTCAACCCTGTCAAGTGCCATGTCAAGTGGAATTCATTTACTTGACCAAACACAGATCAAACACCTTCTGCAGAATTGCTAAAAAACCCCAACTTGATCACTTTTACTTTTCTCCATGGCCTCAACTTCTTACCACATGCTCATTGAGTTACCAGCTACCTCCAGTAACTCCCCCAGCACCCCAGCTCCATGATTGAAGGGTGAAAGCCCTGTTTTACCTTGCTGTACAGCCAGCTTTCACCATTTCACCAGCACTCTCCCTCTCTCTCTGCATCTCCAGGGCATCCAAGGCCTCAGGCCATTTCTTTACTCCTCCCTCTACGTGCTGGACACTGTTGGACACGCTGGTTCGGACCAAACCGGCGAGAGCGCGCTGATGCCAGCAATACGCACGCTCTGGAGCGCGCAACAGTGCACCTCCGCACGCTGGCTCCGGCCAATCAACCTCCCCCGACAGCCTCGGGCCTCCCCCTCACGCCAGTCGAGGCCCCTCGACGTCCGCGACCTCCCCGGCACTGTCCCCCATCCTCCTGCGCCCTCCAGTGGCCGTCGTCGCACGCGCGCTGGCCGCCCGCGGCGGCCACTCCTCTGCCTCGCACGCACGCACTCCTCTGACGCTCCCCCGCTCCTCTTTTCCCCTCAGCTGGACGTGGAGCTAGTCCACGAACCTCCCCGGCGTGATCCCAGGCCCCAGAACCCCTCCTAGCCTCGCCTGCAACCTCGCCGGCGCACGGGTCCACGGTGGACCACGGGCGCAGCTATATAAACCCCTCCCGAGCCTCTCCAGCACCATCACCGGCCTCACTCCACCCCACTGAGCCCCCCATCAGCTTCAGTTCGACCCCAAGAGGTCCCAGTGCTCGGGATCGACCGGAGCTCCACCGCGTCGGGCCGCCGGCGATCTCGTGGTACGTGCCTTCCCTGCCCCTCCTTTCACCTGTTTCGGAACCGCCGAGCCACCCTGACTCTTTCCCCCTCGTTTCCCCTCTCTGTGGCAGTCGGAAACGACCTCGACCACGACCCTCCGACGAGCTTCCGCCGTCCCACCTCACTGCCGGTGAACCAGGCCTCCCCGCCGTGCCGCACCACCACCACTGCAACCGCCACTCAACACTGAGTCCATCCCTGGCCTCCGTTGCCGTCGCCGTGGCCGGAATCCTCGCCGGTGAGCTCGCCGTCGCCGTGGCCGTGGGGTTAGAGATGACAGGCGGGCCCCGCCTGTCATCCCCTCACCTCTCTCCCCCTCCTCTGTGCCACTGACCCATGGGCCCCGCCCGTCAGGTTTGAAAACCTGACGTGCGCGCGCAGGCTCCCGTGCGGTTGGGCTGGATCGTCTGGGCCGTGCACTGTGGCCTTCTCTGGCCCAGTGCACAGGACCCTTTTTCCTTTTCTTTTCTGTTGATGTTTTAAACATTTCTACAGAAAAGAATATTTATCCAAATTAAATAATTCCAACTCCTAAAATCTTGTAATATTCCAACCTATTTAATGGTACTACTTTCACTCAAATCCATGAAACTTTGATGTACTGTTCAAATTTAAATTCAAATTTGGGCAGTAATACTCCCGTTCAAAAATCAATATATTCTATTCTGTTACTCCAAAACTCCAACTAAGATTTTTCCCCATCTTAGAAATCCCTCTAGTATTTTACAAAAATGAATTGACATTTTTCTGAGCACTTTGATTTTTCTGTTTTGTTTTTATTCTTATTTTCCGTTATTATTATGCGACGTATAGATCCCGTATTTGACGAAGTTGCTGTGGAAGAAGAAGGAGAAGGATTTGAAGACTTTGAAGACCAAGCCAATCCAGGCAAGCAGCCTGATACACTTTTTCCTCGGATCCCGTTTGTTTCCGATGCATGATATTAGGGTTACAATGGTAACCTAGTTGATTCCACCACATGATGCATGCTTGATCTTGATCTTACTAAGTGCTAGATGACATGCAAGTAGTTGGTCATGATGCATATGTGATGCATGTGTGATATGAACCCTCGTAGTTGAAATCTTTGCATGAACCCATCGGGTGCCCCTAATGCCCGAGGGTGATGATGTGTTAGGTCATCACTTGAGAAAGAAGTGATGTGCCGGTAAATCATGTGCATGGTGGAATGATGGATTAGATTTATGTGTGACTACCGTCCCAACCAAACATGTGCAACCACACTACCCCTTATGGGACGGGGCTTTATTGATTACTTAGGTCGATACTAGCATGGTGCCCGCATTACTAGTGACGGGAAGACTTGAGGTCTTTCCCGGGACGGGGTCGTGCTTGGATAGACGGCCATGACTGTTTTTACAGGGCACCGGACATACCGTTGGTCCCTTCGGGTACGCGTGACATTGAAATTTGGGCAAGTCCCGTGATCTATTGTTTGTACCCGAGGGCCGTGTACCAACGAGTGGACTCTATGTTAGTGTCGTCTAAGGAAAGGTAATGACCGGGTGCTTACCCCGGGTACTTGAGGTACCGCGGGTCGTGGATGACACGGAAGTTCCCCGGATCTTGTGGGTAAAGTGCGCAACCTCTGCAGAGTGTAAAACTATTCGAATAGCCGTGTCCACGGTCATGGACAGTTGGGTGGTGCTACTTAAACTATGTCCAGAATTTTACTTCATCGGTGTTGGAATGTGTGTGATAAGTCAAGGATGGTGACTTGACTCGATGAGTTGAATCATATTCATGTTGATATCGGTAACCTGTTTTCGAGGTTACGCGAGGTTATTGATGCATAAACTTGATGATAGCATATTGTTCTAGTTTTCTGCTAGAATGTTCATTATTATTCAATTGCATTGTTACTTTGAACCACATCATGGGTTGCTTGCGAGTACATTCAAAGTACTCATTGGCTTGCCACTGGTTATTTAATTGGCCAGGCATGGAAGAACATGATTATGAGGAAGAGTTCTTTGGAGACGAACATGCGAACTAGGACGCTATCCCAGTCAGAATGCCTGTAGGGTTATGGCAGATGGCATGGGTTCTACCTGTTATCGAAGACTTCCGCTACTTGAGTTATTTCCTATTCAGCCCGTGAGGCTCTACCTATGTAAGACTTGGCCATAATGGCCTTAATTCATGTAAGACTATTTGTATGGATGCAAGACTCTTGTTATTTCAGCTTCTGTGTGTTCAGTGAGCATTGATCTCTGGGATCACTGTACACGTGCATTCGGTGATCTCGACTTCTAAGTCGGGGTCCCCACACCAGATCAAGAAAAGGCACTGGTCGTTTTCTTGCGCGCGAAAAAGGAGGTGTTCGCGTGGGAACCCAAGGACCTAGCGGGAGTCCCAAGGGGGGTGATTGAGCATCACCTAAACGTATGCCCCTATGTACGCCCAGTAAAGCAGAAGGCCCGGCAGCAGTCCACCGAGAAGCAGTCCTTCATCATACAAGAGACTCGTATGCGACAAGAAGCTGGTGTGATCCGCGAGGTGCAGTACCCGGAATGGTTAGCGAACCCAGTAGTTGTGCCCAAGAAAGGTGGGAAGGAGCGCATGTGTGTCGACTTCACCAACCTCAACAAGGCCCGCCCAACGGACCCGTTCCTGTTGCCGCGCATTGACCAGATTGTCGACTCCACCGCTGAGTGCGATCTACTGTGTTTCCTGGATGCCTTTTTGGGCTATCATCAAATCCAGATGGCGGTGCAAGATGTTGAGAAGACGGCCTTCCTTCCCCCGTGCGGGGTATACTACTATACTTGTATGCCGTTCAGGTTGCGGAATGCAAGAGCAACTTTCCAGCGATTGATTCACATCGCCCTGGGAGAGTAGCTCGGGAGGAACGCTGAGGCCTACGTTGATGACATCCTGGTAAAATCTCAGGAGGCCAAGACCCTCATTAGTGATTTGGAAGAGACCTTCGCCAGCCCGCGCAAGGTAGACCTGCGGCTCAACCCAGAAAAGTGTGTGTTCGGCATCCCGTCAGGCAAGCTACTGGGTTTCCTGGTGTCGCGCAGAGGAATTGAGGCTAACCCCGAGAAGGTCAAGGCCATAGAGAAGATGAGATCGCCGAAGACCCTCAAAGATATGCAGAAGCTAGCCGGTTGCGTGACATTGCTCGGGCGTTTCATCTCCAAGCTAGGGGAGTGTGCCCTCCCCTTCTTCAAGCTAATGAAAAGGAAAGGCCCGTTTGAGTAGACCCCGGAGGCTGACGCAACTTTTGAAGACCTCAAGAGATACCTCACCAGCCAACCAGTAATGGTGGCGCCCTAACCTCAAGAGCCCTTGGTGCTTTATCTAGTCGCCACACCACACTCCGCCAGCGCGGCATTAGTGGCGGTACGGAAGAAGCACCAGGAAAAGACAACACAGCCCCGGGACGATACTCCCAAGGCTCCGGTAGGGCCAGCTATCGATGAGGCTCCATAAGACGGTGTTCCTGAAGATGTAGTTGCCCCGTCCAGTGACCAAGCTCCTGAGCCCCCCCAGCATCAGGAGGCGCCACAGCCCCAGGAGAGCCTGGTCTCCGCCGACACTTCCACCCTCGTCGAGCACCCGGTGTACTTTGTTAGTACGGTGCTCCGCAACGCTCGGGCACGCTACCCCATGCCGCAGAAACTTCTGCTCGTGCTCCTTGTTGCTTCGCGCAAGCTGCACCACTACTTCCAAGGCCACCCCATCAAGATCATATCAGCTTACCCGCTGGACATGGTGCTGCAGAGCCCCAATGCCGCGGGAAGGGTCACCGAATGGAGCATCGAGCTACAAGCATTCCAGCTGGAGTTCAGCACCACAAGGGTCGTCAAGGGCGCCGTGCTCGCCAACTTCATGGCAGAATGGACCAACACCACAGAGCCCGGAGCAGGTGAGGATTAGCCCCTCTTGCCAGGGAGTGAAGCACCGGATGACTGGGTCATGTACTTTGACAGTGCCTTCGCACGTCAGGGCACGGGGGCTGGCGTCGTGCTCATCTCGCCCACCAAAGACAAGCTCTACTACGTCGTGCAGCTCTTCTTCCAGCACGGCGAGAAGGTCTCCAACAACATCGCGGAGTACGAAGGCCTAATCGCCCGCCTGAAGGCCGCGGCCACCTTGGGTGTGAAGCGCCTCACCATCAAGGGCGACTCCCAGCTCCTCGTCAACATCTCCAACAAGGTGCACGAGCCAAGGGATGAGCACATGGAGGCGTACGTAGCAGAGGTACGCAAAATGGAGAAACAATTATTGGGCCTAGAACTGCAGCACGTGCCGCGCGACATGAACGAGGAGGCTGACGACATTGCCAAGAGGGCGTCCAAGTGCCAATCACAGGAGCCCGACGTCTTTGAGGAGCACCTCTTCAAGCCCTCAGCAGCCCCTCCGGCTGCGGAGATGACACCGCCTCAGGAGGAGCTTCCCCATCCACCAACCTCGGGAGCTCCCCCCTGCGGCCTGACCTCAGGAGCGCGCCTACTTCTTGCACTCGAGCCTCAGAAGTTGTGCTAGACTAAGGAGTTCAAGGCCTACCTGCTATAGGGAACCCTGCTGGAGAAGGAGGAGGACACGGAGCGTGTGGCTCGGCAGGCCACGGCCTACTGCCTTCAGGATGGTGAGTTATACCGAAAACTCAACGATGTTTCCTTGCAATGCATCTCCAGGGAGCACGAGTGCGAGCTGCTGACTGACATACATGGCGAAGACTGCGAGCATCACTCATCATCGCGCACCCTGGTGGGCAAGGCGTTCCGCAGTGGGTTCAACTGGCCAACAGCGCTCAACGACGCGGTCGAGCTGGTGAGATCCTGTGAAGCCTGTTAGTTCCACGCCAAGCAGATCCACCAGCCTACTCAGGGCCTTCAGACTATCCTGCCCTCATGGTGATTCGCGGTCCGGGGGCTCGACATTTTGGTACCATTCCCTCAGGCGCCTAGGGGCTACCGCTATCTCTACATCGCCATCCACAAGTTCGCCAAGTGGGCGGAGGTGGAGCCGGTGCACACCATCCCCGCCGGCTCGGCAGTCAAGTTCATCTAGGGCCTCGTGAGTCGGTTCGGGGTCCCTAATCGCATCATCACCGACAACGGCTCGCAGTTCACTAGCAATCTCTTCAAAACATTTTGGCACCCCGGCTCAGAGAAAACCGGAACGCCCCGTATTCAAGCCCAGAGATCCAGATGAAGTCTTCTGGAATACTGCACTTCTTAGTATAGAACAAACTAGCTCTTTATTACAACACGAATATGAATAAAAGGGTTCCGATATTACAATGAATAACATCGGCACGGCGACACTATGCCAACACGATTGCTCTATACAAGCAGCATAACAACTTGAAGCAGCGGAACAACAACTGGCAGCGGAACAACGAACGACGATTATGGACTCCAATCCATAGGGACTCTGGTTGGAACGTTTATCCTAGCTCGCGAACACAAGAACAACACCAAACAAGCAAACAATGCAGGCAAGACCTGCAAGCTGGCATAACACGCCAGGTCAGTAAATTGAATGTACTTGCAAGCTCACAATAAACCAGAAGCATTCAAGACAAACAATGGCGTGTCAATTACAGGTTAATCAGAAATTCTCAGGGGATCATCTAGATAACATAGCATGAACAACATGAACATGATACAACTAGACAATATGAGCATGGCATATAAATCTGATTATACTAACATGCAACATGATGACACTACATGCACCATTTATTTTATTCGGGTTACCTCGTAACCAACACATGCATCACTTACCAACCTTGGACATTATATGATCTCAACCATGACCAACACGTGGTCTCAAACGGTGATCTTTCCAGCGATCACAGCCAACTTATCTCATTATCGAACCGGGGTTGTTATTAAGCACATTATTATTATTATTATTGACTCATAGTGTGACCAACTACGAACTGGGCCCTTATCCACGGGCGCGGCTATCGATAGATTTAATATACACTCTGCAGAGGTAGCGCACTGTACCCACACTACGGAACCCATGGCCTCGTTCCCCCATTCAGATGGACCAACGGCGTTCTGACAAAACTGATCTACTGTCATGACACTCTCACAGCCACTCCGACTCACGCTCCACTGGGCTAGTCCTGGGTGGCCCTGTGTCTACCAAAGACACAACGGCCACCGTCGTCGCTAAACATAAACGGTCCCAAACGGGGACCCGGATCCATAACAACAACAACGGGCACACAAGGTTATGTGCGCTTACCCAACCAAGGTACCGCAAGCCCATAACCTTCCCTCGTTGGAGGCACCGGCGAGAGGCATGACAATAGACCCAGTTAGGACCTTCCCATAAAGGTAAACGTGGTTGCACTGGTCAGTTCGATATGGTGGCACCATGACTCAGCCAACAGTTGTTCAAGTTCAATTTAATCTGGTTAAACTTGAATGCAAATATGATGAGTCATGATAAAAATACATGATGCAATTACAATACATGAGCATGAATATCAACATAATCATGAAAGAACTATCCACCATATACCCAATGAATCATAAGCATGGCATACTGACTAGCATGAACATCATAAGTACATACTTCTCCGAAAAATAACCACTAACATCAATCGCAAATATCATGCAAGAACATATCAACAATACTAACATGCAAGCATTTGATTAACTGGATGCAAAGGAACATGAAGAAGAACGGTACTCGGGATAGACGGCAGTCATGCACCGAAGACCATCACCAACATCAACATGTACTACTAGCAAGCATAAACATATGAAAAGAATACTAGCAACTAGCAGGGCATGATAACCAGGTGCATAACAACATGACAAGAAAGTAAGCAATAACCCCGAAGCATTACCGAAACAACGATAATCACATTTTAAACATGCAAATATTTAATTAATATTCAAGTTGAAAACCATGGCAACTGCATGAATATCATGCAAGTGGGTATTGTGGCTTGCCTGGGGTGACTGAGACTCCGGGAAAAGTGTGGAACGATCGCAGAAAGATTCGCCGGAAATAGTTCTCTCTCAAAGGGAGCTGTTTACGGCAAGGGCAAAATGGTCATTTTCAGAATGTCAAACCATAGTGAAAATGATACCAACAGAACGGGATCGACGAGACAAAGACGTGGGCTTTGGAATCACCTGATTCGGAGTTACGGTTGAAAAGTTATGAAGTGTTGAACACCAGGGACCAATCTGTGAAGATTTTTATCACCAACGGGTCCCTGAGTGGATAAGACAGAAACAAATTTGAGAAAATACGATTTATGGAAAGGAGAGCACACTTTGGGCCGAAGAAGAAAAGAAATACGCTTTCTGAAACAGAAAACATCTTTCAAGAAGACGTCTCCACTTAAAACAGATGGGCCCAGGGTTTGTGCCACTTACAGGAGGGGCCCACGGGGAGGGGGGGGGCAGGCACGGGTCGTCGTCTTCCTCCCCTCGAACTTATGTTCTGTCGTGGAATAGAGCGGAGGTAGGGGAGCTCACTGCCGGTAATGGCCCGGCCGGCTCCGGCCGTCTCGGGCTAGGGCGTGGGCAC
Source organism: Secale cereale (assembly GCA_902687465.1). Lineage (NCBI taxonomy): Eukaryota > Viridiplantae > Streptophyta > Magnoliopsida > Poales > Poaceae > Secale > Secale cereale. The sequence continues at coordinate 629,956,343 of LR738710.1, forward strand.
CGACGGGACCGGGGTGGTGCGGTGCGTCTGCCCAGGAGGTCGGCCGAACCCGGGGAGAAGAGGAGGGCGCGGGGCGGATGAGGGTTGAGGGAGGCAGAGGCGGGCTGCCGATGGTGGCCCGGCCGGCTCCGGCCACCGTTGGCCAAGGCGAGACCACCGGCGGACTCAGGGAAGGGCGCTGGTTCTGTTCAGACGATTAGTTGGCGCTGGGATTGAGTGGATAGGAGGGGAGGGACGGTGACATGGAGGTACACAGAGGCGGCGGTGGTGATGGGGCTCGGTGATGCAGGCGCTCCGGCGAGGGGGCAAGGGTGTGGGAAGTCTCGGTGGGACGAGGGAAACATGATGGACAACACCAGAGGGGAGGGGGAGGCTCGATATAGTCAGAATCATCCCGAGGCCGAGGCGGCCATGGTGGTCACCTGCGAAAAGAGGATGAACCCGAGAGCTGTGGTGGTCGAGGAGGGGCTGGTGAGGTGCGGGAGGAGCTCGGGAGTCCTTAAATAGGCGAGGGGAGAGCTCTGGACGCTCACAAGAGAGCTTGAACATGGCTTTAATGGAGGTCAGGGGCAGGGCACGGCAGTGGCACTATTGTGACGGCGCGCTGCCAGCGAGCCACGATGAGGCAGTGATTCAGGGCGGTGGAGACGAGCACGGGCGAGCTCCTGGACAACGTTTGAGGCCGAGACGAGGAGGGAGGCGACGAGCACAGTGGCCCGACCGTTCCAGAGCGCGCCATGTGCATGACGCAGGTGCGGTCACCACGCGCACTGGTGCAAGCAGCGAGCTCTGGCTTGGCCAGCCATGTCTAGTAGGTTTACCTAGGTGCCCTTAGTAGAAAAGCAGAAAGAAAATGATCCAGGGGCAAAGAAGAGATTTGCAGATGGCTCCATGGTAAAACAACAGCAAGGTGTTTGTAACTTCCTGTAGTAAAACCAGCAGGGTAACAAGGTAGAAAGTTTGCCTGGCGATGAGCTTATACCAAGATGATCTAGCACACCAGAAACCAGACTAAGAAGAGGAGTTTAGCTTAGGCTTGCTGTAGAAAGTGCCAAACTGGCCAGATTTGGGAAAGATGATGCTGCACTCACACACTTAAGTGTCATGAACTAATATTTGGTGGAGTTGAATTATTTGACCATATGGAGCTGCCGTAAAAACCTCATGCCCTTTGGGGTTACCAAAGTGGCACTTCCTTCACAAAGCTCCAATCTGGATAGAATCTTGGAGAATTTACTGAGGGTAAAAGGATAACTGGATTGCGCCAAAACTTGGTGTAGAAGGTAGATGTAGATGTAAGAATGGACTGGTAAATTGGAAGCTCAAATAAATTAAGCTAAAATAGGGTTGCCTCACAAAGTGCAAATATTACCAGAAATCAAGATTTGGAGCTGAGCTCACATATATGATCTTCATGAGTTCTAATTTGGTAGAGGCTCATGATTTGACTAAATTAAGGATGTGACCAAGTTTCATCTCATTTGTAAATGCCTAGAATATACTTCCTTCACAAAGTTTCTTTCTGGACAGAAACTTTGAAAAATCAATGGAAAATAATTACTAGGCAAATGAGTGCAAAAATTGGCACAAGGCAATGATATGAACATGAAAAGATGTCCACCAAGTTTGGGGGCAATTGGGCAAAGATAAATAGCACTTGCTTCACAAAGTGCCATTTAGGGCAGAACAGGAAAATGATTTTTGGAGGATTATTTTTGAACATGGCAATGAAATGTTTTGCCATATTTGATCAAGATATGACCCAAAGAATTTATGAGAATTACTTGGGAATTTTTAGAATGACATAGATATAGGTTGCTTCACAACCTAGGGCAAAAAGAATTATTCCTTTAATAGAAAAGGAATATTCCTTGGAAAAAGAATATTGGGTTAGGTCAAGGATGGAAATGACAGGGTCTTGGGATAGATATGTGAATGACAATCCACTCTGGAAAGAAAGAAGAGGTCAGCTTCTTCAGTTTCGAGACCACATAGCCACGGAAAAAGAAAACTCAGGCAAAAATCCCAGAAAATCAAAAGAAAAAGAAAGGGCCAAAAATCAGGCTGTGACAACTCTTCCCCCCTTAAAGAAGTCTCGCCCTCGAGATTTGGTTGTTCCGGGTTAAATAATTTTTCTGACTTGAAGAAACCGTTTCCAACTCAGGTTTCTTTTATAATAATATTTCCACTGACTTGGATCTGACTGACTGTCTTGATCTGAGGGGGATTTGCTTTGTTGTGCCTGACATTCTGACATGACGTACCTTATATGTTCCTGTTTATAATGACTCAAATTTTATTTCATACCTGTTGGCTGAGCTAGCATCCGAAATATTATTTTTACGGACATACATGTCCCTCTTGATATTGGTCTGTGCTGGAAATATTATCCTTGTATCGAATACCGAGAATATTCCATGGAGTTAGGGAACATATCTCCCCGTGGAACAAAGAATCTCTTCTATCCACGCATCGGATTTCTCGAATATAGGCATGCCTTCTGGTTCCAGAACAGTGATGTGGATCATATCTGTTTTTGCTAACGGATGCTGTCGTCTTGCAGGAGTCTCTGACTTATTTTGACTGTCTTCACAGTCTGGAGTATCCAAGTTGCACCAAAGGTTTAACGGTCGCTTGTCGTGACTGATGAAAAAATGCACCATCCTGTGATGATAAACTTTGCAGTCTTGACTGGCGGTGATCTTGGCAAAGAATCCCATCCACACATGCTATTCTTTTAATTGCTTCCCCTATGCGAGACATAACAATCCTCAAAGTGTATGTTTTCTCACTGATTCTTCACTTTTGCCAGTATCTCCCTGGGAATAACAGTCGGTGCGATGCGCCATCGTGGGTGTTGAGGTCAATATATTGAGCTGTCCATGAGTCTGACCGGACAGACTCGGGTATTTAATGCTGACAGTTCTAAGCATAATGTGGACTGGGCTGGTTGCCTTGCTATGATGTCCTTACCACAATGGAGTATACCTCTTAGGTGGATCTTTGCTTCTTGAATAACAGGTGTCGGATGTGTACCGCGAATTCTTCCTTGTGCGAGAGACTTGCATGGACTTGGCAGCATACTGAATGAATTAATATCGGATTCTCGAGGCATACCTCTGACCAATTTGTATTTCAGACCAACTGTTGCAGATCTGCCACTTGGAAAACACTGCCATATGCTGACAATTCCAAATTTAATGTCTTGTATTAGTGCCATACAGAAGAATACTGGGCAGCTTGTGTTTGGAAACCACCGGGGTGTCGTGTTGAGGAAGACTGAGTGGCTTATGCTTGAAGCCTTTGGTGGATATCTTCTTGAGGAAAAAGGGGTACCGTACCTCATAAGCTTCCCCCCTTAAAGACTTTGCTAGGGAAGACTTAGTACCTTATGCCAGAAGCTTTTGCAGTATGGGAATCCATTCATTTCTTACCGATGCAGACTGGGAACCTTATCTCTGTACACTGCATCAATAAATTTTTGAGATGGATGGAACTGATTTTCTTGGTGATTGGACAGATATATATCTTTGTCAGTCCGGCAGCTGATTATTTGTATGGCAAGAATTCTCTGACTGTCCTTACTGAATTCATTGCGTATTTTGACTGACTTCCGGGTGTCACAATGCTTCAAATTTGGCTTATGGCAGATTCAATCATCACGTACGGACAAGTCCTTTGGCTGGGAATGCACTGTTTATCCATTTTTGTTCTCTTGCTGATTTCATCATTGCCGCGATAAAATGTATCTCTTGCAGGTACTTGTTGCTGAAAATCTGAGCAGAATATACTTGTATTCAGACCGGATGTAATACAATGTTGTCGGCTGAAAATCTGAATTCCTTGGTACATATCTGTACTGCTCACGGCTTCTTCTGATCTAGTGTCGGTCGAGGAATAATTTCCATAAGGGGGTAACACCGAGGATTTAAAACAAAGAAGCACGAGAAAATGATTTATTGCAACAAATCATACAGCAAACACGCTACAAAGCTATTTCACACAGGCACACACAAGCATGATGCTACCGCAGATGCACAAACACTACATGCAGGATTACATCCTACGCTTGAGAAAACGCTCGGGAACTGACGAGGAAGCTGAGGGAGTAGCGAGTGGAACCGCTGACTCTGAAACTCTGGATGGACGAGGCGGAGGAGTTGGAGAAGCTGGCGGAGACTGAGGTAAAGCGACACCAAGCAATCTCCTGGCTCTAGTGGCGTCTCGGACTAACTCAGAAATAAGAAGACACTCGGCTGTCATGTAACGAGACATGGCGAGGATAGCCGGGTCATCTTGGGGGTTGACGGAGGGAAATTGGATTCGCCTAGGATTCCCGATGATGGTGGGATAATATTGATAAGCACGATTCTCTTGCACCATGCTCTCTTGATGACGAAGACTGGTGACTCCTGCCATTTCAACAAGCTAAATGGCACGCTCAGGAGTAGCGCCGTAACCACCGTGGAAACTGTATGTGTGCTTACCAACAGGAATCAGGGCTGACAGATGAACATGAGCAACATATTCCCGAATTCTTCCTCCAGAAGAAAACTGGAATACTTGATAATGAGGTGGATCTCCGAGGGGATAAATACTATGCCACATGTCTCCAAGGAGGGCGGCAAAGCTGAGAGGTGCAGGAGTGGGACTAAACTCAATGGGAACATCACCGGGAGCTAAGGGAAGGGCACTGAAATCATGGAAGTTGACCACCATCTATGCATGAAAACAGGGGTTAATGGTAACCGAAATAAGACTACATGCAGCAAACAAATGCAACAACCAAATGCAGCAGTCAAGGGCAACAGCCAGACCCTAACTACCGTTTTCTAACGTTCCAGCGGACTAGGACGCTCCACAGCCAGACCTGCTTTGATACCAAGCCTGTGGCACCCCGGCTCAGAGAAAACCGGAACGCCCCGTATTCCAGCCCAGAGATCGAGATGAAGTCTTCTGGAATACGGCACTGCTTAGAATAGAACAAACTAGCTCTTTATTACAACGCGAATATGAATACAAGGGTTCCGATATTACAATAAATAACATCGGCACGGCGACACTACGCCAACACGGTTGCTCTATACAAGCAGCATAACAACTTGAAGCAGCGGAACAACTACTCGTAGCGGAACAACGAACGACGATGAAAGACTCCAATCCGCAGGGACTCTGGCTGGAATGTTTATCCTAGCTCGCGAACACAGGAACAACACCAAACAAGCAAACAATTCAGGCACGACCTGCAGGCTGGCATAACACGCCAGGTCAGTACATTGAATGTACTTCCAAGCTCACAATAAACCAGAAGCATTCAAGACAAACAACAGCATGGCAATTACAGGTTAATCAGAAATTGTCAGGGGATCATCAAGATAAAATAGCATGAACAACATGAACATGATACAACTAGACAATATGAGCATGGCATATAAATCTGATTATACTAACATGCAACATGGTGACACTACATGCACAATTTATTTTATTCGGGTTACCTCGTAACCAACACATGCATCACTTACCAACCTTGGACATTATACGATCTCAACCATGACCAACACTTGGTCTCAAATGGTGATCTTTCAAGCGATGACAACCAACTTATCTCATCATCGAACCGGGGTTGTTATTAAGCACATTATTATTATTACTGTTAACTCATAGTGTGACCAACTACGAACTGGGCCCTTATCCGCGGGCGCTGCTATCGATAGATTTAATATACACTCTGCAGAGGTAGCGCACTGTACCCACACTACGGAACCCATGGCCTCGTTCTCCCATTCGGGTGGACCAACGGCGTTCCGACAAAACCGATCTACTGTCATGACACTCTCCCGGCCACTCCGACTCACGCCCTACTGGGCTAGTCCTGGGTGGCCCCGTGTCTACCAAAGACACAACGGCCACCGTCATGGCTAAACATAAACGGTCCCAAATGGGGACCCGAATCCATAACAACAACAACAACGGGCACACATGGTTATGTCTGCTTACCCGGCCAAGGTACCGGATGCCCATAACCTTCCCTCCTTAGATGCAGCGGCAGAGGCATGACAATAAACCCAGTTAGGACCTTCCCATAAAGGTAAACGTGGTTGCACTGGTCAGTTCGATATGGTGGCACCATGACTCAGCCAACAGTTGTTCAAGTTCAATTTAATCCGGTTAAACTTGAATGCAAATATGATGTGTCATGATAAAAATACATGATGCAATTACAATACATGAGCATGAATATCAACATAATCATGAAAGAACTATCCACCATATCAACAATGAATCATAAGCATGGCATACTGACTAGCATGAACATCATAAGTACATACTTCTCCGAAAAATAACCACTAACATCAAAAGGAAATATCATGCAAGACCATATCAACAATACTAACATACAAGCATTTGATTAACTGGATGCAAAGGAACATGCATAAGAATGGTACCCGGGATAGACGACAGTCATGCACCGAAGACCATCACCAACATCAACATGTACTACTAGCAAGCATAAACATATGAAAAGAATACTAGCAACTAGCAGGGCATGATAACCAGGTGCATAACAACATGACAAGAAAATAAGAAATAACCCCGAAGCATTACCGAAACAACGATAATCACATTTTAAACAAGCAAACATTTAATAAATATTCAAGTTGAAAACCATGGCTACTGCATGACTATCATGCAAGTGGGTATTGTGGCTTGCCTGGGGTGACAGAGACTCCAGGAAAAGTGCGGAACGATCGCGGAAAGATTCACCGGAAATAGTTCTCTCTCGGAGGGGGCTGTTTACGGCAAGGGCAAAATGGTCATTTTTAGAATGTCAACCCATAGTGAAAATGATACCAACAGAACGGGCTCGATGAGACGAAGACGTGGGCTTTGGAATCACCTGATTCGGAGTTACGGTTGAAAAGTTATGAAGTGTTGAACACCAAGGACCAATCTGTGAAGATTTTTATCACCAACGGGTCCCTGAGTGGATAAGACAGAAATAGATTTGAGAAAATACGCTTTCTGGAAAGGAAAGCGCACTTTGGGCCGAAGAAGAAAGAAATACGCTTTCTGAAACAGAAAACGTCTTTCAAGAAGACGTGTCCACTTAAAACAGATGGGCCCAGGGTTTGTGCCACTTACAGGAGGGGCCCACGGGCAGGGGAAGGGCCAGTCACGGGTCGTCGTCTTCCTCCCCTCGCGCTGCTGTTCTGTCGTGGAACAGAGTGGAGGCAGGGGAGCTCGCTGCCGGCGAAGGCCCGGCCGTCTCCGGCCGTCTCCGGCCAGGGCGCGGGCACCGGCGGGACCGGGACGGTGCGGCACGTCCGCCCGGGAGGTCGGCCGGCCCTGGGGAGATGAGGAGGGCGCGGGACGGAGGAGGGTTGTGGGACGCAGAGGCGGGCTGCCGGTGGTGGCCCGGCCGGCTCCGGCCACCGTTGGCCGAGGCGAGACCACCGGCGGACTCAGGGAAGGGCGCTGGTTCCGTTCAGCCGATCAGCTGGCGCTGGGGATGAGTGGATAGGAGGGGAGGGACGGCGCCATGGGGGTACACAGAGGCGGCGGTGGTGATGGGGCTCGGTGATGCAGGTGCTCCGGCGAGGGGGCAAGGGTGTTGGGAGGCTCGGTGGGACGAGGGGAACGTGATGGACAACACCAGAGGGGAGGGGGGCTCGATATAGCCGGAATCATCCCGAGGCCGAGGCGGCCATGGTGGTCACCGACGAAAAGCGGATGAACCCGAGAGCTATGGTGGTCGAGGAGGAGCAAGGAGGGGCTGGTGAGGTGCGGGAGGAGCTTGGGAGTCCTTAAATAGGCGAGGGGAGAGCTCTGGACGCTCACAAGAGAGCTTGAACAGGGCGTTAGTGGATGTCAGGGGTAGGGCACGGCAGTGGCCCTATTGTGACGGCGCGCTGCCGGCGAGCCACGACGAGGCAGTGATGCAGGGCAGTGCAAACGAGCACGGGCGAGCTCCTCGACAACGTTTGAGGCCGAGACGAGGAGGGAGGCGACGAGTATAGTGGCCCGACTGTTCCAGAGCGCGCCCTGTGCATGACGCAGGTGCGGTCTCCACGCGCACTGGTGCAAGCGGCGAGCTTTGGCTTGGCCAGCCATGTCTAGTAGGTTTACCTAGGTGCCCTTAGTAGAAAAGCAGAAAGAAAATGATCCAGGGGCAAAGAAGAGATTTGTAGATGGCTCCATGGTAAAACAACAGCAAGGTGTTTGCAACTTCCTGTGGTAAGAACAGCAGGGTAACAAGGTAGAAAGTTTGCGTGGCGATGAGCTTATGCCAAGATGATCTAGATCACCAAGTATATTCTAGGCATCAGATTTGGGAAAGATGATGTTGCACTCACACACTTAAGTGTCATGAGCTGATATTTGGTGGAGTTGAATTATTTGACATTATGGAGCCGCTGTAAAAACTTCATGCCATTTGGAGTTACCAAAGTGGCACTTCCTTCACAAAGCTCCAATCTGGACAGAATCTTGGAGAATTTACTGAGGGTAAAAGGATAACTGGATTGAGCCAAGACTTGGTGTAGAAGGTATACGTAGATGTAAGAATGGCCTGGTAAATTGGCAGCTCAAATGAAGCAAGGTAAAATAGGGTTGCTTCACAAAGTGCAAAGTTTACCAGAAATCAAGATTTGGAGCTGAGCTCACATAGATGATCTTCATGAGTTCTAATTTGGTAGAGGCTCATGATTTGACCAAATGAAGGATGGGACCAAGTTTCATCTCATTTGTAAATGCCTAGAATATACTTCTTCACAAAGTTTCTTTCTGGACAGAAACTTTGAAAAATCACTGGAAAATAATTACTAGGCAAATGAGTGTGAACATTGGCACAAGGAAATGGTATGGACATGAAAAGATGTCCACCAAGTTTGGGGGCAATTGGGCAAAGATAAATAGCACTTGCTTCACAAAGTGCCATTTAGTGCAGAACAGGAAAATGATTTTTGGAGGATTATTTTTTAACATGGCAATGAAATGTTTTGCCATATTTGATCAAGATATGACCCAAACAATTTATGAGAATTACTTGGGAATTTTTAGAATGACAGAGATATAGGTTGCTTCACAACCTAGGGCAAAAAGAATTATTCCTTTAATAGAAAAGGAATATTCCTTGGAAAAAGAATATTGGGTTAGGTCAAGGATGGAAATGACAGGGTCTTGGGATAGATATGAGGATGACAAGCCACTCTGGAAAGAAAGAAGAGGTCAGCTTCTTCAGTTTCTAGACCACATAGGCACGAAAAAACAAAACTCGGGCAAAAATCCCAGAAAATCCAAAGAAAAAGAAAGGGCCAAAAATCAGGCTCTGACAAACATATTGTGCTAACCTTGGAACACAGATATGCTACACCTCAGTGGCACACCACAGAAGCAACGGTCAAGCTGAACGCGGCAACGCGGAGGTCCTGAGAGGCCTCAAGGCGAGGACCTTCAAGAATAAGCTCGAGGCCTGTGGTAGGGGCTGGCACGATGAGCTCCAATACGTGTTTTGGTCCATCCGCACCACCGCCACCAAACCAACAGGTGAGATCCAGTTCTTCCTCGTCTACGGAGCTAAAGTGGTTCTCTTTCATGAGGTCAAACATCGCTCCAAGTGGGTCTTGGCGTTTGACGAGGGACGCCAGGATGCCATGCGGGGGATGGATCTCGTGCTGGGGGAGGAACGCCGCCGTCAAGCCTCGCTCCAGGCAGCAAGGTACCAGCAGGCACTGCGGCGGTACCACTGCCGCAGCATCCGCTCCAGGACACTCGAGGTGGGCGACCTGGTCCTGAGGCGGGTGCTCTCGAGGGAAGGGCTGCACAATCTCTCACCCATGTGGGAGGGCCCGTTTAGGATTGCCCACGTCTCCAGGCCTGGCACCATGCGCCTGGAGACGGGGGACGACATCCCCATCCAGAACGCCTGGAACATCCAGCACCCCCGGAAGTTCTACCCATGAAGGAAGGCCCAGTGCCTGTGAAGGTCTTTGCCCGTGACACTCTCATGTAATAATGAGTGGGGCTGTACACGCCCCGGAGTCTCCGGAGTGCCGCACTCGGGCCTCGGGGGCTCCCTCCCACGTCCTAGTGGCAACACTTAGCTCCACGCTGGTGACAAGACTAGACCAGGTGCCGGACGCGGCTGTACATTTGCTTTCTGTATCTGGTTGCGTTCTTTTGATGAATTTGGAGTTCTGGTGTTTCTCGGTTACTTAGTTGGGTTTTCCTCTTCTTCTTTGCTTGCCCCCTTTTTATTGCATCAGGGAGGACGGCAGTCGCTTGACGTTCTCCCTCGCACGCCTCGCATGGGGGCTAGGCAGGTGTGTCCGTGTCCGCGCGTTGGGCTAGCCCGCGCCGCAGGCACACCTCACCAAAGCCCTGTCGCCCTAGAGCTTTGGCTTCCCTGATCATCGCAAGGCACCCTCAAATGAGCTCGTGATTGGCGCACCCCCCTCAGGTCCGTGCCCCCCGGGTACCGTGACGCGTTGCGTTAAGCCATGATTAGCCCACGCCTGAGGGCTCGCGCAAGGAGGAACAGGGTACACGGCGGATTCTCTTACATGTTTTGCAGCTTTATGATGCCTCCCAAGGCCAGCGGCTCCTGAGTCGACAGCAAGGAGGCCTCCCCAAATACTAGAAGGCGCATCCTCACAAGTCAAGAGGCCACCCTCAAGCGTATCAAGCTAAGTTATCCCTCTACACTCAGGAGGAGCATGAATATCATAACATCGCACACGAGCACAAAACATAGCATAGCGGCATAGACGTCATGGTTCGTTACACGCCCCAAGGGGGCTATCTATCTTTTTTTTCAAAATGCAGGAAGAAAGGAAAAGCTAAATAAAAGCGGGCCGCATAGCCGCAGCAGCTCGCGAGACCCGACTCCAAGGGCCTCCTGGACTTAGCTCAGTCGGAGCCCTCCTCGTGCTTCACCGCCACGTGGCGATGAGACGACCCGTCGCCGTCTTTGAATCGAGCCCGATGGCGGGGTGGTTGGTTGTAGCCGCCACTATTGGTGCTCTTGCTGGCAGAGGAGTCACCACCGCAGGATGAGCCGCGGCCGTCGCCAAGGGCAAGTCCACCCACGGCCTCGTCACGACCGTCGCCAAGGCCATGCCCGTCGTCGCCGCTACTGTCTTCAGGGCAGCACCCCGCGTGGCGACCGCCCGCCCCAAACACCCGCACGACGAGTGTCGCGGCGCCATCATACTTGAAGTGGAGGGTGCATTGCCTGCCCAAGCCGCGCGCGCGGGTGAACGTCTGCCAACCGCGGGCAAGGGTCACGTTGCCGACAGCAGAGACCTCCACTGCAACCCACGAGGCCTTGCTGCAGCAGCCATCGGCATGCAACCAGAGGCCGTCAAGACCCCCGGCCGACAGCTCGTGGGCGAAGAAGAGCGGCAATTGGAGCCAGGCGCCGGCCGGACTCTCCGACCACACGACGAACTTCGGGAGAACTTCTGACGAATGGAAGCCTGGCCGGGGAGGCCGGGCAACCACAACACGCCTTCCTGCGTCAGGAGGGCCGCCGTGACGAGAGCGTCCTCTGCCGCGAGAAGAGGCGCCGTCATGACCGCCTAGGACAGCGTCGGCCCCAGAAGGAGTGCGCCCATGCTACCTCTTGAACTTGCGTTGTTTTCCCTCAAAGAGGAAAGGGTGATGCAGCACAGTAGCGTAAGTATTCCCCTCAATTTTTGAGAACCAAGGTATCAATCCAGTAGGAGACCACGCGCGAGTCCCTCGTACCTACACAAACAAATAAAAACCTTGCAACCAATGCGATAAAGGGGGTTGTCAATCCCTTCTCGGCCACTTGCAAAAATGAGATCTGATAGAGATAAATAAGATAAATATTTTTGGTATTTTTGTTATAGATTGAAAGTAAAGATTCCAAAACAAAAGTAAAGTAAAGATAAATAGTTGATAGAAGATTTATATGATGGAAGATAGACCCGGGGGCCATAGGTTTCACTAGTGGCTTCTCTCATGATAGCAGATTTCTACGGTGGGTGAACAAATTACTGTCGAGCAATTGGTAGAAAAGCGCATAGTTATGAGAATATCTAGGCATGATCATTGTATATAGGCATCAAATCCGTGACAAGTAGACCGAAATGATTCTGCATCTACTACTATTGCTCCACACATCGACCGCTATCCAGCATGCATCTAGAGTATTAAGTTCATAAGAATAGAGTAATGCCATAAACAAGATGACATGATGTAGAGGGATAAACTCATGCAATATGATATAAACCCCATCTTTTTATCCTCGATGGCAACAATACAAGACATGCCTTTATTCCCCTGCTGTCACTCGGAAAGGACACCATAAGATTGAACCCAAAGCTAAGCACTTCTCCCATTGCAAGAAAGATCAATCTAGTAGGCCAAACCAAACTGATAATTCGAAGAGACTTGCAAAGATATTTAAAACATACATAAAAGATTTCAGAGAAGAATCAAATATTGTTCATAGATAATCTTGATCATAAACCCTCAATTCATCGGATATCGACAAACACATCGCAAAAAGAATTACATCGAATAGATCTCCAAGAAGATCAAGGAGAAATTTGTATTGAGATCCCAATAACTATGGAGCCGAAGGTCTGCGGTAAACTACTCATAACTCATCGGAGAAGCTATGGTGTTGATATAGAAGCCCTCCGTGATCGATTCCCCCTCCGGTGGAGCTTCGGAACAGGCCCCAAGATGGGATATCACGGGTACAGAAGGTTGCAGTGGTGGAATTAGGGTTTCATGGTGCTCTCGGATGTTTGTAGGGTACGTAGGTATATATAGGAGGAGGAGGCACATCAGGGGAGCCACGAGGGGCCCACAAGGGTGGGGGGCGCGCCTACCCCCCTAGGCGTGCCCCCCGCCCTCTTGACCGCCTTGTTCCTTCCCTCGCGTGTATTCCAAGTCTTCTGTGTTGTATTTGTTCCAAAAATGACTCTCCCAAAGTTTCATTCCGTTAGGACTCCGTTTGATATTCTTTTTCTGCGAAACACTGAAATAGGCAAAAAACAACAATTTGCACTGGGCCTTGGGTTAATAGGTTAGTCCCAAAAATAATATAAAAGTGTATAATAAAGCCCATTAAACATCCAAAACATATAATACAATAGCATGGAACAATAAAAAATTATAGATACGTTGGAGACGTATCAAGCATCCCCAAGCTTAATTCCTGCTCGTCCTCGAGTAGGTAAATGATAAAAACAGAATTTTTGATGTGGAATGCTACCCAACATAATTCTCAATGTAATTTTCTTTATTGTGGCATGAATGTTCAGATCCTAAAGATTCAATACAAAAGTCTATATTGACATAAGAATAATAATACTTTAAGCATACTAACAAAGCAATTATGTCTTCTCAAAATAACATGGCCAAAGAAAGTTCATCCCTACAAAGTCATATAGTTTGGCTATGCTCCATCTTCGTCACACAAAATACTCAAATCATGCACAACCCCGGTTTCAGCCAAGCAATTGTTTCATACTTAATTTTTTTCAAACTTTTTCAACTTTCACGCAATACATGAGCGTGAGCCATGGATATAACACTATAGGTGGAATAGAATGGTGGTTGTGGAGAGGACAAAAGAAGAAGATGGTCTCACATCAACTAGGCATATCAATGGGCTGTGGAGATGCCCATCAATTGATGTCAATGTGAGTGAGTAGGGTTTGCTATGCAACGGATGCACTAGAGCTATAAATGTATGAAAGCTCAACAAGAGAAACTAAGTGGGTGTGCATCCAAGTTGCTTGCTCACGAAGACCTAGGGCATTTGAGGAAGCCCATCGTTGGAATATACAAGCCAAGTTCTATAATGAAAATTCCCACTAGTATATGAAGGTGACTAAACAAGAGACTCTCTATCATGAAGATCATGGTGCTACTTTGAAGCACAAGTGTGGAAAAAGATAGTAGCATTGTCCCTTTTTTTCTTTTCTTATATTTTTCTTTTTCCCCTCTTTTTTTCCTTTTTTTTGGGCCTTTATTTTTTCTTTGGCCTTTTTTTTTCTTTGGGACAATGCTCTAATAATGATGATCATCACACTTCTATTTACTTACAACTCGATACTAGAACAAAGTACGACTCTATATGAATGCCTCCGGCCGTGTATCGGGATGTGCAATGAATCAAGAGTGACATGTATGAAAAAATATGCATGGTGTCCTAGCCACAAATACGATGTCGACTACATGATCATGCATGGCAATATGACAATGATGAAGCATGTCATATGAACGGAACGGTGGAAAGTTGCATGGCAATATATCTCGGAATGGCTATGGAAATGTCAGGATAGGTAGGTATGGTGGCTGTTTTGAGGAAGGTATATGGTGGAAGGGTGAGAGTGATGATGCTACAGACCTAGGGTGGGATCACGGGCCTGACCCAAGTGCCCCACCCGATGTCACTACCCCAGAAGCTCAAGAGACAACTCGAAGGCAACAGAAACAGTCGACTGGTATGGCCGAAGAGGACATTTCACTCGACTGTATACCCTCTCTCAGACGAGTCAACTCCGTTCGGAAAGACGAGGACACTCGACCATGCAAGGACACTCGACTCCCAAAGGTCAAAGGTCCCTTAGGACAACAACGGTCCTGCATTCATTCTGCGACAATGAATGCCTTTATCACTCTTTATTGCAGGCGTTATCAATAACGCCCTGCCGTTATGTACATTAAACCCTTTGTATCGTGGGGATGGCTGGGGTCCTGGCGCACTCTATATAAGCCACCCCCCTCCTCAAGTACAAGGGTTCGCACCCCCTGTAACTCAAACACACATATACATTCTAGTCGACCGCCTACACGCACCGAGACGTAGGGCTTTTACTTCCTTCGAGAAGGGTCTGAACTCGTAAACATCTTGTGTACAATCTCACAGTAGCTAGGACCTTGCCTCCTCCTACGCACCCCCTATTCGTATTGTCAGACTTAGAACCACGACAGCTGGCGCCCACCGTGGGGCGGGTGTCTTAGCGACTTCCGGTGAGGTTGCAAGATTTTTCCTCCGACCTCCGTCATCATGGTTTCCGGCGGTGGTTTGGCGCTGCGCCGCGAGATCCATCTTGGCGCGCTCATCTTCGTCACCGATGACTCCGCTTGGCAACAGGAGGCCCCTCTCGATGTTGAGGGGCTGCCCATTCGCGGGGCCGTGCACTTCCGTGCCAGCACCTGTGGCGTCCTTCTCCGGCAGCCGTCGACTCAGTATTAGCCGGCTCCTTCATCGCCTGTTATCCCCGCTGGATGTTGCCGCAAGTGATCCGGTCGGTCACGGCTCCAGCGGTGGCTGAAGCATGCAGTGGCTTGCCAGACGGCCACCCCACAAGTTGCGACCATCGAGCCCGATGAATATCACTACGGGCCGGTCAATCCGTCGACTGTGCCCGCAGACTCACTTTCCGAGTGCGGGAGCAACGACCCCGCGGCTGAAGTCCTCATGGTCGACTCACGTCGCAGTCCACTGGGGTACCCTCGCGGCGGAGACGGCGGCAGCGGCAATGGTCAGCCGTATGACCACGACGGGTATATTCCTCAACCCCTTACTGCCGAGAAGAGGGACGAGCTCTACCGCCGCAATGAAGATGCACTTTACACCCCTATTGTGGGGGATTCTCCAGAGGCTCGGGCCCTAGAAGCCACGCACCTAGCCACCGTGGTTGAGCGCACACGATTGGAAAATATCCAGCGTTCACTCGACGAAAGGGCCCGCCGACTGATTCCCGAATCCAGTCGACGGCCGCGGCAATCGTTCCCACGTGAAACTCAGCTGTTCCGAACGCCTATCCAGAACCTCAAAGCTGCAGCCCGCATCGCAGATTCTATGCAGCCGTCTCAGTCGGAGGCTGGGAGAGGCTTGCAGCAGATCCGAGCACTGCTCTGGACGGCAGGAGAGCAGAATGCGACTGTCTCTCAGTCGCGTAACAGGATTCACAGCAGATCAGTGGCAGTAGACACTGTCTGGTTGGCTCACAGCCCAAGATCACCCCCGAGGCGTCAAGACCGTGGGCCCCGTCAAGACCGGCATCTGGGTCGGACTGATGAACAGTATGATCGTCGACCCGGGCACAACGATCGCCGTCGAGTGCCTACGCCTCCTCCGGGAAGCAGATCGTACTCGCCCAGGTGACACAAAGGCAGGTGCTTGCGGGACGATGAGCGGAGGATTCCCCCAGATCCCAGAAGGCCCGGCTCTGATGCAAGATCAATTCTTGTGCAAGGCCTAGTCGACAAAAACCGAGCGTACAGAGAAGAGCAAGGCAGAGATCGTCCGAGTGGAAGCCGAGCGTCCGTCTCTGGGCCTGAATGCTTTAGCAGTGCTATCAGGGCTACCGAGATCCCCCCAACTTCAGATTGGCGGCGGGAGTGAGTAAGTTCACCGGCGAGTCAAAGCTGGACACCTGGCTCAAGGATTACTGAGTGGCCGTGCAAATCGGTGGCAGCATGGACGACATGGCCATGAAGCACCTCCCCCTGATGTTAGGTGGCTCGGCGCGGGCGTGGCTAAATCAGTTAGCCCCTGGGAGCATTTACACTTGGGAAGAGCAAGCCCGAGTGTTTATCCGGACCTTCGAAGGCACATGTAAACGACCTGCAGGGCTGGCGGAGTTGCAACATTGCATACAGAAGCCGAATGAAACCCTGAGAGATTACATCCAAAGGTGGAACACCTTGCATCACACAGTGGAAAACGTATCCGAGCATCAAGCAGTCTGCGCCTTCACGGAAGGCGTACGGTACAGAGAGCTGAACCTGAAGTTCGGTCGAACGAGAGATATGTCCCTGTCCTAGATGATGGAAATAGCCAGTCGGTATGCCAACGGATCAGAAGCCGATCGACTCCGCAGCGGAAAGAAACCAGTCGGCCAAGATGACCGGAATTCCAATCAGAAGCTGAAGTGCAAAGCAGAACCGACAGTTCAAGGCGAAGCTACAGTCATTAACCAAGGGAGGGGCAAAGGGAAGCCTAAAGGTCCTTGGGTCCCCAAGAAAGTGAAAGATCAAGCGAGAAATGACGTGCTCGACCTACCGTGTCCTATCCACACGAAGAAAGATGAAGAGGGGAACTTGTTTTATCCCAAGCACACCACTCGTCAGTGCCGGTTCCTGATCCAGAATTTCCAGAAAGATCAGCCGACTGAGAAAGAGAAAGAATCAGAGAAGACCGAAGACAAAGAAGGGGATGGAGGTTACCCCCAGATCAACTCCACCCTGGTGATTTTTGCTGACGTCGAAAGCAAAAGTCGACTGAAAGTTATCAACAGAGAAGTCAACATGGTTGCTTTGGCAACAACGATGTACCTATAATGGTCTAAGACTCCCATTACATTCGACCAGTCCTACCACCCCGCACACATTGCAACCCCTGGGCGGCAGGCATTGGTGGTCGACCCAGTTGTCGATGGTACTCGTTTGACCAAGGTTCCGATGGATGGCGGCAGTGGCCTGAACATTCTGTATGCTGAAACACTCCGTGGGATGGGCATTCCGATGTCCAAGTTAAGTGAGAGTAACATGAGATCCCATGGGGTCATCCCCGGAAAGAAAGACGACTCACTTGGTCAAATCTCACTCGACGTGGTTTTCGGCGATTCGAAGAATTTCCGCAAAGAGAAGCTGACGTTTGAGGTGGTGGACTTCCACAGCGCCTATCATGCCATTCTGGGTAGGCCTGCCTATGCCCGTTTCATGGCTCGACCGTGTTATGTGTACCTCAAACTGAAGATGAAGGGGCCCAACGGCGTGATAACCGTCACAGGGAACCGGTAGAAGGCAAAAGAGTGCTTCCAGAGAGGCTCGAAAATTGCTGACGAGCAGATGGCAGCAGTGGAGATGGAGGAGTACCAAAAGAATGTGGATCCGAGTGACTTGTTGCGGGCTAAGAAGCTAGCTTCCGAGTCAGCCTTCCAGTCGGCGGGGGAGACGAAGCTTGTGCACATTCACCCCACCGACCCCCAATGCAGCTCCGACCCACATTTCAACTACACTCGACAGCAAATAGGAAGAAGCGCTCATCCAGTTCCTCTGTGAGAACTGGAACTGGGACATCTTCGTATGGAAACCATCCGACATGCGAGGTGTACCCAGGGGACTGGCTGAGCACCGTTTGTGAGTTGACCCAAAGGTGAAACCCGTAAAGGAACATCTCCGTCGGTCCGCCGCGGAGAAGAGAAAAGCAATTGGCGAAGAGGTGGCTCGACTTCTAGCAGCTGAGTTCATCCGCGAGATCTACCACTTCGAGTGGCTCGCCAATGTGGTCATGGTCCCCAAGAAGAACAAATCCCTCCGCATCTGCATCGATTTCAAGCATATCAATCAGGCCTGCCCGAAAGATCATTTTCCTCTCCCCTGCATCGATTAGATAGTCGACTCGACTACGGGGTGTGACCGTTTTTCTTTTCTGGACGCGTATTCCGGGTACCATCAGATCCTACTGTTCGGGCCCAATGAAATCAAAACAGCCTTCATCACCCCATTCAGGTGTTTTTGTTATGTCACCATGCCTTTCGGTCTCAAGAATGCCGGCACTACCTTCATGCGCATGATTCAAAAGTGTCTACTGAAGCAAATCAGTCGGAACATGGAAGCATACATGGATGACATCGTGGTCAAGTCACGCAAAGGTTCCGACCTGCTGACTGACCTCGCTGAGACATTCACAAATTTGAGAAGCTATGATATCAAGCTTAATCCGTCGAAGTGTACATTCGGAGTTCCCGGCGGTAAGCTGCTCGGTTTCCTTGTTTCAGAATGAGGAATCGATGCCAACCCAGAGAAAGTCAGTGCCATCCTCCTAATGAAGCGTCCCGTGCGTATACATGACGTCCAGAAGCTAACTGGTTGCTTGGCTGCATTGAGTCGATTCATTTCCCATCTCGGTGAGAAGGCGCTGCCTCTCTACCGACTGATGAAGAAATATGAAAAGTTCGAGTGGAATTCTGAAGCTGAAGCAGCGTTTGAAGAGCTCAAAGCCCTGCTTTCCACCGACCCGGTGCTTGCTGCCCCAGTCAGCAAGGAGCCTCTTTTACTGTACATCGTAGCCACCGGACAAGTTGTCAACACTGTACTCATGGTCGAGCGGGAAGAAGAAGGCAAAGCCTACAAAGTCCAATGCCCAGTCTACTACATTTCCGAAGTATTGACTCCCTCCAAGAAAAGATACCCACATTACGAGAAGCTAGTGTATGGGATTTACTTGACCGCAAAGAAAGTTGCTCATTACTTCTCGGATCATTCGATCTCAGTCGTCAGCGACGCCCCATTATCAAAAATCCTGAACAACCGAGATGCAACTGGTCGAGTGGCCAAATGGGAGATTGAACTCCTTCAGCTGGATATCAAGTTTGAAGCGAAGAAAGCTATCAAGTCTCAGGCAATAGCAGATTTTGTGGCCGAATGGATCGGGCAGGAGCAGCCGACTCAGATCCAGTCGAACCGCTGGACCATGTTCTTCGATGGATCCAAGATGTTGAACGGATCTGGTGCAGGTGTGGTTTTGGTGTCCCTCGGAGGCAACAAGCTCAGTTATGTCCTTCAAATCCACTTCGATTCTTCAAACAACGAAGCTGGATACGAGGCGCTTTTGTATGGGTTGCGTATGGCCATCTCACTCGGCGTCTGTCGCCTGATGGTTTACGGCAACTCGGACTTAGTGGTCAATCAACTAATGAAGGAGTGGGACGTCAGAAGCCCAGCAATGACCAGTTACTGTAGTGCAGTGCGGAAGCTGGAAAAGAAATTTGAAGGTTTAGAGCTCCACCACGTGCCCAGAATCAAGAACCAGCTTGCTGACGATCTCGCGAAGATAGGGTCCACTCGGAAGCCTATACCCAAGAATGTGTTTTTAGAGCACCTGCACACCCCCTCGGTCAAAGCAAAACCCCTTCACGGAGGAGCCCCCGCAGCCAATCAGCGCATTTGATCCGACTGAAGTCGAAATTCCTACAGTGGTCGACCTAATCATTGAGATTTTGGTGATCACACCCGACTGGACTGTGCCATACATAGCATACTTGCTCAGGCAAGAACTCCCAGAGGATGAAGAGGAGGCGCGCCAGATCATCCGTCAATCCAAAGCCTTCACTGTCATTCAGGGTCAGCTCTACAGGGAGAGTGTCACAGGAGTCGCTCAGCGCTGCATCACCCCGGAAGAAGGTCGACTCATTCTGAACGAGATTCACTCGGGAACTTGTGGCCACCACGCTTCCTCTCGGACTATAGTGGCCAAGGCATACCGAGCTAAATTTTACTGGCCCCGAGCGAACAAGATGGCAAAAGATATCTAGACAACTGCGAAGGATGCCAGTTCTACTCCAAAATGTCTCATAAGCCGGCGTCTTCCTTGAAGACCATCTCGTTGGTTTGGCCATTTTCCGTTTGGGGGTTGGACATGGTTGGTCCCTTCAAAACCGGCAGGAGCAGGTTCACTCACTTGCTCGTAGCAGTCGACAAGTTTACCAAATGGATCGAAGCCAAGCCCATCAAGAACCTCGGCTCAAGCACCGCCATCAGCTTCATCAGAGAATTGATATTCAGATATGGAGTCCCCCACAGCATCATCACGGATAACGGCTCTAACTTTGACTCGAACGAATTCAGAGCTTTCTGTTCCTCCCAAGGTACTCGGGTCGACTACGCATCCGTGGCGTATCCGCAGTCGAATGGACAAGCAGAAAGAGCAAATGGATTGATCCTCTAGGGCCTGAAGCCGCGGCTTATGCGCGACCTCAAGCATGCCACCGGGGATTGGGTGACTGAACTATCGTCTGTCTTATGGGGACTAAGGACAACTCCGAACCGGTCGACTGACCGTACCCCCTTCTTCATGGTCTATGGAGCTGAGGCCATGTTGCTGAGTGATTTGTTGCACAACGCCCCTCGAGTGGAACTCTTCTCTGAGGCAGAAGCAGAGCAAGCCTGTCAAGATGCAGTCGACCTTCTGGAGGAAGAACGCGAGATGGCTTTGATCCGCTCGACCATTTACCAACAGGACCTGCGTCGATTCCATGCCCGCAATGTCCGAAGCCGAGCATTCCAGGAACGAGACCTGGTTCTCCGAGTACGCCAAAAGCAACCACACAAGCTTGCCCCAGCTTGTGAAGGCCCCTTCATCGTCACCAAGGTACTACACAACGGGGCTTACCACATCTACAACGTGGCCAAGAAGAAAGATGAGCCCCGTGCGTGGAACGCCGATCTGCTCCGCCGCTTCTATACTTGAAGCACTCGACCAGTCGAGTTGTAATAAGAATCTTCCAGTTTGTTTTCAAAGACAAGTTCACAGCAATTCCATAATGATTGTTGGTTACAAAGATGCCTGTCCTCAAATCCCCCAGTGGGTGCTTAGTCGCGAATCTGATTCGCCTAAGTTACAAAAATCACTCCGAGTGAAGAGCAACCCTCTCACTCGGGGGCTTAGCTGCGACCCCGTAATCGCCTAAGTTACAAAAATCACTCCGAGTGAAGAGCAACTCTCTCACTCGGGGGCTTAGCTGTGATCCTCAGAGCTACGCCATAAGTACAACGTGGCTCTGTCCTCCGAGCTCCACCATAAGTACAACGTGGCTCGTAATCGCCTAAGTTACAAAAACCACTCCGAGTGAAGAGCAACCCTCTCACTCGGGGGCTTAGCCGCGACCCCGTAATTGCCTAAGTTACCAAATCACTCCGAGTGAAGAGCAACCCTCTCACTCGGGGGCTTAGCTGCGATCCTCCGAGCTACGCCATAAGTACAACGTGGCTCTGTCTTCCGAACTCCGCCACAAGTACAATGTGGCTCGTAATCGCCTAAGTTACAAAAACCACTCCGAGTGCAGAGCAACCCTCTCACTCAAGAGCTTAGCTGCGACCTCGTAAT
>LR738710.1:629978403-629992213 GCA_902687465.1 Secale cereale
CTTCGCCACAAGTACAACGTGGCTCGTAATCACCTAAGTTACAAAAACCACTCCGAGTGAAGAGCAACCCTCTCACTCAGGGGCTTAGCTGCGACCCCGTAATCGTCTAAGTTACAAAAACCACTCCGAGTGAAGAGCAACCCTCTCGCTCGGGGGCTTAGCTGCGACCCCGTAATCGCCTAAGTTACAAAAATCACTCCGAGTGAAGAGCAGCCCTCTCACTCGGAGGCTTAGCTGCGATCCTCCGAGCTACGCCATAGGTACAACGTGGCTCTGTCCTCCGAGCTCCGCCACAAGTACAACATGGCTCGTAATCGCCTAAGTAACAAAAACCTCTCCGTGTGAAGAGCAATCCTCTCACTCGAGGGGCTTAGATGTGATCCTCTGAGCTTCTCCATAAGTACAACGTGGCCCTGTCCTCCGAGCTCCCCACAAGTACAACGTGACTCGACCCTCCGAGCTGTGCCACGAACATGACACCAACTCGAAACTCAAAATCGAAGTGAGTCGGAAGCAAAGCAAACAAGTCCCAAAAAGGAATGAAGTGCGGATAAAGCCCAGCCAGGTTCGGGCGAGCATCGAGCCTGCGAGAGTTTAACGGTTACAACATCACTCGGCATACCGAGGCAAGTAGAATCAGGGTATCAAAGTTTGTTCACTCCGCAGGGGGAGGAGGGCTCACATGTGCGACGTATTCATCCAAGTCAATCCCGTCGGCAATGTGGGTAGCGGCTTCCAGGAAAGTCTCCATGAACGACTGGAACTGGAGTTTCTTCGTGTTGGCGACCTTGAGCGCGGCCAGCCTCTTCTCCTTCACCTCCTTGCAGTGCACCCGAACCAGAGACAGCGCAACATCAGCTCCACAGCGGGCAGATGATTTCTTCCATTCTTGCACTCGACTGGGGATCTCATTGAGTCGAGTCATTAGAGACTCGAGGTCATTCCCTTGCACCGTCCCTCTCCAGAGCGCAGCGTCGATCCAAGACATCACAGCCTTCAGTCGACTGAGGTAGCCTGTGGCGCTGGTGAGGCGAGACTCCAGCCTCAAGATGTTCATAGCCGCTTCATCCTTGACAAGAGAGTTGGCGGGGTCCAAACCCGGCTCGACCCGCCCAGTCTCCTCCTCGAAGTTGCGACCGAATTCTACATAGGCGAGAACACGATGAATTAACAAGCAAATTATGAGTCAACCGCCTCAATTAAGTCGGACAAATGGTACATACCTTTAAGCACAAGGTACCACTTCTTGGTGAGGTCACACAGATAAGCTTCCAACTCGTTCTTCTTCTGGAAAAGGCCCCCATACTTCTCGTCCAGAGCGGTGTTGGCCTTCTTCAGTCGAGTCACCTCCTTGTTGGTTGCGCTAAGAGAATCCTTCAACCTAGCGATCTCTTCCTCAAGCTTGCCAACCGAAGCCAGCTTATGTTCTGCTAGTTCAGTTTTCTCCTGCGCCCTCTGCTACGCTGCAGCTAGATCAAAGTCCTTTTGCTGCAGGGCCGCCTTCATTTGATCTACAAGGGACATTACTAGACAGATGAACATAAGGATACACATGACATGTTCGCTAAAAATCAGTCGACAAGCTATACACTTCAATTACCTGACGCTTTGTCTTGCAACTTCTTCAAATGCTCCCTGGCCAGCTGCAGGTCAAGATTGAGTTGGAGCTGTTTCTTCTCAAGATCTGCGAATTTGGCTCCAAACTCACAAGATTTCTACACCAACAAAACAAGACAGAATTCTAAGACTACAGCCGAGCTAAATACTCATCAGTAGTCTAGGGGACTACACCCAGTGGGTGCACTGAGCGTGCCCCCACTGGTTCTCACTCGGTCGGATCAGTCCCGCCCGAGCTAAAAGACAGAGAGAGAGACAGACAGACAGATGCACTTCGTTCTCAGACCATGGCCAACTACCAGCAGTCGACCACGGTCTCGGGGGCTACACCTAGTGGGTGCACTGAGCGTGCCCCCACTGGTCCTCACTCGTCCGGATCTGTCCTGCGCGAGTGAGAAGAGTTCGAAACAAATAAACAAGACAAATTCTAAAGACCACAGCCGACTAACTTCAGTCGACCGTGGCCTCGGGGACTACACCTAGTGGGTGCGCTCAACATGCCCCCACCGGTCCAAACAACTCAAGACTGATTGGATTACAAGAGTTAAAGCTACAAGGAAAAGCACCCAGTGGGTGTAACATTATCTTACAAACAAAGCGGCAGTTTTCAGAACGATGATTCCAACAACAAAGCAAGCCAGTCGGAAAAGACAAACCTAGACATTGGTTCGAAGAGACGAGCTGGCATTATAGGCAGCCATGCTAGCCTCATACGCCGCCTTCGTCCGCTCCATCATTAATCCCGCCCGATGAACGGCCTCCTTGGCTGCACTCACGGGGTCCTCCGGGACGTGATGTGTGGTGAAAAGCACGGACGGTGGAGCAATCGGAGCAGTCACAGGGTCAACAGCTGGAACAGTCGACGCAGAGGGACGGTCAGTCGACACGGGAATAGCAAAGGAGACCGTGGTCCGAGCTAGGTCCCCCTGTTGCTGAGCCTCAGAGCCAGAGGGTGTATTTTGGCCCCTCCTTCCCATGCCTCGCCGAGTCGCCTCCGCGCGATCCTCCTCGTCATCATCATCACCAAGAAGCTCAATGACATTGTGTGGCCCTTCAGAAAACAATCAAGAAGAAATTCGGTCGACAGACAATCCAAAATGGTAAAAGGAAAAGCCTAGTCAAGAATCCACACCTGGGTGGGACGTGGCGGCGTTTGCGGTCTCATCATCATGAGCCTTGTCAACATCCATCGAAGTCGCAGAAGCAGCAGCCCTGAAAATTTCACAGAAAGTGAGTCGACAAAGGCAAATCCGGTCTCCAAAATAGAAGAAGAATGAAGCAGAATATCACTTACGTGGAGGCAATTGGGACGTCCACTTTGATCTTCGGCAAGGCCTTCCGGGGTTTGGAAGCGGCGACCTTGGGCTGCTTTGGTGCTTTCTCGGTCGGATCCGGAGTTGACATGCGAGTTCACTTCTGCACCTTGGAGCTGGAAGGGCCCGCCTTGGTACACACGACTTGTGGGTCATGCTTCTCCTTGGAGCGCTTCTCGACGCGGGGAGGTGACTCGACCTCCTCGCCGCTGCTGGAGTCCTCGCTCTCCTCCCCCGTCTCCTCGCCAGACTTCTAGTCGGAAGCTTCACCAACGCCCTCTTCCCCCTCCTGGACCTGCTCGCCATTGGGCACCGAGTATATTTCGGTAAAGATCTGCGGAAAGGAAAAACGATCACATACCAGTCCGATTCATTGGGCATCTGCAAACAAGAAATAGAAAATCCACTCGGGCACTGGGGTCGAATCTTGTCTGGTTGGTGGTTTGCGTCAACCGGGCGAACCCTTCCGGTCCCCCGAGGGTTATCCTTGTTCCCCGTCATGCACTTCAGGCACAATTCCACCGTCTTCACGACAGATTCCTTTGGGTGGACCCGAGATGTATCGTCGATGCCCGAGTACATCCACATCGGATGGTCCCTAGCTTGGAGAGGCTAGATCCTCCTCTTGAGGAACACCTCGAGCATATCCATCCCAGTGACCCCGTCGCGGACCAGCTGAACCCCCCTCTCCACAAGCATATCTACCTCTACCTTCTCAGCCCGACTCACAAGCAGCGTCGGTGGCTGGCTGACTCGACCCAAAGAAAATGGCGGAAGCCCGGTCGACTGACCGGGAGTCGGGACATCCCTACAATAGAACCAAGTCGACTGCCATCACCGGACCGACTCAGGAAGGACCATGGTAGGGAAAGTGCTCCTACCCCTAATCTGGATACCCAATCCACCGCACATCTGGATGACGTGCGTCTTCTCGTCACTCGGGTTCGCTTTCTTGACAGTTTGGGAGCGACAAGTGAAGATATGCTTAAACAAACCCTAGTGCGGTCGGCACCCGAGGAAGTTTTCGCACATTGAGACAAATGCAGCCAGGTACGTGATGGTGTTGGGAGTGAACTGGTGCAGCTGAGCACCGTAGAAAGCCAGAAAACCGCGGAAGAAAGGATGCGAGGGCAAAGAGAAACCTCGGTCGACGTGGGTCGCAAGGAGAACACACTCGCCCTCCTGCGGCTGGGGCTCGAGTTCGTCCTTCGGGAGCCACCAGGAGTCGCAGACGATCAGGCCCTCCTCCACCAGCTCCTCCATGTCCTTCGGTGTCATCGTGGATCTGATCCAATCCCCCTGGATCCAGCCAGGCGGGAGCCCAGACCTTGACGACGACCCTCCTCGGTTGGATATCTTCCCCTTCCCCGTCGCCGCCGCTTTCTTCGAGTGCTCCAGAGCCATCGTCTTGTCCTTGCCCATGGAGGGTGAGCCGGTGCAGACCGAGCGGTGGAAAGCGGAGAGCAGAGGCGCGGCGGAGGAGCGGAGGAAGAAGAGGCAAAGATTGGGCGCACAGTGCCTCCGCCTCGGCTGTGGCGCTTACTTATAGCGCGGTGGTCGAGTGGCTGACGAGTGGCCCAAGCTATCCTATCAAATCCCGCAACAGGCACGAACCCAATACATGGAGAAAAAGGCGGCACGGAGATCGAGGCGCCCCGAGCGTATCCGACCCGATTGCTGCGGCATGACCCGTCCCGCGCGCTTCCCCAAATTTCAAATCTCGCAAAATCCGGAGGTCAGAGAACGTCCAATCGCGCCGAAAGTTGCGCACACCGCCGACGCTCTGAGCCGCACACAAAGTTCACTCGATGGTCAACGCAAACAAGTACCCTCGGTTGTACGTGAATCGATTAAGGTGATCAAGTCAAGGTTGGAAGGTCAGCCTGGCCCACAAACTCAAAAAAGATTCCCCAAAGGTATCAAGCTCGAGCCAAGGACAACTTCAACACTCTCCTCCACTCAAACCTCAATCCATACAGAGGCTACTGATGATGCTACAGACCTAGGGTGGGATCACGGGCCTGACCCAAGTGCCCCACCCGAGGTCACTACCCCAGAAGCTCAAGAGACAACTCGAAGGCAACAGAAACAGTCGACTGGTATGGCCTAAGAGGACATTTCACTCGACTGTATACCCTCTCTCAGACGAGTCAACTCCGCTTGGAAAGACGAGGACACTCGACCATGCTAGGACACTCGACTCCCGAAGGTCAAAGGTCCCTTAGGACAGCAACGGTCCTGCATTCATTCTGCGACAATGAATGCCTTTATCACTCTTTATTGCAGGCGTTATCAGTAACGCCCTGCCTTTATGTACATTGAACCCTTTGTATCGTGGGGATGGCTGGGGTCCTGGCGCACTCAATATAAGCGAGACCCCTCCTCCAGTACAAGGGTTCGCACCCCCTGTAACTCAAACACACATATACATTCCAATCGACCGCCTCCGGGCATCGAGACGTAGGGCTTTTAGTTCCTCCGAGAAGGGCCTGAACTCGTAAACATCTTGTGTACAATCTCACCATAGCTAGGACCTTGCCTCCTCCTACGTACCCCCTATTCGTACTATCAGACTTAGAACCACGATAGAGAGTGCGTATAATCCATGGACTCAACATTAGTCATAAAGAACTCACATACTTATTGCAAAAATCTACAAGTCATCAAAACAAAGTACTACACACATGCTCCTAGGAGAAGGGTTGGTAGGAGTTAACCATTGCGCGATCCCGACCTGCACACAAAGGATGACACTCAATGAAATACCCCGTGCTTGAAATTTGTCACACAACAGTTACCATACGTGCATGCTACGGGGCTTGCAAACCTCAACACAAGTATTTCTCAAATTCACAACTACTCGACTATCATGACTTTAATATCACTATCCTCATATCTCAAAACAATCATCAAGTATCAAACTTCTCATAATATTCAATGCACTTTATATGAAAGTTTTTATTATACTCATCTTGGATGCCTATCATATTAGGACTAATTTCATAACCAAATCGAATTACCATCCTGTTCTAAGAGACTCTCAAAATAATATAAGTGAAGCATGAGAAATCAATAATTTCTATAAAATAAAACCACCACCATGCTCTAAAAAGATATGAGTGAAGCACTAGAGCAAAACTATCTAGCTCAAAAGATATAAGTGAAGCACATAGTGTATTCTAATAAATTCCGATTCATGCGTGTCTCTCTCAAAAGGTGTGTACAGCAAGGATGATTGTGGTAAACTAAAAAGCAAAGACTCAAATCATACATGACGCTCCAATCAAAACACATATCATGTGGTGAATAAAAATATAGTCTCAAGTAAAGTTACCGATAGATGAAGACGAAAGAGGGGATGCCTTCCCGGGGCACCCTAAGCCTAGGCTTTTGGTTGTCCTTGAATTTTACCTTGGGGTGCCTTGGGCATCCCCAATCTTTGTTCCATAGTCCATCAAATCCTTACCCAAAACTTGAAAACTTCACAGCACAAAACTTAACAGAAAATCTCGTGAGCTCCGTTAGTATAAGAAAACAAACCACCACTCAACGGTACTGTAATAAACTCATTCTTTATTTATATTGGTGCTAAACCTACAGTATTCCAACTTCTCTATGATTCATACCCCCCGATACTACTCATAGATTCATCAAAATAAGCAAACAACACACGAAAAACAGAACCTGTCAAAACCAGAATAGTCTGTAGCAATCTGTAACTTCGAATACTTCAGTAACTCTAAAAATTCTGAAATAAATTGGTGGACGTGAGTAATTTGTCTATTAATCATCTTCAAAATGAATCAACTTAAAAGCACTCTCTATTAAGAAATGGTAGCAAATCTCGTGAGCGCAAAAGTTTCTGTTTTTTATAGCAAGATCACAAAGACTTCACCCAAGTCTTCACAAAGGTTCTACTTGGCACAAACACTAATTCAAACACAAAACCACATATAACCAGAAGCTAGGTGAATTATTTAATACTAAGCAAAAGTAAAAGCAAATAAAATAAAATTGGGTAACCTCCCAACAAGCGCTATCGTTTAACGCCCCTAGCTAGGCATTGAGATTTCAACGATGCTCACATGAAAGACAAGAATTGAAGCACAAAAAAGAGCATCATAAATAATGTGAAAATCACATATAAGTCTAACATACTTCCTATGCCTAGGCATTTTATAGGAAAACAAATTGGCAAGACAAGCAAGATCTAACATATGCAAGGAAGAAGAAAGAAACAAGATCAATCTCAACATGAAGAGAGGTAATTTAGTAACATGAGGATTTCTACAACCATATTTTTCTCTCTCATAATAATTGCATGTAGGATCATAAGCAAATCCAACAATATATCTATCACCAAACATATTCTCAAGACGATCCACATGCATACGAAGTTGACACTCTTCCAAAATAGTGGGATCAACATTAACTAAAGTCATGACCTCTCCAAACCCACTTTTATCAAAAATTTCATAAGATTGAACATTCTCCAAATATGTGGGATCTAAAGTTGACACTCTTCCAAACCCACTTTCAGTATTATTGCAAACATTATTATCAATCTCGTATAAATCATGGGGCTTAAATAAGTTTTCAAGATCGTAAGAAGCATCACCCCAATCATGATCATTGCAACAAGTAGTGGGCATAGCAAAATAAGCATCCCCAAGCTTACGGTTTTGCATATCATTAGTACAATTGACATTAATAGAATTTATAATAACATCATTGCAATCATGCTTTTCATTAAAAGAGCTATCATGAATCACTTCATATTTTTCTTCTTTCAACACTTCATCACAATTTTCGGACTCACGAACTTCAAGCAAAGCCTCATAAAGATAATCTAGTGCATGCAACTCACAAGCAATTGGTTCATCATAATTGGATCTCTCAAAAGATTAGCAAGTGGATGAGGATCCATAATTTAGCAAGCGAAGATGCAAGCTGATAGAGGGCACATAGCAACACAAGCAAACAAAAAGGCGAACGGAAAAGAGGGCAAATAAAACGGCAAAGGTGAAGTGGGGGAGAGGAAAACAAGAGGAAAATGGCAAATAATGTAATGTGTCGGGGAAACTGATCGCCCACGAACACCTATGGGACCGGAGCCCCTTTTCGGTACGGCAAGGGAGCGGAGGATGCACGAAGAGCGGATCGAGGCGAGCACGCGAGCAGTTTACCCAGGTTCGGGCCGCACGGATGCGTAAAACCCTACTCCTGCCTTGGTTGTATTGTGTTCTTGGCTCGGGAGCACGAAGAGCTACAGAGCTGGTTGCTAGCTACACCGGGCGTGAGAGTGTTCGAAAATCGAAACCCCTTCTACGTTGCGCATGGGCCTCCTTTTATAGGTCAAAGGGGTCACCGACAGGTGGCAACGTAGATGAGGGTAAAAATGTAAAAATGGTGGTAGTTGGAACAGTGCATGTACAGTGTATGGACAGTGGTCTATACCTAACCCTGACGGCAGGGGACAAGGGCATTGAATGCCCATCGCCGTCGCCCCAAACAGTGCAAGAAAGCGTCCGTCAGGGCGTCTCCGTCGCCACGATGGTGGCTTCGTCACCGCGGCTTGCCACCGTGTACCCCAGGCTGCACAGCCTTCCGCCACGTGCCCCCTGGAAGGGCCCCAGGGTGACGCGTGGCCGGATGAGCTGGAGCGCGGGCACACAGTGGAAGCTTGCCGCGGAAAGCGCCTTGCCGCGGTCGCTACCTTGCCGCGTCCGGAAGCTTATCGCTCTCCGGGCCTTGCCGGGGCGCGCGATGCGTCACGACAAGTCTCCTGAAATGCCATGTTTTGGCCTTCCTGGCAAGCTCCTCTTGCCAGGGTCTTCTGCTAAAAGGGTGGTCTTGAGCCTGGAACGGCCTTCCCGGCAAGCTCCTCTTGCCGGGGTCTTGTTCTTTAACTTGAATACTTTGTTCTTGAATGGCTCCAAAGGATCCAGAGTGGGCCTTGGCGAGCGCATGGCAAACCCGGCCACGGGACGCTGCTACTGCCCGTGCACAAGTCGGGATACTAAGGTACCCCTACTTTAGTACACCGACAGGAGCCCCCAGGCCTGGGCCACACACGGTGACGAGCGCTGTTGGGCCAGGCCCAAAACAGTGCACGGGCACACGCGGCCCACGGCGCGCCGTATCCCACTCCGTATCCACCGCGTCCCTCCCTAACGGCACGCATCGATTGCGGCGTCGTGGGAGAGATCGTGGCCTGTTTGTTTAGTGGGGGAAATGCGGAACGCCCCCCTTTCCCCCTTAAAAGCAGGGGAAACAGGGGCAGTTCCCCCCATTCGCTCCATTGCTTCTTCAACCTCCAGAAACCCCCGCCGTTCTCCTCCTCCCCGAAGGTCGAAAGAGAGCAGCGCTCCGCCCTTCCTCCGCCGCCGCCAGTCTCTCCAGCACCGTCGACTTCCCCCGCCGTCCCCGCCATGGCCCCGAAGGGCGACAAGGCGAAAGCTGCGAAGACCGCCAGGGCACTGAAGCTAGCGGCAATGCGGAAGAAGATGGTGGTCTTCCCGCCGAGGCTCGGCGCGAGGGAGCTGAGGGACTCCTTCTACCTCTTCTGGACGAGGGAGACAAAAGCTCAACCGCGCACCAGGGTACTCCCCGCCGAGGCCTGCGACATGTTTCCGGGAGGGTACGCCTATTTCGCTCTGTTCTTCCATTGCGGACTCTGCCCACCATACTCTGAATTCTTCTGCGATATCATGAATACCTACGGGTTTCATCTCCTTGATTTCACCCCAAATGATGTTCTGACCATGGCCGTTTTCGCACATCTGTGCGAGAACTTTGTCGGAGTGTACCCCAACGTAGCCCTCTTCCACCATTATTTCACGTCTCGAGTAGAGTCTGGGTCTCCTCTATCCGGCGGGATCTCTTGGATATTTAGGCTCCATAAGAAAGAGGCGTACTTGACTGGAGAGCTCCGCGGCAAGTGGGAGGACTGGAGGGCTAACTGGTGCTGGATCATGGAGGACGAACCCCAGCAGTTCACTGCCCCGCGCCAAGTTGCAATTGTGCGCGGCAACGACTGGAGTGGCCTGGCCCCCGAGGACGATAAGTTGAAGATAGCCACCACTAGGATCCTTCGCCTCCGGCAAGCCAAACTCACTGTAGGGGTTGTCGGAGCAGATTTCCTTCGCCGCCGCATCGCCCCCTTGCAGGAGAGGAAGAGGCCTGCTTGGGAATTTGGAAACGCGGCAGACTTTATGAGGCTGCGCCCAGGCCTCAACTACAATTTCACTGTCCTGGAGCTCAAAGGGATGCTCCGTGAGCTATCCAAGCACGACCCCAAGCATCCAGAGTCGTTCACATTGCCGCGGGGGGTAGTTCCGCTCTGCAACAATTCGTCACTCAGCGCCATCCGCGCGGCGCTGCCATGGTGTGACTCCCATGGAATTAACCCCACTTGGCGGGAGCCTTCTGACGAAGCCGTGCAAACGTTCTTCGATAACTTAGTGGAGCTGCCCATCAACCCTGACGAGAAGAAGGGCCTCACCTGCGACACCACCGACGAGGAGATGTCTTATATTGCCACCAGGTTGGAGGAGGCAGCTGCAGCCGAGGCCGCGGGCGAGTTTGGGTATACCTTGGAGGAGGCAGATGCAGCGGAGGCGGTGAGTCTGGCCGAGGAGGAAGAGATCCTCAAACTGATAAAGTCCGCCGGGAAGCCTGTCGGGACGAGCGAGGCCACCGGGGAAGGTACAGAGTCGAGCGAGCCCGCCGAGCAAGGGGCCGAATCAAGCGATTCCGCCGAAGACTCGGGCGGGTTTCTGAACCTTGGTTCCTCTTCGTCCTCGGGGAGTTCTCCGCCACCGGCAAGCCCTCCGGCTCCAGCGAGGTGGCGCCTCCGCAAAGTGGTGGAGCGCCCGGCGGGCCAGCAGCCGCAGCGCCGCCCGGCGCGTGCCACCACAACGAACAAGACTGCCAAGGGAGCGCCCCGCGCTTCAGCAGCAGCTGGAGGAGGATCTTCCCGGGCCGGGGCTAAAGCTCCCGCCGCCCCTCGTGCCTCGGCGACGACCGGAGCGGGGTCCTCTCAGACCACCGACCATGCCCCCGCCAAGCGGCCGAGGGCGCCTACTCCTCCAGCTCCTCGCGTCGGGCCGCGCGAGGCGGATTTCGACTTCTCCGTGCTCAGCTCCGACAAAGAGGAGGAAGAGTAAGCACTGTTAATCCGTGTTTCCTTCGATTTGTTCTTGTCTTGAATTTTCTTTGCCTGATTTTGATCTTGTTTTTCTTCCAAGACCCTGGCCCAGAGGGCGGCGAAGAGGGCCAAGATCCCGGTGGTCGACCTTGAGGACGAGCCCGCCGCAGCAGCAGGGGATGCGCCTGCGACAGGTTTGCCGGACCAGCCAGCTGCTTCGCAGAGCAGCCCCCAGCGCAGCCCCCAGCGTAAGTCTCCTGGTCACTTCTTCGCTTGTCGGGCACGCGCAGGCTTCTTATCCTTGTTAACCTTTTTGCTTGTTTGTTGACTTGTACAGAAGTAGAAACGCAGCCTCAGGAGCGTCAAGAGACTGCTCCCGACGAGCCGCACGCCCCGACCTCTCCGCTAAGGAGGAGCTCCCCGGCGAGGGAGAATACTCCGCCAAGGGTGGGTACTCCGCCAAGGGCGAGCACCCCGCCAAGGGTGGTCACTCCGCCAAGGGAAGGTGCCAGCGGCCCTCCGCCGGCGGGGGCTGCCACTACGCCGCCGAGGGAGGACCCCCCGGCGAGGAACCTCGTTGAAGAAGAGGCCCGCGCAGGTAACCCCTTGTACTTTTCTTCTTTTGAATTTCTCTTTTTGGATATTTGCTTGACAATTATTTTCTTCTTTCTTCTTCTTGTCTTGAGACTCGTCCGCTCCAGAGCCTATGGAGACGGAGGCCGCCACCGAGGAGCCCGCGCGCGGCAACGCTGGTGACGCCGCGGCCACTGGAGAGGCGATCGGTACCGATGAGCCTGTCGTCGAAGAGGCAGCCAGGGCCGCCGACACGGCATCGGAGGAGGGGACCAGCGGTCGCACTGACGGCCCTGAGGCCGCAGGAGCGTTCGACGCTGCGCCGACCGCCGACCCTGCTGCTGCCGCGGCCTGAACTGGCGCCTACCTAGAGGCTAGAAACGGGGTCTTCATTCAGATCCCGTGGGCATCTACGCCAAGGGCGCCCGCGGAGGGAGAGATCTTCGATGGGGAAGTCCTCGCCTCCGCCGGGCTAAAGTTCGTCGACGCGCCCGGCAGCAGTAGCGAGCCCGAGGAGGAGCGACTCCTGCGGAGGCTCCTGGCCCTGTACCGCGCCAGGCAGGCCAAGCTGGAGTCCCGAGAGGCTCTGGCCGCCAAGGCGGGCGTCGACTTGGAGAAGCGCGCCGAAGAGCTCCAAGCCGCCAACCAGGCGGCCCTCCGATCCTTAGCGGAGGAGCGGGAGGAGCTCGCCGAGGCGCATCAAGCGTTCATCCTCGAGAAGGCCGAAGCAGAGGAGCAGCAACGGCTCGCCGCCGAGGAGCTGTCCCGGCGGGAAGGAGAGCTAACGCAGCAGAAGGTCGACCTCGACAGCCACGAGGACGACCTTGCCGCGCGCGAACAGTCCCTTGGCGGAGCTCTGCAGGAAGCTAGGGACGCCGCTGCAGCCGCAGAGACCTCCAAGAGAGACTTGGAGGCGAGGGTGGCGCAACTGGAAGCCCACCTGAAGACGAGCGAGGAGAAGGTTGCTGCGCTCACGTCGGAGAGGGAGAAGGACGCTCACAGCCACTCCGAGCTGCAGGTCCGTCTCTCCGACAAAGGCAAGGAGCTCGCCATCGCCAAGGATTCCGTTGCGGACTTGGAGTTAAAGCTGTCCACCCTCACCGCATCACTCGACAGCGCCAGAAATCGGGAGTCGAAGCTGAAGGAGGACCTCAGGGCTGAGAGGGCACTGTTGGACAGCGCCGCCCTCACCCAGAATAACTTCAGGCAGACGATGGAGCAATGGACCGAGGGGCTTGTCGCCGCCGCCGCTGACATCGACAGGGAGTTGGCGGGGCTGGGGACGGAGCACCTCGGATACTCCCCCGACGCGAACCTTCCTCACAGCGCCAAGCTGAGCTTATTCTTCAGGGGAGTGGTGCCGGCCCTCGAGCAGCTTCGGGAGAGGATCCCCACGCAGCTGGCGAACGAGGCGCGCAGGCTTTGCACAGGAGTCGTGGAGAGGGTGCTGACGAACATAGTCTACCGCAACCCAGGACTCAACCTTGAGAACGTCCTCAGGACCTTGCCGCCCGACGCCGATCAGGAGGCGCTCAAGGCCCTTGTCGCGCCCATCGTGGCCAAGGTGGGCAAGATCAGGAGAGTTGATGGCGACCACATAGACTAGGTTGTTTTCTTTCTGCTTCCCTTGTCGCTGTGAACCATGTCATGGACAAGAATCTATTAGTGTTGCGACAAGCTGCTTTTGTAATATAACTCTATTTTGGGTAGTTAACGCAGTGTTATTTTCTTTACTTGATTTCTTTGCTTTGTATGCTTTCACCCTACGCTTTTAGGGAACTTGCCGGCAAAGGGACCCTTGCCGCGAGCGCTGAGTGCGGGACTTCAGCAGCCTACTTGCAATGCCACTACCGGCAAGAAACCTTGTCGCAGCTAGCCGCAGCACACTTAGATTGTTGAGCGAACTCGAAAACGAAGTAAGGGCGCGACACTTGTCGCAGTGCACTTATGCCGTTGAGCGTGCTCGAAACAAAGTAAGGGCGCGGCTAGTTACGAGTAGGTTCCTCCGTGCACAGGTTTTCCATACAAAGTGTGATCGTTCAAGGAAGATAACTTTAAGATTTTAAAATTTTGAATGCTCAAACTTTGGCAACTTAGCTTTTGTGTTGTTCGTTCCCCGGCAAGGCTAGGATTTCTTGAACGGCACTTGGTCCATACC
>LR738710.1:629992297-630041440 GCA_902687465.1 Secale cereale
CCCCCCCCGGCAATCTTGTGTGCGGGGAAACCTTCTTCTGCTTGAGAGAAAAGAGAAAGGGAGGAAACATAGATATGGAGCCTTGCGGCTCGTTATTGCTTACCTGAGGTGTGTGCTGCACGAGGTGTCATATAATACATGCAAGAAAAAGAGGAAAATGCATGAAACAACAAGTTGTGCAAGGCACGAAAGCTTTACTGATGCACGGGGTCTGCGCCCGGCTTTGTACAAAGGTTTACATGCAACAGCGGCAAGACTTGTACAGAAGGTGGTTGCCGGAACGGATCACGGCAACCGTGTCTTATGGGTGAAACTTGCGAAGGTGCTCAATGTTCCAGGAGTTGCTCACCGGTAAGCCCTCTTCGGTCTCAAGGCGGACAGCGCCGGGCCTTGTAACTTGTCTCACCCGATAAGGGCCTTCCCACTTTGGCTTCAACTTGTTGGAATTCTTGGCGGACTGAACGCACCGAAGAACAAGGTCGCCTTCCTCGAGACTTCTGGCCTTAACTTTGCGGCTATGGTAGCGGCGCAAAGCTTGCTGGTATCGAGCAGCTCGTACAGCAGCCTGAAGACGGCCCTCCTCAAGGAGCAGTGCGTCATCCTGGCGCAGCTGCTCTTGCTCGAGCTCATCGTAAGCGAGCACTCGAGGTGATCCGTATACTAGTTCCGTGGGGAGAACTGCCTCTGCTCCATAGACAAGAGCAAAGGGTGTCTGTCCGGTGGCTCGATTTGGTGTCGTTCTGATTGACCAAAGAGCCGCCGGCAACTCTTCAATCCAGTTTCTTCCGCATTTGTGTAGTCTGTCGAAAGTTCTTGTCTTGAGCCCGCGCAGCACTTCAGCGTTTGCCCTCTCCGCTTGACCGTTGCTCCTCGGGTGAGCAACAGAAACGAAGCAGACCTTGGCGCCAAGGTCTTGGACGTATTGCATGAAGGTGCGACTTGTGAATTGTGTGCCGTCGTCGGTGATGATCCTGTTAGGGATTCCGAAACGGCAAACAATTGACCTGAAGAACTTGACTGCTGACTGATAACCCTCAACCGTAAGGGATCGAGATAGTCTTCGCGGGTAAGAATAACCCAATTTATTGATTCGACACACGGGGAGCCAAAGAGTATTTATAAGCTTTGACAGTTGAGTTGTCAATTTAACCGCACCTGAAATATACTTACTTGCAACAGAAGATAAGTGGTAACAGTGATATGATAGTGACGATAGTAATAGTAAAAGCAAACAACAAAAGTAAATAGCAGTAGTAAACGGCAAAAGTAGCAACTAGTGACAAGCAGGATTTAAAACACTGTAGGCTAGGGAGATGGATGGTTGGCCGCTGCATGGATGAGATAGATTCTAACTTGGGGCACGGCACACGGAAAAGTAATGATCATCTAGGCAAATATCAAACATTAGGCATGTATCCCGTAGGTAGTTGTACGTGCTTGCAATAAGAACTTGCACACCATCTTTTGTCCTACCATCCCGCTACGAACGGGGCCAAAAGGAACTTATGGATATTAAGGTGCTCCTGTCAAAGAGCACCGGAACAAAGCAATGAACTCAATGGATACATGTAATCCTCAAACTACGGACCATCCCCTTTGGTGTCCCAAGCTGTCACTTTTGGGATCGCCGGTTCCGAACCGTAACAGGTGCAAACAACTCATAGATAGGATCACGAACACAAATATATTCATGCAAACACATATGGTTCAGATCTCAAATCATGGCACTCGGGCCCTAAGTGTCAAGCATTAAGAGTAATAAGTTGAAGCAAAGATGATAAACACCATAGTAGATGATAGGCAACATGCCCCCAATGATCTGATAAACTATTACATGATCTAACTCATCCAATCCCTACCATCCCCTTCGCCTACAGCGGGGGAATTACTCACACATGGAGGGAGAAGTCATGGAGGGATGATGGAGTGGTGATCATGATGACGATGGCGACGATCTCCCCTCTCCGGAGGCCAATTCAGCCTCCAGATTAGCCCTCCCGAGGAAGAACAGAGGGTGGCGGCGGCTCCGCGACGGAAAACTGCGAAAGAACTTCTGATCTGGGGTTTTTGCATCGGGAGTAAAAATACGGGGTAAAGTAGGGCACCAGGGGGTGTGGGACCCACCCAGGCGGCCTCCCGGCACGGCCCAGGGGGGGCGCCCACAGGGCGCCTGGGCACCCCCTGGCCCCCCCCCCCTCTGGCCCCACTTCTGGCACCTGGTTCCTTCGGGTGCGTGGATTTTCTGTGATTTTTCGTGGATTTTTCTGAGGTACCTAAAAATCCGTTTTCCTGCACACAAATAAACCATACAGGCAGCTCTGCTGAAAACAGCGTCAGTCCGGGTTAGTTTAGTCCAAATCATGCAAGAATGAGGCCAAAACAATATCAAAAGTGTTTGGAAAAGTAGATACATTTGAGACGTATCAACTGCCCCAAGCTTAGCATATTGTTTGTCCTCAAGCAATTCAGTTCAACGAACTGGACGCGACAAAGAAAACTTTGACAAACTCTTTTGCTTCATTAGATGTATATAAGCATGTACTACGAAAAGAGTTCAGCAAGTATTGAAACAGTACTTATGAGGACAATGCAAAGAGCAATCCTTCTTTCAAGTGACCAGTCACAAATACTTAAAAGTAAATAATCTATTACTGAAAATCAAGACAAGATTACATTGCACATAGCTTGAGCATATTAGGGTGGTATCTCGCTAGCCTCCATGAGTGAAGCAAAACATAAATGCAGAGACTCCTCCAGAGTTTTAAAGGAGACTAGAACTAAGAATTTCAGAATAAATCATATCACAAGTATGCAGAAGACAATGTAATACTTTGGGACAATGCACATTACACTCAGAATGACAATTATGCTGTCCTAGTCGGTGCTTTGAAGAAAGAAGGTGAGACTCTCGAACCATGGCTTTTATTGGCAAGGTTGAAAACCCGTGGTCGGAAACAAAAACTAAACATGTACCAGAGCTCTTGGTTTTAAAAACAGAAGTAAACATGTTTTGAGAAGTGCATATTTCGTCAATGAATGCTAGCAGATAACTCAATCACTTTTTAAGTGGACAAGTCTCGAGGAACGGCTCCCGCATGAGGATGATCACATCCTCTTAATCTCCTTTGTTTATCACTGCCAAAGTTTTCTGATTTCTCATGAACAAAGCATGAAGGAGGGTTTGTTTGTTATATTATCTTTTTGAGCCGGGCGCACTCAATGCCAGTTCCTTTTCATATTAGGGGTTTGCACATTAGACATACAATCCAGGGGTGAAACTTGTCCAACTTAAAAAAAATCATGAATTAACTACTACTTCCTCATGAGCTAAAACATAGGCACAAAAGAGAAATGCTTTTGATTAGTTTCGAGATGGTACATGAAAGTCTTCGTTAGGAATGGCAGGTAAATACCATGTATAGGAAGGTATAATGGACTCATATGGCATAACTGGTTTTAAGGATTTTGGATGCACAAACAGTCAGTCCGCTTAGTACAGGTGGAGGTTTAGCAAAAGACTGGGAAGCGACCAACTAGAGAGCAATAACGGTCATTATCATGCAGAGCGACAAAGCAACATTGAATCGGGCATGAAAGTGATATAACTATTCTAAAACTCAAAGATCATCAAGGCAAAGTAGACTTTTTAGTCTTAAACATGTGTAAGCATGTGCCAAGTCAATCCAAAAATTCTCTAAAGGGAAATACCACCTTAGTATACCAGACTATGAACAGTGCAATGCATGTAGATCATTTCAATAACACATTATATACTCTAGTTATTCGGGACTAGCCACAAGGAAAGCATGAACCACTGGAAGAGCATTGTAAACATAGCACTATGTCGCTACAAGCTGGTCTCTAGATCATAAGTACAGGCATATGTACAAAAGTAGAAACAATAAGAGTTCATACCGGTCTTCCCTGTTGCTTCCCTTCAGTCGATCTTCGTCATTACTGCTTGTCACTTGCATGATCGAACGTAGGAAATATAATCAAATGACATCACGGACTCGAGCTGATCTCTAAAAACAAAGCAAACTAAAGAGAGAAAGGAAATCTTTTTGGGTTTTTTCAAAGGTTGAATAAAATCAAAAGAAAGAAAAAATCTTTTTGTTGTTTTTGCAAAGAGAGAAATAAAGAAGAATGGGCTAAAGCTTCGAAAAGATCAAAGCGAATAAAACGGATAATACAATGGAAAGGTGAGAAGGGCACGTACTCCCCCAAGCTTAGGCTTTTGGCCTAAGTTGGTAGCAGCTACTGCCCCAGGAGCCTCCTGCTCCAGGGGTATGGTGGTGAGTCCACGAGTCGTAGAAGGATGCTGGCGCGTACACCGAACTCCTCGGAGTCTCCCACGAGGAAGGTTCCGAACGCCAAACAGAGGAAGACCCTTCACCAAACTCGGTGGTGGTCTCTTCCTGAAAATGTGGTATCTCACCGTGCCTCTCCTCGTCGGGCACAACCCCCTCCATGGGGTTATGAAACTGATGCTGGACCATGAACTCATCGAACTGAACAACATCAAAAGACCATCCGTTCCTGTGAGAAAAATCAAACAAAAGAGGTGCAGGTAGACGGATCTCGCGTTCCGCGGCAGTTCCGAAACGCAAGATATAAATAAGATTATCGAGCTCAGAACCCATGGTAACAAACTTATGCCTTTTCATAGAAGCAAGATCAAAGCTTAAATAAGTAAAAGGAGTATCATCAGGGTGTGGGGTGCCTCCAAGATGCTCTAAGATAAGTGTGGCGTAAACGCCACCATATAAGTCCCCCTTGTTACCGTTCATAGCAAGGCGTCGAGCAATTAAGGTACCCAGATTATAATCAAACCTCCCTGAGAGGGCTGCTGCCAGGATAGCAATATCCGGAGCAGAAATGCTGCTCGTGTTGTCACGAGCTAACACCCCTCTGGCAATATAATATGCAAAATATCTGAGGTGAGGAAATAAGATGCTGGAGATCTTCGATCGATGAATATCCCTCGTACCCATGCTGCAGAGGGAGTTGATGACGGTTTTCAGCTCGGAGGGCT
Organism: Secale cereale; assembly: GCA_902687465.1. NCBI lineage: Eukaryota > Viridiplantae > Streptophyta > Magnoliopsida > Poales > Poaceae > Secale > Secale cereale. Next base: position 629,997,333 of record LR738710.1, read on the forward strand.
GAGTGGCCATCCTAGCCGTCCTCCCAACGTTCGGCACACCTATTATTTCACAAAAATTTCCCAAAGTCATGGTGATAAGATCATTATAAATTTTAAACTCAATAGCACCTGAATCAGGATTATATCTAAAACTGTTAATGAAACTGGAGGTGAGTTTTTTATACTGAGTAACACGGCTCGTGACGAGTCGTGTCAAACCCGCATTAGCACAAAGATTATAAAACTCATCATTGATTCCCGCAGCTTCCATGAATTCATCACATGGAAACGTCATTGCACGTGCTGGACTTGTGTCTTCCAACAACTCCAGGGGCACATGATCTTCATTATAGCTCACCCTAGCAGTCGATGGTGAAGCTGCGGCTCTAGTAACTTGATCAGAGTGTGCGGGCCTCCTCTTCTCAAGCCACCCTTTTGCCCTTCCTAACAAACTCATTTCTGAAATTTTTTACATTTTACAAAAACGAGGATTAAAACAAAGTGAGCTAAGGCAAACTACTCAACTCACTTGCCCAAGGCATAAACTTGCATCAAAACTTGGAAAATAACTTTCTACACATGCATGCAAGCTCATCTCTACAGCACCAAGAACTACTAAATACTCACAAATGAGGCCACCAATCAAAAATCTAATTGGAGGGGTGGAGGAGTCACATACCAGGGAGTATTTGCTCAAAATTTCAGCTCAAATGATGGGCTGTAGAGAGAGATCGAGGAATCGCCTCCAAGAACAGCAAGAACACAAGAACAAAAGCAGAACTCGTGTTTTTGGAGAAAGAGAGAGAGGGAGGAAGAAGACATACCTGGAGGGGGCTCCCGTGGGCCCCAGGCGCCCTATGGGCGTGGCCAGGGGCTGGGCCGCGCCAGCTGGCCGCCTGGGCCACTGGTGGCCCCCCCCTGGCTGGCCCCAGTACTTTCTGGGTCTCTCCCGTCGTGGTAATTTTTATTATAATTTTTCTGGAATTTTTCTGAAAACTTCACTGTTGAAATTTTTTCGAAGTTCAATAAGCTGCGAAACTCTCTGAAAACTTGAAGCAGTTAGTAGTATTGTGAAGCTTCAAAAACATAAATACTTGGTACAGCAAGTAGGACAAAACTAAAAACAAGTGAAAATATAACAAGCTCAACTTTTTATCCATATAAAACATATTTGTTAATAAGGTTGATCAAGTCTTACCAACAAACAGGCGATATATAGAGCAAAAAGTCTCACCTCTCACGAAGTAATCACTGAACCTTTACCTTGATGGACATTGTCCCTACCATGATAGTTTTGTATTTGTGAGGCACATGTAGTGGACAATCCCATTCTCCAATTTTCACGGTCTCAATATTCTCTATAGAGTTGAGGGCATGCCTCCTGTCAGTCTTCTTCAGAAAATATACCGTGTGTTCTTTATCATTCACATGGAAGGTAACCTTCCCTTTATTGCAATCAATAATAGCACCTGCGGTGTTAAGGAAAGGTCTACCAAGAATAATGGACATGCTCCCATCCTCGGGCATGTCAAGCACAACAAAATCAGTAAGAATTAAACAATTAGCAACTTCTACGGGAACATCCTCACAAATACCTATCGGAACAGCGATTGACTTGTCAGCCATCTGAAGGGAGATATCTGTAGGAATTAGTTTCTCTAAACAAAGCCTCTCGTAAAGAGAGAGAGGCATAACACTCACTCCTGCTCCAAGATCACATAAAGCAGTTTTGACATAATTTAGGACAGTATAACTGAACCAAATCCCTGCCCTCTGACGTCCTCAGCCATTTCAACCATCGGATCTCGTGTCAGGATCATTTCTGGTCATTAGATGCGCTTTCTGTTCCGGCCTAAATCGCTTCATATTTTTCGTGGCCCAGTTGTCCTAAAGGGCTGCTACTCTGGTAGAAAAATCCGAGACATGTGGTTACTCGGGCCTTTTCCTCGGCCCATTTGGCTGACCTCTATGACGAGCCCGCCGGTCGCTCCCTCGTTCGATGCCTCCTCCTCTCCTCCTTTGGTGGCTCCTTCCCCGATCTAACACAGCCGCAGTTCTTCCCCCCAAATCCACCGCCCCCCTCCCGTCGCCGATGCCGACGATGCCACCTGAGGCGGCAGGAACCGCACCACGAGCCGCTCAGCTAGCTCCATCGACGTCCGGCCGACAGGCAACAACCAATACACCTCACCCTCCTCTTCTTAGAACCATAGCTTTCAAAACTTCAGCGGCTGAACGCTCCTTAATGATCCCGATTCCGCAGCGGCGAGGCGGCGAATCTGGGAGGGGGCGCAGAGGCGCACACGCGGTTCAAGCAGTACGGGTATCGGGCCAACTCGAGCCTGGTGCTCAACACCGACTTGCGGCTGCGGGACAGGCATGAGCCCACAGGCAATCCTGAGATGCTTTGGGGCCTTATTGACGAGAAGAGCTTCGGGGACCATGCCGTGCAGGCCAATCCCCTCGAGCTCGAGGACAGACTCACCAAGGCCCGCAAGGAGTCAGTAGCACGTACGCTATTTCTGCATATTCGTTTGATAACCAAATGGTTAATTCAACATTACCTTGATTTTGAGTGATAATCCAATGAGCTAGGTGCTTCTTATTTTCTAATTTGTTCGCACCTTAGTGACAGTGGACTTGTTTAATTCTGTCAAATCTTGTTAGATTTGGTACTACAGGCTAGCAGATGGAGATGGGCGTGGATGCATCAGAGGAAACAACAGAAGGATTAGCCCTGACTTAATTCAGATCTGATACTAACATGTATCAAACCACATATGGTCTGATTGATTACTCAAACATGTTGTGAATTGGTACGGAAGTAACTCTTATGAGTATTGTTTTAATTAATCTTGTACATATTTGCAAATTGATGTATTTCACTACACATGGATATGCTGAATAAAGCAGAAAAAAATGCAGGTTGCACTCGTGCCTTGAGAAAGCTACATTGGTGAGGTCTTCAAGTTAGAAGAGGAGTGAAAAGCCATATGTCTACTTGCCATCAACTATGCCCTGGATTTCACATATTGCATTGGATGAGCAAAGGTCGGGTTAGGTACATAATACGTGCTCTCCACGCCCATCCCGTTTTCTCTCAACTTATACTGGAGTACAATCATTTTGCTTAGTTGAGATGAAGTTAGTTGCAGGTCTACATATTTTTTGATTTTCCTACAAGAAGTTTGCATGTGAAGTTGGGGGGTAAAAAGTGAGTGTTAATAGTCAATTCGACAAATTTTCTACTGCTTGGTGGTGCAGAATTTCCGTCCTTACTTCTTCATATTTCAACAATTTGCTTATATATTAGTAATAGTTTTTCCTTTATCATGTGATGAACATTGACCATCCTGTAGTGAAGATAAGAGTTATATCTACCAGTCTGAAACACAAAGACAAACACAATATTGAAAATGGACCATATGTAACAATTTTTTTAAATGGAAGTGTCGTACCCCTCCAACACCTTTGTCAGTTATTTAGTGATGAAGGAAGATTAGGTGATGGAATGGATAGCAACTAGCTCTTTGTTTCTTGGTGGTTTTGGTAGCAAATATTCCATGTTGTTCTTTGTCAACCTGTAGCAACAAGATGATGCAAAACTATTCTATAGCATGGACTACATGGTATTTGCGTAGTTATTATTGCTATATTGTCAAAATGGACGGCCGCAGCAACGCGCGCCAATAATGATCTAGTTATTCTTTATGGAGCAAGGAATGGTGGGTATACCTGGATCACCGAGCTTCTCAGGAATCTTCCCACTGAAAGAGTAGTTAGCAAGCATAGTAGATATTGCATCATTAGGAACTTTTCTTTTATTAGTGACAATATCTTTCATATATTTTGAATAAGGAAGTAACTTAATAGCATCAGTCAAAGGGATTTGAAGAAAAAGAGGTTTAATCCACTCACAAAACTTATTATAATGCTCTTCTTCTTTAGGTTTGATGGACTTACCTGGAAAGGGCATGGGTTTCTATATCCATGGTTCTCTTTCCTTCCCATGTTTTCTTGCGATGAAGTCTTCTTTAGTGTACCTCTTACGTTTGTCAGGTGCTTCTTCTTCTCGAACTTCAGGCGGATCATTCCTCTCATTATTATTACCTTCAGGTTCAGCACCGTCTTCAGTCTCAGCATCGGAGATAGATACACTGTTGGGATCAATAGCTGGTTCTTCATCTGTAATAGGATCATTAGAATTGTCAGTCTCCTTATGTTTCTTCTTTTTCTTTGGAGAGCCAACAATTTCTTCTTCCTACATTTGAGAATCCTGCTCGATTCTCTTCGGATGCCCCTCTGGATAAAGAGGATCTTGAGTGCTAGTTCCTCCTCGGGTCTTAATCCCGAAAGCCTGCAAATTATCTTGTTTGGCATTGTTAGCAAGCAAATCTCTTTGCACATTAGAAATTTGATCAAGCTGAGTTTGAACCATATGAAAATGCTTCACAAGACATTGAACATCATTAACTGTTCTATCTAAAACATCAAGCAGTCTTTTGATAGCAAGGGAATTATCATGCAACTGACTTTCTATCCTCTCATTAAAATGATTCTATTTCATAATAAAATTATCAAACTCATCTAAACATTGATCAGGAGGCTTACCATGAGGGATGTCACTTGCGTTGAAATCTAAAAGAGAGTGTACCTCTACCATAGGAGGGTGAGTAGTAGGCTCACACAGCTTCTCAATAGGGGGTAGATTCTTCACTTCTTCAGCTTTAATACCTTTCTCTTTAATAGACTTCTTTGCTTCTCGCATATCCTCGGGGCTCAGAACAAACATGCCCCTCTTCTTTGTTGGTGGAGGTGGTTCAGGCACGGACCAATCTTCATGGTTTTTGGCAATCCTGCCCATTAAATCTTCTGCATCGTCCGGTGTTCTTTTCCTGAAAACACAACCAGCACAACTGTCCAAATAGGACCTGGATTCATCAGTTAGACCAGCATAGAATATATCGATTAATTCATTCTTAGGGATTTCATGTCCTGGTCTAGCCCGAATCAGACCGCAGTACCTCCCCCAAGCTTTAGGGAGGGACTCATCCTGCAACTGTTTAAAGTTATAAATTCTTTGTAAAGCAGCATGTTGCATGTGAGCAGGAAAGTACTTACCAACAAAAGAGTGAGCTTAGTCCTGAGGACTCTTAATGGAACCGCATGGGAGTGAATCATACCATGCTTTAGCACCCTCCTTCAAGGAGAAAGGAAGAAGCTTGGTCACATAAAAGTATCGTATCTTCTCATCTGTGGTAAACAGGCTACCCAACTCACCGAGTTTAGTCAGGTGTGCAATAGCATCATCATTTTCTCTGCCATAAAAGGGGTCAGCTTCAACCATAGGTATAAGTGAAAGATCAACAGAGAAATCATAATCAGGATCATCAATGCATATAGGGGATGTAGCAAATTCAGGATTAGGAACGGTTTTGTTCTTCAGAGAGTGTTTTTCAAACAGTTTCTTAATAGCTTCAGGGTCAGAGCCAGAAAACTCTGTCAGTTCCCTGCATAAATCTTCATCTAGTAATCATCATCAAGGAGCCTCTCTTTGAGTTTACTCAAATCAGGATAATCATAAGTTTCACCAATAGGGTAGCGAGTAACAGGAAGTTCAATTCCAGACTTTTTAGCAGCAGCAGCAATTTGTTTCTCAAGAGCATAACCAAGCGAACTAATATCATCATCAAAAGTAGTAGAAGCATCATCAAGAGTATGAGACATAGTAACAGATTCAGTAGGAGCATCATGTGGTGGTGGTGAGGCAAACTTACTCATAACGGAAGGTGAATCAAGTGTAGCACTAGTGCTTAGAGCAGTACCTCTTCTTGTAGTGGATAGTAAGATCGGAACCTTGGGGTCTCCTTTCTTACCCATAGTAGATAAAGTGCAGCAGGTAGGATACCTCAAGTAGACTTGTAAATATTGCTATGGTCCCCGGCAACGGCGCCAGAAAACGGTACTTGATAACCCTCAACCGTAAGGGATCGAGATAATCTTCGCGGGTAAGAATAACCCAATTTATTGATTCGACACACGGGGAGCCAAAGAGTATTTATAAGCTTTGACAGTTGAGTTGTCAATTCAACCGCACCTGAAATATACTTACTTGCAACAGAAGATAAGTGGTAACAGTGATATGATAGTGACGATAGTAATAGTAAAAGCAAACAGCAAAAGTAAATAGCAGTAGTAAACGGCAAAAGTAGCAACTAGTGACAAGCAGGATTTAAAACACTGTAGGCTAGGGAGATGGATGGCTGGGCGCTGCATGGATGAGATAGATTCTAACTTGGGGCACGGCACACGGAAAAGTAATGATCATCTAGGCAAATATCAAACATTAGGCATGTATCCCGTAGGTAGTTGTACGTGCTTGCAATAAGAACTTGCACAACATCTTTTGTCCTACCATCCCGCTACGAACGGGGCCAAAAGGAACTTATGGATATTAAGGTGCTCCTGTCAAAGAGCACCGGAACAAAGTAATGAACTCAATGGATACATGTAATCCTCAAACTACGGACCATCCCCTTTGGTGTCCCAAGCTGTCACTTTTGGGATCGCCGGTTCCGAACCGTAACAGGTGCAAACAACTCATAGATAGGATCATGAACACAAATATATTCATGCAAACACATATGGTTTAGATCTGAAATCATGGCACTCGGGCCCTAAGTGTCAAGCATTAAGAGTAATAAGTTGAAGCAAAGATGATAAACACCATAGTAGATGATAGGCAACATGCCCCCAATGATCTGATAAACTATTACATGATCTAACTCATCCAATCCCTACCATCCTCTTCGCCTACAGCGGGGGAATTACTCACACATGGAGGGAGAAGTCATGGAGGGATGATGGAGTGGTGATGATGATGACGATGGCGACGATCTCCCCTCTCCGGAGGCCAATTCAGCCTCCAGATTAGACCTCCCGAGGAAGAACAGAGGGTGGCGGCGGCTCCGCGACGGAAAACTGCGAAAGAACTTCTGATCTGGGGTTTTTGCGTCGGGAGTAAAAATACGGGGTAAAGTAGGGCACCAGGGGGTGTAGGACCCACCCAGGCAGCCTCCCAGCGCGGCCCAGGGGGGCGCGCCCACAGGGCGCCTGGGCACCCCCTGGCCCCCCTCTGGCCCCACTTCTGGCTCCTCGTTCCTTCGGGTGCGTGGATTTTCTGTGATTTTTCGTGGATTTTTCTGAGGTACGTAAAAATCCGTTTTCCTGCACACAAATAAACCATACAGGCAGCTCTGCTGAAAACAGCGTCAGTCCGGGTTAGTTTAGTCCAAATCATGCAAGAATATGGCCAAAACAATATCAAAAGTGTTTGGAAAAGTAGATACGTTTGAGACGTAACACTGACCGCGCGGTCACCTTCCTCACTGGTTCCACTTCCGGCCACTTTGTGAACTTGTCGATGGCGACGTACAAGTACTCAAAGCCCCCGGCTGCGCGGGGAAAGGGGCCGAGGATATCGAGCCCCCAGACCGAAAATGGCCAGGACAAAGGGATCGTCTGGAGAGCTTGAGCTGGCTGATGTATTTGCTTGGCATAGAACTGGCACGCCTCACATTTGGTTACTTGTGCAGTTGCATCTTGGAGGGCTTCTGGCCAAAAGAAACCTTGCCGGAACGCCTTGTCGACAAGTGCTCTTGCGCCAATGTGGTGGCCACATATGCCTCCATGTATTTCTGCCAACAGTTTTTGCCCATCTTCCTGGGGAATGCACTTCAGTCTAACACCGTTGAGTCTTCTTCTGTATAGCTCATTGCCGACGAACTGATACATACTTGACTGCCGGGTTATTCTTTCTGCTTCTTCTGGCTCTTCGGGAAGTTCTCTTGTTTGAAGGAAACGGACAATCTGTTGTGCCCATGCTGGAGCCTGAGGGTCAACAACAAGGACTAAAGGCATCAGTGCTGCTGCGGGAACGTTAGCTTCTACGGCGAGAACCTGTGGCTCGGCCGGAGCTTGACTTTCCCCGGCAAGCTTGCCGGGGCAAAGCTTGTCGGGAACGCCTGCTTCAACTGTACAAACCCTTGGGTCTGCAGGAGCAGACTGTTCCTCAGCAATTTTGTTGTTGATCTTGGGGACCTTGGCGGCGGCTTCAGGAAGTTCTGCTGGCAAGTAGTCACCGGAGACCAACTTTCTCTTCTTACTTTGTCCAATTGATGGTGTAACGGATGGTTGAGTTAACTTGAGCACAAAGATCCCTGGTTCCACAGGTAGCTTTAGTGCAGCACACTTTGACAGGCCGTCTGCGACGTCATTTTGAGCTCTTGGAATGTGCTCCATCTGCAAGCCTTCAAAGTGTTCTTCAAGTTTCCTCACTTCGTCGACGTATGCTTCCATCAACGGACTCTGATAGCTCTTGTTTACTTGTCGGACAACCAACTGTGAATCGCCCCGCACAATGAGCTTCTTGATCCCAAGTTCTGCTGTGATTCTGAGGCCGGCAGGCAAACCTTCATACTCTGCAGTATTGTTTGTTGCTTGCTCCTTAGGAAAATGCATCTGGACAACGTACTTGAGGTGCTCTCCGGTGGGTGCGACAAGCAGCACGCCAGCGCCCGCGCCTTGGAGCGAGAAGGCACCATCGAAGTACATTATCCATTCTTTGCTCGCTTCTTTGACGGGGATGCTTGTCTCTGGAATCTCCTCGTCTGGCGTTGGCGTCCATTCTGCTACGAACTCTGCCAATGCTCTGCTTTGGATAGTGGAAGTACTTTCAAATTTGAGGCCAAAGCTTGACAGCTCCAGTGCCCACTCGACAATCCTGCCTGTTGCTTCTGGATTTTGCAATATCCTCTTCAGCGGAAAGCGAGTTACCACCGTTATCTCATGTGCTTGGAAGTAGTGGTGCAGCTTTCTCGAGGCCATGAGGAGGCCGAAAAGCAGCTTCTGCACCCCAGAGTATCTTGACCTAGCCCCCTGCAAGAGGGAGCTAACAAAATAAACTGGGAGCTGCACCATCTTCTTCCGCACCTCTTCTTGCATCTGCGCAGACTCATCCTTGTCGGGGCCAGAGCTTGTCGGAGAAGCCCCCTGCTTGTCGCTGGATGTGCTTGTCGGGGCTGTGGGCTCCTCATCTGCCTCCCTTTCTGCTACCAACGCAGCACTAACCACTTGATTGGTTGCTGCTAAGTACAGCAGCAACTTCTCTTGCGGCCTAGGTGCGACAAGTATTGGAGTGGAGGACAGGTACTCTTTCAAGTCCTGCAGCGCTGCCTCCGCTTCCGGAGTCCATCTCATTGGACCCGCCTTTTTCAAGATTTTGAAAAATGGCAGGGCGCGTTCTGCGGACTTAGAAATGAACCTGCTGAGAGCAGCCACGCAGCCGGCAAGCCTTCGTACATCCTTGACGCGCTTCGGAGCTTCGATCTGCTCGATGGCTTTGATCTTGTCGGGATTGGCTTCAATCCCCCTGTGAGACACAAAGAACCCAAGAAGCTTGCCGGAGGGGACTCCGAAGACGCACTTCTCGGGGTTAAGCTTGAATTGTATCTTGCGCAGATTCGCAAAAGTTTCATCTAAATCTTGAATCAGGGTATCCTTGTCCTTGCTCTTGACCACTATATCATCCATGTAAGCTTCTACATTCCTGTGTATCTGTGGCTCAAAAGCAGTGTGGACTACCCTCGCAAACGTTGAACCGGCGTTCTTCAATCCAAAGGGCATGCGTATGAAGCAGTAAGTGCCACATGGAGTAATGAACACGGTCTTCTCTTCATCTTCTTCGGCCATAAATATCTGGTGGTACCCGGAGTATGCATCAAGGAATGAAAGCAACTCACACCCAGCCGTGGAGTCAACGATCTAGTCAATGCGCGGCAAGGGAAATGGATCTTTGGGACAAGCTTTATTCACATCGGTGAAGTCTATACAAAGCCTCCACTTCCCATTTGCTTTGCGCATGACAAGAGGGTTGGCTAACCACGTGGGATGAAGTACACCTCTGACAAGGCCTGCTGCTTCCAGCTTCTTGATTTCCTCCGCGATGAACTCTTGGCGCTCCACTGCTTGCTTTCTGACCTTCTGCTTGACGGGCCGCGCGTGAGGACAAACGGCAAGCTTGTGCTCAATCACTTTCCTGGGAACGCCGGGGATGTCAGACGGTTGCCATGCAAACACGTCGACATTCGCCCGCAGGAAAGCAACGAGCGCGCTTTCCTATTTAGGATCGAGCGTGGCACTGATGGTGAAAGTACCACCAGTGCCGTCCTCCTTGGCGGACACCTTCTTGGTTGCAGGTGGAGCTGCCATTCCCTTCCAGCACTTGCCGGTGGAACTCGATGGTGCGTCCTCGACGGCAGCGCAGCACTCCGAAGAGGTGCGTTTGCCGGAGTGGGCCCCAGAGCTCTTGCCGGACTTGGTCTTGTTCTTCCCCCCGGGAGCTTCAGCGGCAAGTGCCTTGCAATCAGTTGCGGCTGCTGCGTCCCGGTAGATCTTGTCGGCACAGATAAGCGCGTCCTTCTTGTCGCCGGGGACAGAGATGACGCTTATCGGGCCTGGCATCTTGAGCATGTTGTAAGCGTAATGAGAGGCTGCCATGAACTTGGCGAGCGCTGGACGGCCAAGTATCCCATTGTAAGGCAATGGGATATCGGCAATGTCAAAGGTGATCCTCTCGGTCCTGAAGTTCAGCTCTCCGCCAAAAGTCACTGGCAGTGTGATTTTCCCCTTCGGCTTGCTCCTTCCCGGGTTGATCCCTTGGAACGTGCTGGTCTCCTCGAGCTCGCTGTCGGGGATCTGCAGTTTCTGGACCACAGCAGAGGAGATCAGGTTCAGGCCGGCCCCGCCGTCAACCAGCATCTTGGTGACCTTGAAGTTGTGGATGGTTGGCGAAACCAACATCGGCAAACACCCGACCGCAGTTGTGCGGTCAGGGTGATCCTCAATGTCGAAGATGATGGGCGTGCTGGACCACTTCAGGAGTTTGCGCGACTCGACGGGTGGCTCTGCCGCATTAACTTCCCGCACCCATTGTTTGAGTTGGCGGTGGAAAGTATGCAGAGAGGCACCTCCATCGATGCACAGAACTTCTGTGGCCTTCTGGAACTCCTGCTCGCTGTTGTCTCCGTCGTCCATGTCTTCATCGTCGTCTTCGTCTTCGTCCTTGTCGCGGCCGCGGGGAGGTCTATCTCCTTGCCGCTGCTTTGCCTTGCCGCGGCGTCCTCCCCGGCCATTGAATGGCCGCTTCTTGCCGGACTCTCCTCCACCTCCCTGGGCCTTCTCCTTGTCGCGTCGCTCGTATTCAGCCTTCTGTTGTTCGACGAGGTACTCAACCCTTTTGCAGTTCTGGAGATCGTGGCCCTTGGTGCGGTGGATCTTGCAGTACTGCTTGTCGGAGTCGTCCTGCTTGTCGGCGGCCGCTACAGTGGTGGCTTCCTTGCCGGAGCCACCAGCCTGAGCTTTCTTGGCGCCAGCCTCCTTGCCGGACTGCTCGACGACCAGTACTTCCTTGTTCTTCTTTTTCTTGTTGTTTCGCCGCCGGTTCTTCCTTGCCGGGGCGGCATCCTCACTGTCTGTTCCTCCTGCTCCAGTATCCTCCCCGGGGAGTCTCCTCCCCTCTTCAGCGCGTGCGCACTTGTCGGCCAGGGCATAGAGCTCACTGACGTCTTGTATCTTACACATCGCCATTTCCTCCCTCATGCGGCGGTTACGCACATTCTGGTGGAACGCGCTAATAACTGCGGCAGGGTGGACGTCCGGGATGTTGTGCTGGACGCGGCTGAATCTCTGGATGTACTTTCGCAGGGACTCTCCTTCCTTCTGGGCAAGTATATGCAGGTCGCTCTCCTGGCCATGGGGCTTGTGGCCGCCCGTAAAGGCGCCGACAAACTGATGGCACAGGTCGGCACAAGAAGAGATGGAGTTCTCCGGCAAGTGCATGAGCCAAGATCTGACGTTCGGCTTGAGCACGAGCGGGAAGTAGTTCGCTAATATCTTCTCGTCGCGTCCCCCGGCAGACTGCACCGCGATGGTGTAGATGCTGAGGAATTCTAACGGATGAGCCTTTCCATCGTACTTCTCGGGTACGTCGGGCTTGAAGTTCTTCATGCTGGGCCACTGGACTTGCCGTAGCTCACGGGTGAACGCAGGGCAACCCTCCGCGTACGGCAAGCCGCCTGGTTCTCCGGGCGCGTGCATGTCGACAGCGGGCCCAGCACGCTGGTCGGATTGTCGCCGCGCTTCTCTTCGACGCTCGATGCGAGTTCGAGCGTCTTCTTGTCGTCTGTCGTCGAGGACTTGGCGTTGATCGCGGCGAGCTCGTGGATCCGACGACGCCGTGGAGTCGTCGTCTACGTTGATCCGGCGAGTCGGCGATTTTGGCCTTCGGGGCGGGGAGTGCACGGTAGTTGCACCCCCAGCGGTCTTGTCTCCATCAGCCCGCGCCTGGCTGACTTGCCGCGGCCGCGACGTCGTCGGCTGCTGCGGCGTGTTGTTGTTGGCGAAGGCGGTGAGGCTTTGGATGGTGGCCCTCCAGTCTTCGGCCTTGTCTGCCGCTGGAGGGAAATCGAGGAGCAGCTGAGCTCGAGCTAGAGCTTCTGCTGGAGTGGAGGGGAGCGGTGGCGAGCGGTGCGAGGAACGAGATATGCTCGGACTTCTAACTGCGTTAGAAGGAGCAGGGTCTCGTCCCGGCGACCGCGCCTTGCTCGTGCCAGCACGTTGGCCTTGAGCGTCCCGTGACCCACCAACTTGACCTTGCCCCAGCAAGCGGATGGTACCTTGCGTACCACGTCGCTGCCGGTCCGGCACCTCCTGAGAGGGGCGTGGCGCGTGCACGGACGTCGAGGTCTTGGAATGCGCCCGGTCGTCCGTCTTGTCCTTGGACTTGGCGGCGCCGTGAGTTTCCTCGCCGGCGTCCGTCCTTCCGCCAGCGTCTACCCCATCAACCGTTGGTTCCGGTGGTGGCGGGATCGACGCAGACGGTCCTCCTACCTCCGAAGCTTTCTTCTTCCGCGGCATGTCGATGAAGTTGACGAAGTTGATGAAGCTGCTGAAGATTCCGCCCGCGTGAACGCCGGATCAGGTTCGCACAACCTCGACGCTCCCTACCTGGCGCGCCAAAGATGTCGGGGAAACTGATCGCCCACGAACTCCTATGGGACCGGAGCCCTTTTTCGGTACGGCAAGGGAGCGGAGGATGCACGAAGAGCGGATCGAGGCGAGCACGCGAGCAGTTTACCCAGGTTCGGGCCACACGGATGCGTAAAACCCTACTCATGCCTTGGTTGTATTGTGTTCTTGGCTCGGGAGCACGAAGAGCTACAGAGCTGGTTGCTAGCTACACCGGGCGTGAGAGTGTTCGAAAATCGGAACCCCTTCTACGTTGCGCATGGGCCTCCTTTTATAGGTCAAAGGGGTCACCGACAGGTGGCAACGTAGATGAGGGTAAAAATGTAAAAATGGTGGTAGTTGGAACAGTGCATGTATAGTGTATGGACAGTGGTCTATACCTAACCCTGACGGCAGGGGACAAGGGCATTGAATGCCCGTCGCCGTCGCCCCAAACAGTGCAAGAAAGCGTCCGTCAGGGCATCTCCGTTCGCCACGATGGTGGCTTCGTCACCGCGGCTTGCCACCGTGTACCCCAGGCTGCACAGCCTTCCGCCACGTGCCCCCTGGAAGGGCCCCAGGGTGACGCGTGGCCGGATGAGCTGGAGCGTGGGCACACAGTGGAAGCTTGCCGCGGCAAGCGCCTTGCCGCGGTCGCTACCTTGCCGCGCCCGGAAGCTTATCGCTCTCCGGGCCTTGCCGGGGCACGCGATGCATCACGGCAAGTCTCCTAAAATGCCATGTTTTGGCCTTCCTGGCAAGCTCCTCTTGTCAGGGTCTTGTGCTAAAAGGGTGGTCTTGAGCCTGGAACGGCCTTCCCAGCAAGCTCTTCTTGCCGGGGTCTTGTTTTTTAACTTGAATACTTTGTTCTTGAATGGCTCCAAAGGATCCAGAGTGGGCCTTGGCGGGCGCGTGGCAAACCCGGCCACGGGACGCTGCTACTGCCCGTGCACAAGTCGGGATACTAAGGTACCCCTACTTTAGTACACCGACATAATGCGAGGGATAAGAGTTTGTGATGGGTACTTGGTATATGACTTTTGCATAGATCTCCCCGGCAATGGCGCCAACAATTCTTCTTGCTACCTCTTGAGCTTGCGTTGTTTTCCCTCAAAGAGGAAAGGGTGATGCGGCACAGTAGCGTAAGTATTTCCCTCAGTTTTTGAGAACCATGGTATCAATCCAGTAGGAGACCACGCGCGAGTCCCTCGTACCTACACAAACAAATAAGAACCTTGCAACCAACGCGATAAAGGGGTTGTTTATCCCTTCTCAGCCACTTGCAAAAGTGAGATCTGATAGAGATAAATAAGATAAATATTTTTGGTATTTTTGTTATAGATTGAAAGTAAAGATTGCAAAACAAAAGTAAAGTAAAGATAAATAGTTGATAGAAGATTTATATGATGGAAGATGGACCCGTGGGCCATAGGTTTCACTTGTGGCTTCTCTCATGATAGCAGATTTCTACAGTGGGTGAACAAATTACTGTCGAGTAATTGATAGAAAAGCGCATAGTAATGAGAATGTCTAGGCATGATAATTGTATATAGGCATCACGTCCCTAACAAGTAGACCGAAATGATTCTGCATCTACTACTATTACTCCACACATCGACCTCTATCCAGCATGCATCTACAGTATTAAGTCCATAAGAACAGAGTAACGCCTTAAGCAAGATGACATGATGTAGAGGGATAAACTCATGCAATATGATATAAACCCCATCTTTTTATCCTCGATGGCAACAATACAATACATGCCTTGCTGCCCCTGTTGTCACTAGGAAATGACACCACAAGATTGAACCCAAAGCTAAGCACTTCTCCCATTGCAAGAAAGATCAATCTAGTAGGCCAAACCAAACTGATAATTCGAAGAGACTTGCAAAGATATTTAAATCATACATAAAAGATTTTAGAGAAGAATCAAATATTGTTCATAGATAATATTGATCATAAACCCACAATTCATCGGATCTCGACAAACACACCGCAAAAGGAATTACATCGAATAGATCTCCAAGAAGATCGAGGAGAACTTTGTATTGAGATCCAAAGAGAGAGAACAAGCCATCTAGTTAATAACTATGGACCCGAAGGTCTACGGTAAACTACTCACAACTCATGGGAGAGGCTATGGTGTTGATGTAGAAGCCCTTCGTGATTGATTCCCCCTCTGGTGGAGTTCCGAAACAGTCCCCAAGATGGGATCTCACAGGTGTAGAAGGTTGCGGCGGTGGAATTAGGGTTTCGTGGTGCTCTAGGAAGTTTTCAGGGTACGTAGGTATATATAGGAGGAGGAGGCACATCAGGGGAGCCACGAGGGGCCCATGAGGGTGGGGGGCATGCCTACCCCCTTGGGCGCGCCCCTGCCCTCATGACCACCTCATTCCTTCCCTGGCATGTACACCAAGTCTTTTGTATTGTATTTGTTCGAAAAATGACTCTCCCGAAGGTTTCATTCCGTTTGGACTCTGTTCGATATTCGTTTTCTGCGAAACACTGAAATAAGCAAAAAAACAACAATTAGCATTGGGCCTTGGGTTAATAGGTTAGTCCCAAAAATAATATAAAAGTGTATAATAAATCCCATTAAACATCCAAAACATATAATATAATAGCATGGAACTATAAAAAATTATAGATATGTTGGAGACGTATCAGCCCACGACCCTGAAGCGCCGCTGCAGGGGTAGCGACATGCTTGCAGGGGCGGCCCCGCCCCCTCTTGAGCGGCGGCAAGTCAGATCCCTCCTGGCGAGCTTTCCCTTTCTCCGCGGCGGAGAACCTCTTCGTTGGCGCCATGGAGGCTGCAGCAAAAGGGCGAAGAACGGAAGAAGAACGAAGGGGCAGGCGGCGAGAAGAAGGAGATGAGCAACGGGGGCTTTGCCCCCACCTCATTTATAGCCAGGAGGAGGCCAATCGCCGGCCTCCATGATCGCACGTAATGATGGTTTTTCTATGCATGCAGGAGGGTCTCATCAAGTTGGGCAGTTGCCGAGGCAGCGTGGGGAAGCGAAGACACCCACGTCAAATCCAGTCACCACATGTTGATCCAGGTCCGCAGGCATTTGGGGCCCGCGGCGCTTCACCCTTGCCTCTTTTGGCTTCACCTTGGAGCCTAGTTTGAGCGCACCTTGGGCCCGGGGGCTACTGTCGGCGTCCTGGGAATGGGGGTACCCAGACTTGCTTGCCTGCGGCCCACGACATGGCTCCATCAACGGCCTGGTACGGCCCGACTTCAGCAACCACAGCTCAAGACCCTCGTGAGGGGCCGAGATCGCGAGGCGGACGATGGTAAGACCTTCCTGGGGGCAGCCTCTCTAGGCTGGCTCCCAAGGAGCAGAGATATCTATGCAAGGAGTACCTCGCGAGGTTCATGTGACGTGAGCCATGACGACCAAGACCAGGCAGGCGCCAGCGGGCGTAGAATGCCAGTTTCCCCTTTTGTGCTAAGAGGGCAAGCGCAGACGTGGAGTCCCGAGGGATGAGGCAAAGGTTTTCATATCGGTGCAACAAGACCAAGGACCGTCAAGGCTGCAGAACGGAGGTCATCGTGGAGCCCGACATGGCGTCACCACGAGAGCCTTTGGCAAGCAAAGACTACTTTTGTCAGGATAACTTGTACTAGATGTTCCCCTTCAAATTTGGCCGTTGTGGGATCCCTTCCCGCCGATATTTGGAAGAGGACCAAGGCCATTATAAATAATACTTAGCCACCACCATGGAGGGGATCAGATCCATTACACCCTACACACGCCACAAGCTCATTCGAGCCCAAGAACACCTCTCCTCCGGAATATGTTCGTCCATTGTACTAGTTCATCCTCAGCCCCACGAGGCAATCTACCACACACAGTGGAGTAGGGTATTACACCGCAAGGTGACCCAAACCAGTATAATCCTCTGTGTCCCTTGTTCTTTGAATTCGTCGAGCTAGGCTGTGGAATCGTAGGGCGAGCGCGCTGGGGAGAGAGTGTTCTTCGTGCACACCCCAGAGTTCGAACCTCTCAAGGGTTTGCGGAAATCGAAATTCGACAGTTCCCTGATGACAGTGAAGCCTCAAGGAATATGCGGGGAGGGCTGGAAAATAAATGAATATAGTTGCTTAGACAATGGTAGCTGATTAAACTAAACACAACAACGAAAAATCTGAATACTTACGATTCGGCCAAGGGCTTGATCCTCGGATGTACTCGGAAATGGTGCTCGGATGTTGAATACGAGCTGTCCGGGATGTTCAATTTCTTCCTGGGCGCCACCTTGCCCGCATCCATGAGAGCTGCCCTCTTATTCCCCCATGCCTTGATGGGGGGGGGGTCTCTCTCTTCCTCTTGATCCTCCTCCTTTTCTTCTTCGTCGTGGGAGGAGTGGGCGTTGGTCTCTCCGAACACTATGTCCGCAGGACCCTTAGGGTGGGGTTCGCTCTTGACCTCCTTGCCCTTCTTCTTGGCCTTCTTCTCCGGCGCCTTGTATGGCACCGGAACCAGCATGGCCGTCAGTTGGGGCGTGCCTGGGTTTTCGAGTAACGGAGCCGGACGGTTGATCCGCTCCACTTTCTTCGTCCAGGCCCGAATGGAACGTAAAAGTTCTAACTCGTGTTATAATTGAAATATGGACACGGTACATATTCAGCATAATTGTGTTTACCTCTGAGGCCGAGGCCACGCTATTGTAGCCCTTGCCCTCAGTCTCCTTAGGCCACTCCTTCTGGGCCTTAAAGAGTTGCTTCCAGATATCTTCGTGCATGGTGCCGAAGAAGCGCTTCAAGGTCCGTGATCCCTTCGGATTGAACTTCCATAGGTGGGAGGCTTGGAGTTGGCAGGGAAGAGTGTGGTAGAAGAGCATCACCTGTATCACGTCGGTGAGGTGGGTGCCCTTTGCCATCTTGCTGGAGATGCGGTTTCGGAGTGTCTTCACCTCCTTCTGAGACCCCCATTCAAGGCCCTTGGTGGTCCACGAGGTGAGCCTCTCCGGGGGTCTGGATCTGAATCCGGGCGAGGCCGCCCACTTGGTATCACGAGATTTGGTGAGGTAGAACCATTCCTGCTGTCGTTTCTTTATGGTCTCTACAAAGGCCCCCTTGGGCCAGGTGGCGTTCGGGAGCTTGCTCACCATAGCTCCCCCACAGTCCGCATGCTGCCTGACAACCACCTTCGTCTTGAGATTGAAGGTCTTGATCCATAAGCTGAAGTGTGGAGGGACGCGGAGGAAAGCCTCTCATACGACTATAAAAGCTTATATGTGGAGGATAGAGTCGGGGCTAGATCATAGAAATCCAGCCCGTAGAAGAATAGGAGGCCCTGGACAAAGGGGTGAAGTGGAAACCCCAGGCCACGGATAAAGTGAGGGATGAATACCACCCTCTCACCTGGCTCAGGGATGGGGATTACCTCATTCCTATCAGGAATCCGGTGCGCTATGTCGTCTGCAAGATAGCCCACACTTCGGAGATTCTTCACGGTCTTCTCCATGACCGTGGAAGCCTCCCACTTTCCCTTGGAGCTGGATCCAACCATTGCTGGAGAAGGAGGCGGGGGTCGAGGAGTTGAGAGCTGTGGGCGCTGGAGCTGTGGGCGCTAGGGCTAGAGAGATTGGGAATCTAGGGCATGAGGAGAGCGTGAGGTCAAAGGGGAAGGATTTTTTTCCTTTTATAGATGGTAAATACAAAACGTCCCCCACTCCTGTCGTAAAACTCGCCGGTTCCCAACGTGATCATGCGTAAGTGAAAGTGCAACTATCCCTGGGTGGTTTTGGTAATTCCTAACAACATATAGCTCATTGAACTAATGCTATTACAAGATGAATATTTTAGGAAAGTTCAATGATTGGCATGGCATGGACTAGGAATGCGGACCCCTCAAAATGCTAAGGACGCATATTGGCTCAAGGTCAAGACTCTACATTTTCCATTTTAGTGATCCAAGATCACATTGAGTCCATAGGAAACCAATACTATTAAAAGGGGATGACGTGTTGCTTAATGGGTTTCTTGCTCAAAGTGCTTAGTGATATGCTCCAAAAACCCTCAACCACTTTCTCACATCCACATATGTCCCAAACCAAAAGTCAAACTCGGCCCCACCGAAAAGTTCTATCCGGCGCCACCGAGTTCATTTGACATAGCCACTGCCACTAAACCCTAATCATTTCAGTCTCACCTAAAGGGATCTCGGTCTCACCGAGATGGGATTGAAAACTCTCTGATTCCCTTCATAACATTTTGGTCTCACCGAGATGAGCAATCGGTCCCACCGAGTTCGCAATGCAAACTCTCTGTTTCCCCTTCGTAACGTTTCGGTCTCACCGAAACGAGCGAATCGGTCCCACCGAGTTTGCCTGACCAACTCTCTAGTGTGCTTATTACCAATAACGGTCCCACCGAGTTTCTGTAATCAGTCTCACCGAGATTACGTTATGCCCTAACCCTAATGAAATCGGTCCTACCGAGTTGATCATATCAGTCCCACCGAAATACCTAACGGTCACATTATGCACTAAATCGGTCTGACCGAGTTCTCTGAATCTGTCCCACCGAGTTTGGTAAATTGTGTGTAACGGTTAGATTTTGTGTGGAGGCTATATATACCCCTCCACCCACTCTCATTCATGGAGAGAGCCATCAGAACATACCTAAACTTCCATCATACATGTACTGAGAGAGAACCACCTACTCAAGTGTTGAGATCAAGATATTCCATTCCTACCATATGAATCTTGTTCTCTAGCCTTCCCCAAGTTGCTTTCTACTCAAATCATTCATCCACCATATCCAAATCTGTGAGGATCTGTTTGAGTGTTGGGGAGACTATCATTTGAAGCATTTGAGCAAGGAGTTCATCATCAACACACCATCTATTACCTTTGGGAGAGGTGTCTACTAGATTGGTTAGGTCTCACTTGGGAGCCTCCGACGAGATTGTGGAGTTGAACCAAGGAGTTTGTATGGGCAAGGAGACCGCCTACTGCTACTTCTCGAGCTTGCGTAGTATTCCCTCAAAGAGGAAAGGGTGATGCAGCACAGTAGCGTAGGTATTTCCCTTAGTTTTTGAGAACCAAGCTATCAATCATGTAGGAGACCACGCGCGAGTCCCTCACACCTGAACAAACAAATAAGAACTTTGCAGCCAATGTGATAAGGGGTTGTCAATACCTTTACGGTCACTTACGAAAGTGAGATCTAATAGATATGATAGTTTGATATTTTTGGATATAAGAACAGAAAGTAAAAACAACAAAGTAAAGTAGATTGTAGATTTATATGTTGAGAATAGACCCGGGGCCATAGGTTTCACTAGTGGCTTCTCTCCTGAAAGCAGATTTCTTCGATGGGTGAACGAATTACTGTCGAGCAATTGATAGAAAAGCGAATAATTATGAGAATATCTATGCATGGTCATTATATATAGGCATCACGTCCATGACAAGTAGACCGAAACGATTCTGCATCTACTACTATTACACCACACATCGACCCTATCCAGCATGCATCTAGAGTATTAAGTTCATAAGAACAGAGTAATGCTTTAAGGAAGATGACATGATATAGAGGGATAAACTCAAGCAATATGATATAAACGCCATCTTTTTATACTCGATGGCAACAATACAATACGTGCCTTGCTGCCCCAGCTGTCACTGGGAAAGGACACCGCAAGATTGAACCCAAAGCCAAGCACTTCTCCCATTGCAAGAACTATAGATCTAGTAGGCCAAACCAAACCGATAATTCGAAGAGACTTGCAAGGATATTATAATCATACATAAAAAATTCAGAAAAGAACCAAATATTTCTCATAGATAATCTTGATCATAAACCCACAATTCATCGGATCTCGACAAACACACCGCAAAAAGATTACATCGAATAGATCTCCTCGAAGACCGAGGAGAACTTGGTATTGAGATCCAAAAAGAGAGAAGACGCCATCTAGGTACTAACTATGGACCCGAAGGTCTGTGGTAAACTAGTGACAACTCATGGTGAGGCGATGGTGTCGATGTAGAAGCACTCCATGGAAGATCCCCCCTCCGGCGGAGCTCCGGAACAGGCCCCAAGATGGGATCTCACGGTAACAGAAGGTTGCGGCTATGCAATTAGGGTTTTCTTTGTTGCTTCAATGTTTTCAGGGTACATGGGTATATATAGGAGGAAGGAGGGCGTCAGGGGAGCAACGTGGGGCCTATGAGGAAGGGGGCGCGCCCAGGGGGAGGGGGCGCGCCCCCACCCTCGTGGACGCCACGTGTGCCTTCTGCCGTAGTTCTCAAGTCTCCCGTGAAGATATCGTTCCAAAAATATCTCTCCCGAAGGTTTCATTCCGTTTGGACTCCGTTTGATATACCTTTTCTGCAAAACCCTGAAATAGGCAAAAAAATAACAATCTGGACTGGGCCTTTGGGTTAATAGGTTAGTCCCTAAAATAATATAAAATGTATAATAAAGCCCATGAAACATCAAAAACATCATATATAACGGCATGGAACAATAAAAAATTATAGATACGTTGGAGACGTATCAAGCATCCCCAAGCTTAATTCCTGCTCGTCCTCGAGTAGGTAAATGATAAAAACAGAATTTTTGATGTGGAATGCTAACCAACACAATTTTCAATGTAATTCTCTTTATTGTGGCATGAATGTTCAGATCCGAAAGATTCAAGACAAAAGTCTATATTGACATATGAAATAATAATACTTCAAGCATACTAACAAAGCAATCATGTCTTCTCAAAATAACATGGCTAAAGAAAGTTATCCCTACAAAATCAGATAGTCTGGCTATGCACAACCCCGATTTCAGCCAAGCACTTGTTTTCATACTCAATTTTTTCAAACCTTTCA
Source organism: Secale cereale (assembly GCA_902687465.1). Taxonomy (NCBI): domain Eukaryota; kingdom Viridiplantae; phylum Streptophyta; class Magnoliopsida; order Poales; family Poaceae; genus Secale; species Secale cereale. The sequence goes on from LR738710.1 coordinate 630,019,221, forward strand.
AATTTCACGCAATACATGAGCGTGAGCCATGGATATAGCACTTTGGGTGGAATAGAATGGTGGTTGTGGAGAAGACAAAAAGGAGGAAGATAGTCTCACATCGACTAGGCGTATCAACGGGCTATGGAGATACCCATCAATAGATACCAATGTGAGTGAGTAGGGATTGCCATGCAAGGATGCACTAGAGCTAAAAATGTATGAAAGCTCAACAAAAAGAAACTAAGTGGGTGTGCATCCAACTTGCTTGCTCATGAAGACCTAGGGCATTTGAGTAAGCCCATCGTTGGAATATACAAGCCAAGTTCTATAATGAAAATTCCCACTAGTATATGAAAGTGACTACAAGAGACTCTCTATCATGAAGAACATGGTGCTACTTTGAAGCACACGTATGTAAAAGGATAGTAGCATTGTCCCTTCTCTCTTTTCTCTCATTTTTTGGAGGGGCTTTCTCTCTTTTTTTATTTAGCCCCTCTCTATATATATATTGTTTAGTCCATCTCCTTTTTTGGCCTTTCCTCACATGGGACAATGCTCTAATAATGATGATCATCACACTTTTATTGATTTACATACCGGGATGTGCAATGAATCAAGAGTGACATGTATGAAAAGTTATGCATGGTGTCCTTGCCACAAATACGATGTCAACTACATGATCATGCATAGCAATATGATAATATGAAGCGTGTCATATGAATGGAACAGTGGAAAGTTGCATGGAAATATATCTCGGAATGGCTGTGGAAATGTCATGATAGGTAGATATGGTGGCTGTTTTGAGGAAAGTATATGGTGGGTGTATAGTACCGGTGAAAGTTGCGCGGTACAGGAGAGGCTAGCAATGGTGGAAGGGTGAGAGTGCGTATAATCCATGGACTCATCATTAGTCGTAAAGAACTCATATACTTATTGCAAAAATTTACGAGTCATCAAAACAAAGCAATCAACGCATGCTCCTAGGGGGGAGGTTGGTAGGAGTTAACCATCGCGCGCCCCCGACCTCCACACAAAGGATGACACTCTACAAATACCTCATGCTCTAACTTCGTCACATAGCGGTTCACCATACGTGCATGCTACGGGAATCACAAACTTTAACACAAGTATTTCTCAAATTCATAATAACTCCACTAGCATGACTCTAATATCACTATCCTCATATCTCAAAACAATCATCAAGTATCAAACTTCTCATCATATTCAATGCACTTTGTATGAAAGTTTTTACTACATTCATCTTGGATACCTATCATATTAGGACTAGTTTTATAACCAAAGAACATTACCATGCTATTCTAAAAGACTCTCAAAAGGATATAAGTGAAGCACCAGAGCAAAACTATTTAGCTCAAAAGATGTAAGTGAAGCACAGAGAGTGTTCTAACAAATTGTAGGCCATATTTATCTGTCTCAAAAAGGTGTGTCCATCAAGGATGATTGTGGCAATCTAACAAGCAAAGACTCAAATCATACATGACGCTCCAAGTAAAACACATATCATGTGGTGAATAAAAATATAGTCCCGAGTATAGTTACCGATAGATGAAGACGAAAGAGGGGATGCCTTCCCGGGGCATCCCCAAGCTTAGGCTTTTGGTTGTCCTTGAATTTTACCTTGGGGTGCCTTGGGCATCCCCAAGCTTAGGGTCTTTCCACTCTTTGTTCCATAGTCCATCAAAGCAATACTCAAAACTTGAAAACTTCACAACAAAAAACTTAGCCAAAAATCTCGTGAGCTCCGTTAGTATAAGAAAACAAAACACCACTGAAAGGTACTGTAATGAATTCATTCTTTGTTTATATTGGTGTTAAACCTACTGTATTCCAACTTCTCTATGATTCATATCCTCCAATACTACTCATATATTCATCAAAATAAGCAAACAACACACGAAAAACAGAATCTGTCAAAAACAGAACAGTCTGTAGTAATCTGTAACTTTCGCATACTTCTGTAACTCCAAAAAAATTGAAATAAATTGGCAAACGTGAGGAATTTGTCTATTTATCATCTGCAAAAAGAATCAACTAAATAGCACTCTCAAGTAAAATCCGGTGACTATTCTAGTGAGCGCTAACGTTTCTGTTTTTTTACATCAAGATCATATAAACTTCACACAAGTCTTCCCAAAGGTTCTACTTGGCTCAAACACTAATTAAAACACAAAACCACATCTAAACAGAAGCTAGATGCAATATTTATTCCTAAACAGAAGCAAAAACAAAGAAAATAAAATTGGGTTGCCTCCCAACAAGCGCTATCATTTAACGCCACTAGCTAGGCTTGATACAAGGATAGATCTAGGTGTTGCCATCTTTGGAAGGCAATCCATAAGTGGATCTCATAATGGATTCATAAGGTAATTTAATTTTCTGTCTAGGAAAGTGTTCCATGCCTTTCCTTAATGGAAATTGGATTCTAATATTTCCTTCCTTCATATCAATAATTGCACCAATCGTTCTAAGGAAAGGTCTACCAAGAATAATAGGACATGAAGGATTGCAATATATATCAAGAACAATGAAATCTACGGGCACATAATTCCTATTGGCAACAATAAGAACATCATTAATCCTTCCCATAGGTTTCTTAATGGTAGAATCCGCAAGATGCAAATTTAAGGAACAAACATCAATCTCATGGAAACCTAACAAATCATACAAAGTTTTTGGGATAGTGGAAACACTTGCACCCAAATCACACAAAGCAAAGCATTCATGATCTTTAATTTTAATTTTAATAGTAGGTTCCCACTCATCATAAAGCTTTCTAGGGATAGAAACTTCTAATTCAAGTTTTTCTTCATAAGTTGCATCAAAGCATCAACTATGTCTTTGGTAAAAGCTTTATTTTGACTATAAGAATACGGAGAATTTAGTACGGATTGCAACAAGGAAATACAATCAATCAAAGAGCAATTATCATAATTGAATTGTAACACCCCGGTGTAATGATGCTACAGCAACCCCTGGGGTTAAGTTAATCATTTTGCTAAACAGGTGTTTGATCATCATTGTCTCCTCTCTCTTTTAAATTCCAGTTGAATTCAATTTCAGATTATGAGTGAATTTCAAAATGCTCAGACATGAAAACTAAAAGTGTTCATCTTGTGACAAATAATGCATAATTAATATAAGTGGTGAACCAACATTTTTTTTGCAAATTGTTTAACTGGCCTAAACTATTTGAAACAGAAGTTTTAAAAGAAAAGAAAAAAACTGTTTTAAAACAAAAGGGAAGAAGGGCCTCAGCCCGTGGCCTTCCCATGGGCCTCGGCCCACCATAGCAAGCCGACCCAGCTCCTCGCACCGCGCCCTCTTCCTGTTCCTCGGTCGCAAGCTGCTACAGGGCGTGGTCGCTGCCCGAACACCTCGTCGGGCCTCGCCGCTCTCCGCCCCGCCGCACTTGCCCCTCGCCGGCGCAACTCCGGTGCCCGGGGCCGGCGCCTCCCGCGCTGGGGCCACGCCTGGGCCGCGCCCCTGGCTGTGCCTGGCCGCGCCGCCTCGCCCCTTGTGGCTTGATTTTGGGTGCGGGCGCCAGCGCGCCCGCTCCGTCCCATTTCGCCCGCCCCGCTAGACCCCTTTGGGCCACTACCCAGTGGGGCCCCCACGCCCCTGTCCTTTTTTCTTAAAAAAAGATGAGTTCAAAAAAAGTATTTAAAAAAGTAAATGTATTAATTAATTAATTAAATTAAGTTTACTCAATTAACTTAACTTAATTAACCTACTAATTAAACTGGATAATTGTTAGTTAGCTAACAACCTATGACAGACGGGCCCCGCTAGTCAGTTTGACCAGTTAGCGGTCAGAGTTGATTGCTAATGTCATGCTGACGTCATAATTGTTTTTAATTAAACTAATCTGTTAATTCCTATACATGTTTAAAACTTTAGAAATTCATATAAAATAATCTGTAACTCGGATGAAAATGTGTTATATATGAAAATCGCTCAGAACGACGAGACGAATCCGAATACGCGGTCCGTTAGTTCACCACACGTCCCTAGCATAGTGAACCTGTAACTTTCCCCCTCTGATTCATCTGTCCGAAAACACGGAACACCGGGGATACTTTCCCGGATGTTATCCCCCTTTGCTAATACCGTGTCGCACCGCGTTAGAGCACCCTAGCACTGCGTGTTGACATGTTGTGCTTCCTTGTTGCACCTGTGTGCTTTATATTTACTGTTTTCCCCCTCTTCTCTCCGGTAGACCCCGAGACTGATGATTTCCCGGTGATCGACTACGGTGTTGAGGACCTCTCCTTCTTGCCAGAGCAACCAGGCAAGCCAACCCCCTTTGATCATTCCGATATCACCCATTCCCTTCTCTCTTATGCTTGCATTAGAACTGCTACTGCTTTTTGTATGATCCTATTCTAATGCATAGCGTGTTGTTGATACCTGCTTTCATACCTTACATGTTTATACTAAACTGCTTAGTATAGGTTGGTTAGAGATCCACCAGTGACCCCCCCCCCACATTGTCCCGACTGCCCCGCTGGATTATCAGAAGACCCGATCAACGGGATCGAAGACCAGGACCCGGCACCGCACATCACTTTCCCCTTAGTTGCTCGACACTACTGGGTTACTATCGAGTGCCGAGGGTGAGACCTCATCAACACTTCTGATGTTAACCTTGTAGGTTAGTTCATCGGTTGTGGTCATCGAGAGCGATTCCTCTTTCTCCACTCCCGATAATGACACTGTCGTGCAACTCCTCAAGAGTGGACCTCGAGGGTGACTCCTCTTTCGTTCACCTTGACGATAAACATCAGGTGGAATTCCATCGAGGGTGATTTCCTCAGGTTTCCCCTTTGGTGTCAGACACACAGTTACTATGGTTACTATGACTTTACACTGAACCTGGTTACTAAAGACGGGTCGACCCTGAGGGGTACCCGCGCGAGCTTAATTGCGAGTGATGTGTAGTCGGCTTGACCTGGAAGGTGCCCGCGAGATAAATACGAGGCGTGGTCGGGCACTCGCCCTTGCCGCAAGTTCTCGAGACGAGGAGATGGGGTCACATGATCGTGAGTCTCTGCTCGTTACCGCGCGTTCCCAAGACACTAAACGGTTTGGATATTTAATCCAAGGGGCCTTTGCCCTGATAGCGCTAACCATCACGTGGGCATAGTATGGGCGTTCTGCGTCGTATGCATCAGCCGAAGCTTAACTGACGTCATTGCGACTGAGCGGCGCATGCCGGGTTGGACTGGTTAGGCACCTACCTTTTTAAAGGAGGTTGCTAGGTCTGATCACCGGCCGCCCACGCAACGTGCAGGAGTTCCCGGGGCGATTGGCCCATGACCCCTGGGGGCATAGGGTTTAGTCCAGCGTTCATGACCTCTCTATTAAGCCTAGGTCGGGTTGCGGCGTATTGTTTGGCTGAGGGCGGGCATTCCCTGATGGTGTGTCCGGCCGGAGTTAAGCAAGCGTGATGGGTAAGTTGGTGCACCCCTGCAGGGAAGAAAACATCTATCGATAGCCTGTCCTACGGTAACGGACACTTGGAGTTGTATCCTGGTTGCTACAACTAGAACTGGATGTTGAGGCATTGTTTGGATATGTTGCTTCGGGAGTCGAGAAAGGATCCCGGAGCGTTGCAACAACAACATAAATATGACTTATGTTATACCACTCTAATTCCCCCTCTTGCTGCAAGACGGTGGTTTCCAGAAGATGCTAGTCTTCGATAGGACTAGCTTCTCCCCCTCTTATTATGGCATTCTGCAGCTTAGTCCACAGATACTACCCTTTACATCGATACAGATGCATATGTAGTGTAGATCCTTGCTTGTGAGTACTTTGGATGAGTACTCGCAGTTGCTTTGCTCCCCCTTTTCCCCCTTCTTTCTTCTTCTGGTTGATGCAACCAGATGGTGGAGTCCAGGAGCCAGATGCTACACTTGACGACTGCTACTACCCCGACGGAGCCTACTACTACGTGGAGATAGATGACGACCAGGGGTAGTTAGGAGGTCCCGGGAAGGAGGCCTTGCCTTTTCGATCATTGATGTTTTGTGCCAGCCTTCTTAAGTCAATCTTGTTTAACTTATGTCTGTACTTAGATATTATTGCTTCCGCCGACTCTTGTGTATTCGAGCTTATGTATTCAAGCCCTCGAGGCCCCTGGCTTGTAATATTAAGCTTGTATTATTTTAATTTGTGTCTAGAGTTGTGTTGTGATATCTTCCAGTGAGTCCTTGATCTTGGTCGTACACATTTGCGTGCATGATTAGTGTACGGTCAAATCGGGGGCGTCACAAGTTGGTATCAGAACCGACTGCCTGTAGGAACCCCCTTTCCAACTCCTTGGCCGAAGTTGAGTCTAGTCTTTGAAAACTTGTTTTACTAACATGGATGTGTGGCTTACGAGCCCACGTCGCGAATTGGGTGGTATTAGGATCTTTTACTCCTCGTCTATACTCCGGGATTCTGAACTCTCTTCTAGTCAGCTTAAACGAATTTACTAACTCTAACATTAGTATCCCGTGACCACATTCACCCCAAAGTTGGATAAGCCATAGTTATTCCTTAGGTTAGTATTTTGAATAAGTACCCCAATATGTCTTGCCGACTACTATGTGGTACTCGTCGAACCTTGTTCATTCTACATGTTAGATAATGAATAATTCTTGTCCTTGCAAATGCTCAATGCTGAACTACCCCTGTTACATGTTAGCAGGATGGTTAGACCAGGTGGTCGTGGCCATGGTGGCAACGCTCCACCACCGCCCGAATTCGTGGCAGGAATGATGCAACAGTTTGAGCTAAATCGCCAGTTCATGGAAGGAGTGATGGCTCAGTTTCCTCGCCCAAATATGAATCAGCAGCCAGCCCCAGTAACTCTGCAAGACTTTGCGCAACTCAACCCTGTCGTCTACCGCAGCTCAACTCAGCCACTGGATGCTGATGACTGGCTCTGAGACATCGCTTTCGAGCTAGAGTCTGCTGATGTAGCCCCTGCCAACTATGTCACCTTCGCTGCATACTATCTGAAGGGCCCCGCTGCTCAATGGTGGGACATCCACAGGCGTACCCTACCTGCTGGAATGGTCATCACTTGGCCGGATTTCGAATACGCCTTCCGTGCCCGCTTCATTCCTCAGGGAATCATGGACAGGAAGAAGCGAGAGTCCCGCAACCTCATCCAAGGCAACAAGTCTGTAGATGCTTATCAGCGGAAATTCTTGGACTTGTCTCGCTATGCTGAGGAAGACATTGCTACTGATGCTCGCAGGCAAGAAAAGTTTCGTGATGGACTTCTGTAGGATCGAAAGTAGGTCTAGAGGGGGGGTGATTAGACTACTTGACAATATAAAAAATCTGCCTTTAGATCATGCAATGTTTTTGGCAGTTTCACAAACAAGATCAGTTCAAGTAACACCCTACACATGCAATTCTAGAGTTTATGCAGCGGAAAGTAAATTGCACATGTAAAAGAGAGGTGGAGAAGATCAAACGCAGTTTGGTGACACGGAGATTTTTGTCGTGGTTCCGATAGGTGGTGCTATCGTACATCCACGTTGATGGAGACTTCAACCCACGGAGGGTAACGGCTGCGCGAGTCCACGGAGGGCTCCACCCACGAAGGGTCCACGAAGAAGCAACCTTGTCTATTCCATCACGGCCTACGCCCACGGAGGACTAGCCTTACTCGGGGTAGATCTTCACGAAGTAGGCGATCTCCTTGCCCTTACAAACATCTTGGTTCAACTCCACATCATCAAGACGGAGGCTCCCAAGCGACACCTAACCAATCTAGGAGGCACCACCCCCAAAAGGTAATAGACGGTGTTGATGATGATGAACTCCTTGCTCTTGTGCTTCAAGTGATAAACTCCCCAACACTCAACTCTCCTCACTGATATGGCTGTGGTGGAAGAAAGATTTGAGTGGAAAGCAACTTGGGAAGGCTAGAGATCAAGTTTCATATGGTAGGAATGGAATGGCTTGATCTCAACACAAGGGTAGGTGGTTCACTTCTCAGAAAGTGTATGGTAGAAGTGGTGGTACTTTCTGATGGCTCTCCTCACGAATGAGGAGGGGGTGGAGGGGTATATATAGCCTCCACACAAAATCCAACCGTTACACACACATTTGACCAATCTCGGTGAGACCGAAGTGAAAACTCGGTCAGACCGAAAGTTCAAATATAGTGAACGTTGGGATTTTCAGTGGGACCGAAAATACCATCTCGGTGAGACCGAAGTGAGTCAAAGGTTAGGGTTTGCCATTTCGGTGAGACCGAAAATATAAACTCGGATATTCCGAATTGATGTCAACTGATCACAGAAGGTTGGCAGCCCTTTTTCGGTGAGACCGAAACTCAGAATCGGTTTGACCGAGAAGCTAGGGTTTGGAGAAACAACTGAAGTGGTTCATCTCGGTGGGACTGAGTTGGAGAAATCGGTGTGACCGAGATTACTTATGGGTGTGTGTTAAGTAGTGAATAGTGCTGATAGTTGAGGGAGTTAGATCACCAAGCACTTGAGCAACAAGAACATTAACACAACCTCATCCCCTTTTAATAGTATTGGCTTTCCTATGGACTCAATGTGATCTTTGATCACTAAACCAAAAAGGAGTCTTGAGCTTTTGCCAATGCTTGTCTTAGCATTTTGAGGGGTCCACTTCTTCAGACATTTCCATACCCACGTCATCGAACTTTTCTGAAATGATTCTCAAGATAATATTAGTTCAATGATATATATGTTGTTATTAATTACCAAAACCACCCGGGGATTAGTTGCACTTTCAATCTCCCCCTTTTTGGTAATTGATGACAACATATAGATCAAAGCTTCGACAAAAGATATAATCAATGAATAATATCGTCGCTTTGAGAAGTATGTGATAAACAAGAGCTCCCCCTAAATTTGTGCATTATTTAAAATTTGCGTTTGAATGCAAATGCACAATCGATTAGGATTATGGGTCACTCTTCCATGTCACATACATCTTGGTGGAGCGCACAAAATGATAAGAATGAATAACATGCACTCAATCACCAAGACAAGAGTAAATAGCCATACAATAGGAAATAGCATATGATAAGCAATAAGCACACATTAAGGCATAGTATGACTAAGCACTCATTAAGGTAGCATCAAACGTAGTAGCAAGCACACATAAAGTATCTGGAACCAAAAGAAACCAATGTATCACAGGGAAAACCGGCAAAAGAACGAAAAGACGAAAGAGCACTCTCTCTCTCGAAGCCCTATGATCTATAGCAATTTCTCCCCCTTTGGCAACAAGTTACCAAAAAGTTCGAAAAGGTATAGAGCTAAGCGTCACTGCGGGCTCGGCTGGCTGCTCCCGTCTGGGTAGATGTCGGTGTAGAGATAGCTGCGTCGGCGAAGACTTCTGCTGATGTCTGCGCTGGAGGAGTGGATGCTGGAGCTGGAGCTGTGGCTGGAGCTGAAGTAACTGGGATAGCTGCAGACCTGGATCCTCTGGGAACCGGAGCAGTCTGGCGATGAGAGTCCTGGACTATATCATCCTGCATAAGCTCTGCTCTCTCCTGCCTAGTCTCCTCCATGTCTGCCTCAAGCTTGTTGACAGACACCTGAATCTCAGTCAGCTTCACGTCTAGAGCTTGGATCTTGTCCTCGACAATCCTCTCAAGGCTCTCCTGAGATTGCTCAATGCTGGCCAGGCGTTGTTCAATTCTCTGGGTTGCTTCAAGGATTTGCTCTCCAAAGCTCTTTGGCTTAGCTGCTGCTGCTGCTGCCTCTCTGTCAGCTTTGGCTTTCTTTGCAGCTTCGATCTTGGCTTGCCCTTCAACTGAGGTGGGATCCTCTTCATCCATCACAACTACGTTGTCCTCATGCTCTGGCTGCAGCGGCAAGTGCTTCCTATCCAACATGAATTTGCCCGTGCCAAACTTGGCGTTGATGAGCATCTGTATCTGCGGAGCAAACCCACATGACCTCTTCTGGTCAGCTGCAGTCCTCTTAATGGTCTCAACCATCAAGTCCATCACCTTAAAAGGTGCCTTCTCATCGAGAATGTGCAGCATGTTGATAGAATAGCCTCGTATCATCCGGTGGTCACCTGACTTAGGCATCAAAGTATGCCTCAGAATAGTGTTGGTGGTGGTCAGACCTGCCTGGAGATAATACACTGAGCCGAGCTTCCATCCTTCCAAATCAGCAGCTGGGATCTCCTTGTACATATTCTTCATGGAATCATGACTCTTCTTAGGAATCCCATAGACATCAATGTCGTCCTCTCTCTGCACTGGAGCGTTCAGAATTTCTGCCCATTCTGCAACAGTTGAAGAAAACCGATGACCTTCAGTCATCCAGGTGATCTTGCCATCGGGGTAGAAATGGGCTGTGGCATAGAACTGCATGATCATCTCGTCATTCCAGGCTGTCAGTTCTTGACCCACAAAATCAGCAACTCCACATGCAGTAAAGCTCTCATGCACATGGGGAAAGAAGTCCCGATGCTCTCTGCTGTCAATGTACTTGCAGTCAACATACCTGGTGTCAGCAACAATGGGCTTCTTATCCATTAGCACGGTCTCATAGAAATCCTGCTGCTCTCTGGTGTGGAATCTGGGGTCCACAGCAGTCCTTCTTCTTACGGCATATGGATCAGACTGTCTCCATAGCCTGAGACCTTTGTCCTTCCTTGCCTTCATGTCCTCAGCTTGAGGATGAGCATCATTGTGGAGTGGCAACTTGGGACGGAGCTTGAGCAACACATGCTCTTCATCTGACTCAGACGGTGGCATCTCACCTTTGTTCTTCTCAGAAGCTGGAATGCTTCTGGTTGTCCTCTTGGGCTTGGCTGGAGCTGCCTTAGCTTGAGCAGGCTTCTTGGGCTTGGAGGAGGCTTGAGCCCGAATAGCATCACCCATGAACTTAGCTTTCTGAGGAGGAGGCTGGGGTGCATCTTCTTCTTCTTCTTCTTCAGCAGCATCAACTTGAGGTTCAGCATAAACAACTCTCTTCCTTTTGGAAGTCTTCTTCACCTTGCTTGGAGCAGGCTCTTCCAAGTTGAGCTTCTTGGCAACTGCAGACTGCTTCACTTTGCTCGTGCCTTTCTTTGGCTGCTGCCCTTGGAGCTCTTTGGCAACCACTTGCCTCTTTGGCTTGGAGGTAACTTCCTCAGCAACAAAGTCGGAATCCTCAGAATCAGAAGTTCTCTTCTTCCTGGTTCTCGTAGCAGCAGGAGGTAGACCACTAGGGGTGCTCCTCTCACCATCATCACTGGAGCTGCTAGCCTCAGGACTTGTACCTGCCTCTGGAATCTCAGCAAACGGTGACTCAGACCTGTTCTGGCTGTCACTGACATCTGACATGGCTGAAAAAACCTGTGAATAGATAAGGTATAGGCAGAGTAGAAGAGTTATCACAACTGCAGAAGTTTTTTTTGCAAAAAAAATGAGTTAAAAACTTAGTTTTGAGTTTTCACAGAATGTATTTCGGTCAAACCGATTTCAAGTTTCGGTGTAACCGAAGTGTTCAACAGAACCTACACACCACTTTCGGTCAGACCGAAATGGGTTTCGGTCCTACCGAAAACTTAGGGTTTCACAGAAACTTCAATTCGGACATTCCGATTTTCACAACTCGGTCAGACCGAACTGTGTAGTGCAATGGTCAGAGACCAAATCGGTCAGTCCGAGTTTCAGGAATCGGCTTTACCGAGATGCATTCCGTGGAAACCTAAACCTAAGAATTTTCCTCGAAACTAGAAGATCTGAACAATGTATTGGGATTATATCAAACGTGGATTGAATCAGGGCAGTCCTATCATGCAAGAATCAGAAGTGGAGCATGAATAGGGATCGGGACACACCCTAACTTGGTGGTGTCCCTCTACGGCGGCAACGGAGGAGAAGATTACCGTTGACGGCGGCGGAGACCTGCGGCAAGGGCACACAGGCGACGAAGGCGACGATCCTTAGATCAGGGCGGCGGCAGCAGGGGTCTTGGAGGGCGAACGGTTTGAAAGGAATAGATCGCGCGCAGCCCTCAGTATATATAACCCCGTACTGTCGGTGGGACCGAGTTGAAAAACTCGGTGTCACCGAGATGTATTTCTGCTGTGCAGTTACACATATCGGTCAGACCGAGATTTTGAACTCGGTTTCACCGAGATGAAACCTAGATCAATCTAAGTGTTTCGGTTGGACCGAGATTGAGAAGCCGGTCAGACCGAAATAGACTTAGAAGGTTTTGGAAGTCAGCCTTAGACGAATCGGTGGTTCCGAGTGCTCCTCACTCGGACTGTCCGAAAAAGACTTGTTCAAAGTTGTGATATAAGCATGAATAGAATTTTGAGACAAGATAGCATAGATAGCTAGGGAAAGTGCTTAGGCATTCTTGTCCATCCATTTGGCCAGAAAAAGAAACCAAAACAATCAAAACAACAAATGGATGTCCTTGAATGGATGAAATCATGCATCCAACATGCTCACACAATAAGATAGCAACTGAAATATGTGTCAAACATGCACAACCAAAACTCTAGCTACTAGCACACAAATTGTCGATGACTAGGTCATCTATATATGAGTATATTGACTTAGGAGTCAAATGAGAACATTTGATCATAGGTCATACTCATCGTTTAAGCACAAGTGGGGTTACCACTTTTACATAAAGCATTTATGTGTTCACATCATTTGGAGATGCTTTTAGCTCAATTTTTAGAGCAAAGCTCCCCCTAGATGTGAGAACCCCTTTTAAAGGGTCAAACTAACCTTGGGTTGTCGTAGAAGACTTCATGTAGATGTTGAAGATGTGGATGCTCAATGTTGATGTAGATCATCATGAGTTAGGAGCAGTCCTTTGGATTAGGGCACTTTCAATACCTACATGGGTTAGTCCCACAAGGATCAAACAAGAATATCCATGGACATAGAGTGAAGTACACAAAAGATGATGTCCATGAAAGCAATGATTACCTTGTCCCTTGACTTACCAACAAGAGGGTTTGTGACTCCATGAACAAGTGCATGATGTGGAAGTTGATTGCACAAGTTCTTGCCAAAATGAATATGAGTGAAGTTTGTTGGCGGAGTCACCCTCAAGAACCTACTAGTTCTTCTTCTTTGGGATCCACATCATCTTGATGGGAATCCTTGGTGTTGTAGTTGAACTTGACGAAGTAGAACTTGATGTGTCCTTGGGAACCCACTTGACCATGGCTTGAGGTGCTTCAATGAATGCATCAATCTCCTCTTGAAGCTTGTCCTTGGCCTTTAGCTTGTGGTCTTGTGGTGGAAGGTCATCTTGAGCTTGTTCCACATTGGAAGAAGTAGGATCATACTTCTCCTTTTGTGAGACAAACTGTGGAGTAGGGTATTGACCTTCTTCCCACTCAACACCTTTGGCGTTGAACTTTCGCTCAAAACCAATTCCTTGATTCTTCCGGTGTCTTCCTTGTTTGCGAACAATCTCCTCAAAGTTCTTGCTTCCGGCAAGACTCTTGTAGACACCTTTCTCTATGATTTCCTTCAATAAGCTATTTTCTTGCTCAAGTGTAACTTGGCTTGAAACATTGTTAGTGGAATCAAGAGAACTACTAGAAGTAACAACATTAGATTTAACATTGTTATTGTTACTACTAGCGGAAGAATTTTTCTTATGCTTGTCATGCTTAGTCTTAATAGGTGGCAAGAAATTAGACAAGAGAAGTCGTTTGGCAAGATATGAAGAACTCTTCTTTCGAAGATCGTCATTGATCGCTTTTAGAAACTCATGTTCTTGCTCTAGAGTGAGCTTCTCGAAGCGTAGCTTCTCATGAGATCTTAGGAGCTCTCTATGATCTTCTTGAGTTGTTTCATGAGCTAACTTAAGAGTGTTTAGTTCTTTAGTTAGACGCTCAATCTCCTTCATAGCATTGTCATTCGACTCTTCTCGACTATAAAGACTACTAGCATTTTCATCATTACTAAGCTCACTAGATTTATCATGCAAGAGCTCATCTTCACCAAGCAAGTCATCCTCATCACTATCAAAGTCAATGAATTCAGGGTGTGTTACCTTGGGGCCTTTAGCCATGAAGCATCTTCCAATTCCCTCATTTGGTGAATCAAATAAGTCGTAGGAGTTGGAGTTGGAGGATACGAGTGCAAGTCCGGCAACACCTTCATCTTGACTATAGTCGGAGTCGGAGTGATAGCTTCAATCGGATTGACTGTCAGAGTCGGAGCCAGAGACCCATTCACCAACATGAGCTTGATGTCTTCTTCTTGTGTAGCTCCTTGATGACTTGTCTTTCCTCTCCGAGTCCTTGCTTCTCCGAGAAGGTCTTCGTTCATAACGATCATCTCTACTCCTTCTCTCTCTCCGAGGTGACTCATCTCTTGCTTTTCTTCTTGGAGACTCTTCTCTTCTCTTGTGGGGAGCCGTACACTCATTTGAGAAGTGTCCGGGTCTTCCATAATTGTAGCAGTTTCGATCACGACTAGAAGATCTCTTTCCATCATATGATCTAGACTTTGAGCTTCTTTCTTTGCCTCTATTCTTGTAGAACTTGTTGAAGTTCCTGACCATTAGGCTTATGTCTTCATTGGAAACTAACTTGTCACTTGAGGTAGTAGGAGCATCACTTGTAGCTTTGTAAGCACCACTTGACTTGTTGTGAAGCTCTTCCTTATCCTTAAGTGTCATCTCATGAGCAACAATCCTTCCAATGACTTCAGTTGGCTTGAGAGTCTTGTAGTTTGGCATCATTTGGATCAAAGTGCACACGGTGTCATACTTTCCATCCAAAGCTCTGAGAATCTTCTTAATGATGAATCGGTCGGTCATTTCTTCGCTTCCTAAGCCAGCAATCTCATTTGTGATGAGAGCAAGCCTAGAGTACATTTCAGCGACTCCTTCACCATCCTTCATCTTGAACTTGTCAAGTTGACCTTGAAGAATATCTAGCTTTGATTCCTTCACAGATTCAGTACCCTCGTGCATTTCAACCAAAGTATCCCAAATCTCTTTAGCATTCTCAAGACGGCTGATTTTGTTGAACTCTTCGGGACACAAAGCATTGAAGAGAATGTCACAAGCTTGAGCATTGTTTTGCAACATCTTCAATTCTTCGGGTGTAGCTTCGCGATCCGGAACTTTTCCTTCTTCAAAGAAGTCACCTTGCATGCCAACACAAATAATGCCCCATGCGGCTGGGTTAAGACCAAGAATATGCATTTTCATTTTATGCTTCCAACTAGCAAAATTTGTACCATCAAAGTAAGGACCTCTACGATAATTACCCTCACTAGACGCCATACTCTCCTAGGTTGTGAAACCAAGCTTATGGAGTCCAATGCAATGGAAACCAAGGCAATGGAGACCAAAGCTCTGATACCACTTGTAGGATCGAAAGTAGGTCTAGAGGGGGGGTGATTAGACTACTTGACAATATAAAAAATCTGCCTTTAGATCATGCAATGTTTTTGGCAGTTTCACAAACAAGATCAGTTCAAGTAACACCCTACACATGCAATTCTAGAGTTTATGCAGCGGAAAGTAAATTGCACATGTAAAAGAGAGGTGGAGAAGATCAAACGCAGTTTGGTGACACGGAGATTTTTGTCGTGGTTCCGATAGGTGGTGCTATCGTACATCCACGTTGATGGAGACTTCAACCCACGGAGGGTAACGGCTGCGCGAGTCCACGGAGGGCTCCACCCACGAAGGGTCCACGGAGAAGCAACCTTGTCTATTCCATCACGGCCTACGCCCACGGAGGACTAGCCTTACTCGGGGTAGATCTTCACGAAGTAGGCGATCTCCTTGCCCTTACAAACATCTTGGTTCAACTCCACATCATCAAGACGGAGGCTCCCAAGCGACACCTAACCAATCTAGGAGGCACCACCCCCCAAAAGGTAATAGACGGTGTTGATGATGATGAACTCCTTGCTCTTGTGCTTCAAGTGATAAACTCCCCAACACTCAACTCTCCTCACTGATATGGCTGTGGTGGAAGAAAGATTTGAGTGGAAAGCAACTTGGGAAGGCTAGAGATCAAGTTTCATATGGTAGGAATGGAATGGCTTGATCTCAACACAAGGGTAGGTGGTTCACTTCTCAGAAAGTGTATGGTAGAAGTGGTGGTACTTTCTGATGGCTCTCCTCACGAATGAGGAGGGGGTGGAGGGGTATATATAGCCTCCACACAAAATCCAACCGTTACACACACATTTGACCAATCTCGGTGAGACCGAAGTGAAAACTCGGTCAGACCGAAAGTTCAAATATAGTGAACGTTGGGATTTTCAGTGGGACCGAAAATACCATCTCGGTGAGACCGAAGTGAGTCAAAGGTTAGGGTTTGCCATTTCGGTGAGACCGAAAATATAAACTCGGATATTCCGAATTGATGTCAACTGATCACAGAAGGTTGGCAGCCCTTTTTCGGTGAGACCGAAACTCAGAATCGGTTTGACCGAGAAGCTAGGGTTTGGAGAAACAACTGAAGTGGTTCATCTCGGTGGGACTGAGTTGGAGAAATCGGTGTGACCGAGATTACTTATGGGTGTGTGTTAAGTAGTGAATAGTGCTGATAGTTGAGGGAGTTAGATCACCAAGCACTTGAGCAACAAGAACATTAACACAACCTCATCCCCTTTTAATAGTATTGGCTTTCCTATGGACTCAATGTGATCTTTGATCACTAAACCAAAAAGGAGTCTTGAGCTTTTGCCAATGCTTGTCTTAGCATTTTGAGGGGTCCACTTCTTCAGACATTTCCATACCCACATCATCGAACTTTTCTGAAATGATTCTCAAGATAATATTAGTTCAATGATATATATGTTGTTATTAATTACCAAAACCACCCGGGGATTAGTTGCACTTTCAACTTCACCCTGATATCAAGCTAGCACTTCTCGCTCATTAATTTGCCGACTTCGCCACCTTGGTGAACAAGGCTATTCAGGTTGAGACTGGTCTTCAAGAACACCTGGGATCCCTCAGGCATAGCCGTGATGCTGGCTCATCTTCGGGCCCATCCACACAGAAGCGTCGGATTTGGATCCCCCACAGCATGTATCGTCCAACTACTCCTGCTCCAAGACCATCCTATGCTGCTCCGCGTCTGCCCCCTCCACCATCGAGGCAGCCTCTTTGGACTGCACCACCCCGAGCTTCTGCTCCCAATCCCAATGGTGGTTTGTACTTCAGATGTGGCCATCCAGGTCACCGTGCTAGGGATTGCAGTCAGAGCAAGAACCAGCTGGCCCTCCCTACAGCTGGCCGTAATAATCAGCCCCGCAACAACGATACCGGATCTTATGGTTGTGGTCAGGCTAATCATGTTGATCTGAATGAAGCTCAACATCAGCCTGCTACTGTGATGGGTACTCTTCTCGTGAACTCAGTACTGGCTTCTGTGTTATTCGATTCAGGAGCATCACATTCATTCATGTCAGAAAGTTTTGCATACGCACATGACATTCGGTGCGAGCCCATGAACACTCCGATAATGGTACGCACCCCTGCGGGTCAGTGTCGAACCACCATGATTGGTTGCGATGTCCCCATTGAAATTGAAGGGTTGGAATTCCATGTTTCTCCCATTATATTGGAGTCTTCTAATATTGATCTCATTCTGGGAATGGAATGGCTGAAAGCAGATACAACCTCTATCATTTGCGCCACCAAGGTCGTTCATCTTCTACATCCATCAGATGAGATAGTAAGTTACCATGCTTAGATTGTTCAAAATGCCGAGGCACGACTTTATGCCTTGAATGCATTGAACGCAGCACCTCTTGAGGGCATTGAGAAGATTCCAGTCATTTGCGATTTCCAAGATGTCTTTCCAGAAGAACTCCCAGGCATACCTCCTACACGGGCTATTGAATTTGTCATCGACTTGAAACCAGGCACCGTTCCTATTGCCAAACGACCCTACAAGATGCCGCCTCATGAACTCCTTGAACTTAAGGAGGAAACCGACAAGTCTCTTCGCAATGGATTCATTCGTCCAAGTTCCTCTGCATGGGGAGCACCTTCTCTCTTTGTGAAGAAGAAGGATGGCACGAACCGTTTGGTCCAAGACTATCGTCCTATCAACCAAGCTACAATTCAGAACAAATATCCGCTTCCTCGGATCAACGATCTGTATGATCAACTGGTTGGTTCATCAGTTTTCTCTAAAATCGGCTTGAGGTTGGGTTACCACCAGATCCGTGTTCGTGAAGAGGATATTCCAAAGACCGCATTCGTCACTCGTTATGTTCTTACGAGTACACTGTCATGTCCTTCGGTTTGACCAATGCTCCAGCGACATTCTCTCGTCTGATGAACTATATATTCATGGATTACCTCGACAAGTTCGTCATGGTCTATCTGGATGATATCCTGGTATATTCGAAGAATAAAGAAGAACATGTTGAACATCTTCGTCTTATTCTGGAAAAGCTTCGAGAGCATCAACTATATGCCAAGTATTCTAAGTGTGAGTTCTGGCTACCCGAAGGAACCTACCTTGGTCATGTGATCTCCAAGGATGGTATTGCCGTCAACCCAGAGCGGTGCAGGCTATTCTAGACTGGACCCCTCCCATGAATGTCAAGCAAGTCAGAATCTTTCTCGGACTCGCCAGCTACTACCGTCGTTTCGTTGATAACTTTTCCAAGATCCCCAAGCCATTGACTAATATGCTTCACAAAGGCGTTAAGTTTGAATGGACAGACAAATGTCAGGAAATTTTCCAGGCTCTCAAGGACAAGCTAACTTCTGCCCCATTGCTTGCTCCTCCGGATTCTCAAAAGGATTTCGTCATATATTGCAATGCTTCACGTCAAGGGTTAGGCTGTGTCCTAATGCAAGAGCGCAGGGTGATTGCTTATGCCTCCCGTTAAGTGCGTTCTCACGAAGAAAACTACCCAGTTCATGACCTCGAGCTTGTAGCGGTTATTTATTCTTTGAAGTTGTGGCAACATTACCTTCTCGGTAATCGTTGCGAGATCTTCACCGATCATCAGAGTTTGAAGTATCTGTTTACTCAGCCAGACCTGAACCTCCGTCAGCAAAGATGGATGGAGGCTATAGCAGATTATGACGTGGGTATTTCCTATACCCTAGGCAAGGCTAATGTCATGGCCGATGCCCTGAGCCGCAAGTCTTATTATAATAACCACATGGTTCATAAAGCTCAACCCCGCCTTTATGAAAAGCTCTGCAAGCTGAACCTTCAACTAGTTCCATAGGGTTCTTTGAATAACCTTGTCCTGGAACCAACTCTATTGAAAGCAATTAAGTCTGCTCAAGCCAAAGATGCTCACGTTGATATAATGAAAAAGGATCTTGCCTTAGAGAAATCCAGAGATTTCTCACTTGCTGAAGATGGGACCTTGTACTTCAAAGAATGCATAGTGGTACCCCGCTTTGAGCTATGACTGAGAAGGTGATGAAAGAAGCACATGACACCCCTCTCTCTGTTCATCTGGGAAGTACTAAGATGTATCTAGACATCCGTCAGAAGTACTGGTGGTCTAACATGAAGCAAGACATTGCTCGGTATATCGAAGAATGCGACGCTTGTCGTCGCGTCAAAGCTGGGCATCAGAAACCAGCTGGACTTCTACAACCACTTCCGATTCCCGAATGGAAGTGGGATAAGATTCAGATGGACTTTGTCACTGGCCTTCCCAAGTCTCAGAAAGGTAATGATGCTATCTTTATCGTCATCGACCGATTCTCAAAGGTTGCTCACTTTCTGCCAGTCAAGGAAACAATCACTGCTAGTCAATTAGCAAACTTGTATATCTCCAGAATTGTGTCACTCCACGGCATTCCAAAGGAGATTAGTTCAGACCGTGGCAGCATTTTCACTTCAAAGTTCTGGGATAGTTTCCAAGAGGCAATGGGAACTCATATTACCTGGAGCACTGCTTATCATCCCCAATCCCAAGGCCAAGTCGAGCGAGTCAATCAAATTCTTGAAGACATGCTTCGGGCTTGTGTTATTTCTTTCGGCAAGATGTGGGAAGAATCTCTCCCTTATGCGGAGTTCTCTTATAATAACTGTTATCAAGCCAGCTTGAAGATGGCACCCTTTGAAGTGCTTTATGGACGTAAGTGCCGAGCCCCTCTGAATTGGTCAGAAACTGGGGAACGGACGCTCATTGGTCCAGACATTATTCAACAAGCTAAAGATCGGGTTCGCTTTGTCCGGGGTAATCTCAAGGCGGCCCAGTCCCGCCAGAAGAGCAATTATGATCGTAAACACTAGGGTTCAACTTATCAACCTGGTGAACAAGCTTATTTGCGTGTCACTCCTTTGAGAGGCACTCATTGGTTTGGAGTCAAGGGCAAGCTAGCTCCACGCTACATTGGTCCCTTCCGCATTCTGGCCCGTCGAGGGCTGGTGGCTCATCAACTTGAGTTGCCACCTCAGTTCTCTCTTGTTCATGACGTCTTCCACGTGTCCCAACTTCGTCGATGCTTCAAGGATCCGGAACGTGAAGTGGATCCGGAATTGATTGAAATTCAAGATGATCTCACATACAAAGAGCATCCGATCTGCATTCTTGAAGAAGCTGAACATCGAACCCGCCAGAAGGTTACCAAATTCCTCAAGGTGCAATGGTCGAATCATACTAAAGAGGAAGCCACTTGGGAACGCGAAGATAACCTCCGGGATGAATACCCCGACATGTTCCCTTCTACCTCATAATTCTCGGGACGAGAATTTCTTTTAGAGGAGGAGAGTTGTAACACCATGGTGTAATGATGCTACAGTAACCCCTGGGGTTAGGTTAATCATTTTGCTAAACTAGTGTTTGATCATCATTGTCTCCTCTCTATTTTAAATTCCAGTTGAATTCAATTTCAAATTATGAGTGAATTTCAAAATGCTCAGACATGAAAACTAAAAGTGTTCATCTTGTGCCAAATAATGCATAATTAATATAGGTGGTGAACCAACATTTTTTTGCAAATTGTTTAACTGGCCTAAACTATTTGAAACAGAAGTTTTAAAAGAAAAGAAAAAAAACTGTTTTAAAACAAAAGGGAAGAAGGGCATCAGCCTGTGGCCTACCCATGGGCCTCGGCCCACCATAGCAAGCCGGCCCAGCTCCCTGCACCGCACCCTCTTCCTGTTCCTCGGTCGCAAGCCGCTACAGGGCGCGGTCGCCGCACGAACACCTCGCCGGGCCTCGCCGCACTTGCCCCTCGCCGGCGCCCGGGGCCGGCGCCTCCCGCACTGGGGCCACGCCTGGGCCGCGCCCCTGGCCATGCCTGGCCGCGCTGCCTCGCCCCTTGCGGCTTGATTTCGGGTGCGGGCGCCAGCGCCCCCGCTCCGCCCTGTTTCGCCCGCCCCGCTAGACCCCTTTGGGCCACTGCCCAGTGGGGCCCCCACGCCCCTGTCCTTTTTTCTTAAAAAAAGATGAGTTAAAAAAAGTATTTAAAAAATAAATGCATTAATTAATTAATTTAATTAAGTTTACTTAATTAACTTAACTTAATTAACCTACTAATTAAAGTGGTTAATTATTAGTTAGCTAACAACCTATGACAGACGGGCCCCGCTGGTCAGTTTGACTGGTCAGCGGTTAGAGTTGACCGCTGACGTCATGCTGACGTCATAATTGTTTTTCAATTAAACTAATCTGTTAATTCCTATAAATGTTTAAAACTTTAGAAATTCATATAAAATAATATGTAACTCGGATGAAAAAGTTTTATATATGAAAATCGCTCAGAACGACGAGATGAATCCGAATACGCGATCCGTTCGTTTGCCACATGTCCCTAGCATAGTGAACCTACAACTTTCCCCCTCTGATTCATCCGTCCGAAAACACGGAACATCGGGGATACTTTCCCGGATGTTATCCCCCTTTGCCAATACCGTGTAGCACCGCGTTAGAGCACCCTAGCACTGCGTGTTGACATGTTGTTCTTCCTTGTTACACCTGTGTGCTTTATATTTACTGTTTCTTCCCCCTCTTCTCTCCGGTAGACCCCGACACCGATGATGCCCCAGTGATCGACTACGGTGTTAAGGGCCTCTCCTTCTCGCCAGAGCAACCAGGCAAGCCAACCCCCTTTGATCATTCCGATATCGCCCATTCCCTTCTCTCTTATGCTTGCATTAGAACTGCTACTGCTTTTTGTATGATCCTATTCTAATGCATAGCATGTTGTTGATACCTGCTTTCATACCTTACATGTTTATACTAAACTGCTTAGTATAGGTTGGTTAGAGATCCACCAGTGACCCCC
>LR738710.1:630050824-630073294 GCA_902687465.1 Secale cereale
CCCCGATCCCCTTCCTCGCGCCGGCCTCCCTCTCCGCGCGTCCAGCCACCAGGGCCGGCCAGGCCGCAGCGCCCCTGCCTCCGATTCCAGCGCGCGCCACACCACTTCTCTGCACCGCGCAACGAGCGCCTGCGCCCTCCCCTACCGCGCGCCTGGTGCCGCGAGCCGGCCCGGACCAGCCAGAGCGCCCCACGCGTGGCCTCCCTCCGGCCTCAGCTCCAGCGCCGGCCAGGAGCAGCCACCAGTCGCGCCCTTCCTCTCCAGGAGCTGCAGCTCCTCCCTCGCGCCAAGGCCACGCCTCCTCGAGCAGTTGTCCCTCCCCGAGTGCCTTCTCCTCCGATCCAGCAAGGCCGAGGGTCCCGACCCCTGTCTCCTCGCCCGGCGCGAGCGCCCCAGGCCCTGCCTCGGCCAGGCAGCAACACCAGCGCCCGACCTGCACCTCGCCTTGGTCGCCCTCGTCGGCCACTTTGTCCTTCTCCGTTGTGCTACCGGAATGCCTTGTGCTTCGTCTTGTTTTGTTTTGTCCAGCGTACCACGGAGCAGCAAGTACGCCTACGCTCGAGTCACGCCAAGTACCTCTTCGGAGAAATGAACAACTACGAATGAAAACGCCTCCGTGAACAAGTACCGCGACGGCTGGATCCGCCAAGTCCTCTTCAAGTACCACTTCATCCGGTGTTGTTTCGACAAGTACCACGACGACCGACTCGACAAGTACCCCTATGGAACGTGTACCACTACCGTCGCCCCGAAGATGTCCGACGCCGCAAGTACCACGACCCGATATCGGAACGACTACTTCCTCTTCGGAAACGTGAACCACTACTTCCTCTACGACTCGTGAGAACGACTCCTTCCTCTACGATCTCAAACCGCCCCGAAATGATTGTTCCGAAGGTATAACCCTGCGACGTGACCCGTGTGATGCTTGTGTTGTATGAAATGTTTGCCCTTGTGTGCTCCGTGCCCGTTGTGCCTCTTTTGTCATGTTCCTCGGTTGCCTCGTCGCCGACTCGTGGGAACCCGGCAACGGGATCGCCCCACCTTTCATCTCGTTTGACTCGCTCACGCCATCTTTCCTTTTGCACCGGTCTCTCACCGAGTTACCGGAACCGAGATGTTGCCTTGCATCATTTTTGGATCGTTGCCGTGGCACCCTTTCTTCCACCACGGTGACAATACTTCATATCTTCTTCATGTTAACTTTTAATATAATTGCATAAACTTGATCATGTCATCCGCATCATGTTAACAACATTAATAATGTGTGTTTGTTGTTTGCTTAATAATTGCTAAATATGCTCATGGGGATTTTTCCGGAATTGTTGTTGTTATTTTCCGGCCTCATTTGAAATGTCTTAATAGTGTAGTTTTTTATGCTTCACCTCTTGCCATGTTAAAAACATTTAATCTTGTCTTGTAAATAACGAGAGTCAATTAAATAATTATAATGTGGTGTTTCGTCAATATGCAACTCGTTGCATATTGAGCTCCACTTAACTTGTAGTGTTGTTTGTGCACCTTTTCATGCCATGCATATTTAAACCGGACATGCATCATACTTGGATGTGCATCGTTTGCCATGTTTATGCTTGTGTGTTTACCGTGTTGTTTGCTTCTTTCCGGTTGCTTCTCTTGTTAGCTTCGGTTTCGTTCCGGAGTTGTGAGGATTCGCTCGATTGTGTTGCTCCGTCTACTTCATGGATCCGTTCTTCTTCCTTGTGGAATCCCAGGCAAGATGATCATACCCTTGGATACCTTTACTACCATTGCCATGCTTAGTTGTCTCGATGCTATCGTTACATGTCGCGCTACCCATCTTTTATGTCAGCCTCTCCTTGTTGCCATGAAACCTCTAACCTTGAAACCTTCCTAGCAAAACCACTATTTGGCTATGTTACCCGCTTGCTCAGCCCCTCTTATAGCATTGTTAGTTGCAGGTGAAGATGAAGATCGTTCCAGGTGGGAACTTGTTGTTGTTATATCACAATATCTATAACTATTATTAACACACCAATATACTGGGCATGGGTGGAAGGCTTTGCCTTTTGCTCGGTGTTTTGTTCCACTCATGCCACCTTAGGCACCGATAAACCGGCATTATGTTCCTTGATTTTGCGTTCCTTACACGATGGGTGGATGGGGACCCCTTGACAGTTTGACTTTGAATAAAACTCCTCCAGCAAGGCCCAACATTGGTTTTAATTTGCTCATAATAACAACTTAATTAATTAATTAAATTTGCATAGGGGGTCGCACCCTCGGGTTCTTAATTCTACATAGCAGGGGGGCCAGTGTTGGTCCCAAACTAGAGCCACTTGCGGTGCCACCCAGTTATCTGGGATCTTCGGTTACTGTACGTACTGCTCATCCGGACGTGGCCTGAGACGAGATACGCGCGGCTACTATCAGGGTGTCGGCACGCCGGGAGGTCTTGCTGGACTTGTTTTACCATTGTCGAAATGACTTGTGCTACCGGGATGCCGAGCCTGATCGGATTTCCCTAAGATAAGGAGTGATGATATTATATTTATCACTTCAGCTAATCGTGAGAGCTTGTGATGGGCTAAGTTGGAACACCCCTGCAGGGTTATGATCTTTCGAAAGCCGTGCCCGCGGTTATGTGGCAGATTGTAATTTGTTAATGTCCGGTTGTAGAAAACTTGACAGATGATCCGAAGTAAAACACACAACTGTGTGAGTAACCGTGACTGTCTCTTTTCACTTTGAGAAGAGAACACGGTGGGGTTATGTTTGATTCGTATGTAGTTAGGATCTTTAGCGATCACCTCTTTTGCGACCGTTTGCGTAGCTTCTCATCTTATTCTGGTACTCGTAAGTTAGCCACCATATTATGCTTAGCCGCTGCTGCAACCTCACCACTTTACCTCTTCCTACCCACAAAGCTTTGCTAGTCTTGATACCCATGGTTATGGGATTGCTGAGTCCTCGTGGCTCACAGATACTACAACACCAGATGCAGGTTCAGCCGAGTTTGATGCAGGAGCTGGTTCAAGTACTTCACTGGGAGCTCGTTGAAGAGAGTGGCTGTTTGCTTGTGACGTTTTCGACGATCAGTAGTGGTTTCTACTAGGATTCGATCCTGACCTGTGGCGTTATGTTGTTTTGGTATCTTTATTTGGATCTTCACCCGTAGTCGGGTTGTGATGTTTTGAATGATGTTATGCTTATGTAATGTATTGTGTGAAGTGGCGAGTGTAAGCCAACTATCTCCTTTTGCAATTTAATCCCTCTTTTACATGAGTCGTGCAAAGATACCAAACTTGAGATCATTCTAGGATGGGCTTATACGTTTAAGTCGTGCCTCAACACGTAGGAGGTATAGTCCCATCCTGGGCATTACAAGTTGGTATTCAGAGCCTTCTCTGACCTAGGAGCCCCCACTGTGTATGCCCAGGATGGAGTTATACCTCCTACGTGTCGAGGCACGACTTAAAGGCATAAGTCCATCCTAGAATGATCTCAAGTTTGGTAATCTTTGCACATCTCATGTAAAAGAGGGGATTGTAAACATAAATAGTTGGCTTACACTCGCCACATCACACAATTACATAACATGTCTCAAACATCATACATTAAGAATATCACAACCCTCTAAGGGCAAAACCAAATGTCAAGATACCAAACTTAAATAAATAAACCACAGGCGGATCGAATCCTAGTAGAAGTCTCCACTACTGATCATCCGGATATCGAACATAGTACCGACTACGCTCCTCGTCGAACTCCCAATCCAGCTCGGTGCCATCACCTAGATAGCTCACAGCTGGACCTGCATCTGGTGTGGTGAAGTAACTGTGAGCCACAGAGGACTCAGCAATCCCGTTCCTGGGTAACAAGACTATTTAAGCCTTGGGAGAGGATAAGGCTGAAGAAAAGAACAAGTGTGTGCAGCAGCAACTAGCAACTAGCTTACGTGAGAGTAGCATGGTGCTGCTGGTTGAAGAAGTTGCCTTGGTTCCCTGGAACACCCTGATTAGCTTGATTAGCTTGCATCTGCTGCATCATCTGCATCAACAACTGGGTGTTCTGAGCTGTAGTCTGCATAATCGCTCTCCAAGCCTCAGGCGGAGGAGGAGGGGAAGGAGGACGATCTGGGACCTCTTCACCCTCTGGGTTAGCGTTGGGAACCTTTTTCGGAGCCATCCTGTAAGAAATGACCACGAATCAGCAATTGATTGACAAAAGGTATAAGCTGAATCAATGGAATGAATTGCAACAAGTCTTCACAATAATCATTCGAACAATAAGAACGAATGAAATCATTCGAACAAGAGGAACGAATGAAATTCTCAATTAAATGATAACATCAATCTTCACGAGAAGCCACATAGGGATCAAAATGAAAATAAGAAAACAACAAGGTACGGATGGGAACAAACACAAGAGAGGAGCTTCGTTCTAACATCTTTGTGCTGAAAGCATATGAACGCGTTACGAAAAGGTTTTGCAATCCCCGGATCAGCATAGCCAAGGACCCTTTAAGATGCAACTCCTGATCGGAACATCGGTCATATAACCCCTTCACTCAATGTAGAACCCCGAACTCACTAACCTGCATTCGTTGGAAGAATGCCTACGATCTACTGGATAAACCCACCTATAAATTTCCGAAAGATTCCAGTTATGCAATCAGGTGTTGGGGATACACGGGAAGCACCGCGAAATCAACTCTAAACCTACATCCAGGTGTATCCATCCTTCAACACATAACCAGTCTTTCTCGGAAACTGTTTACCTCGGACCTTCGAAAAGCATCCACTATAACAAGCTATGGCAATACTCCCGAACTACCTCCCCAGTACTGGGTGATGTCGGGGTTATCTTGCCACTGGCCGTATAGGAGAGATTTTCGATGTCGGCCGTCTTAAGTATTTAGTACTGCCGCGATATGCTTGTGACGACAATACCTCGAAGCTCAACTCCCCGGGACACTGCCACAACCCCTAATGTCAGGAGGCATCGAGAACAATATCCTCGTCACAAGAACATCGAAACAATCCCAGAATACTCGCGGGATTCCTAAAAAAAAAATTTGGTGCAATTTTTGAAAGTAGGAGAGACAAGAGTAGTCGTCAGGAGTCCTCACCAGAGAGAAAGGGGATGAGAAGCAAAGAAATCCTACTCTCCGATATAATATAGGACTCAAAATGTTTTCAGTGTGTGCCTAGACTCGACCGTCAACGATTCGATCAATCAGTGGGGGCTCCTAGGTCGGAGAAGGCTCTGAATACCAACTTGTAATGCCCAGGATGGAGTTATACCTCCTACGTGTCGAGGCACGACTTAAAGGCATAAGTCCATCCTAGAATGATCTCAAGTTTGGTAATCTTTGCACATCTCATGTAAAAGAGGGGATTGTAAACATAAATAGTTGGCTTACACTCGCCACGTCACACAATTACATAACATGTCTCAAACATCATACATTAAGAATATCACAACCCTCTAAGGGCAAAACCAAATGTCAAGATACCAAACTTAAATAAATAAACCACAGGCGGATCGAATCCTAGTAGAAGTCTCCACTACTGATCATCCGGATATCGAACATAGTACCGACTACGCTCCTCGTCGAACTCCCAATCCAGCTCGGTGCCATCACCTGGATAGCTCACAGCTGGACCTGCATCTGGTGTGGTGAAGTAACTGTGAGCCACAGAGGACTCAGCAATCCCGTTCCCGGGTAACAAGACTATTTAAGCCTTGGGAGAGGATAAGGCTGAAGAAAAGAACAAGTGTCTGCAGCAGCAACTAGCAACTAGCTTACGTGAGTGAGAGCGAGAAGAGAAAGCCTCGGTCGAGAGATGATCACGAAGTGATCCTAGCTAAAGCTCAACAAACATAACCCCTCCGTGTTCAACTCCCGAATCCCTATTCGGAAATTGACGGTCACGGAACACACGCTGGTAGTGTATTAGAAACATTGTGTCAAGTTATCTACAACCGGATATTCACAAGCTCCCATCTGCCACATAACCGCGGGCACGGCTTTCGAAAGTTCATAACCCTGCAGGGGTGTTCCAACTTGACCCATTACAAGCCCACGATCCGCGGAGTCGCAACTCCAAAGTGGGATGACCCGAGTATCCTCGGAATCCCGTGCTCAAGATACTCCGAACTAAGGTAAGGCTAATCCAGCAAATCCTCCCGGCGTGCCGACACCCTGATAGTAGCCGCGCGTATCTAGTCTCAGGCCACGACCGGATGAGCACAGCGTACAGTGGCCGAAATACCCAAGTTGCCAAGGGGGGCCCCGCACACGACTCTAGTTTGGACCAACACTCAAATCGAGCACTGGCCCAGGGGGGTTGAATTAATTAAGCCTCGGGTTAATTACTCCCTCGGAAAGTTTTAGTTGTTTAGGCGAATAGTACCAATGTTGGGACTTGCTGGAAAAGACTTAGCACTCAGCGGTTTATCAAGGGGGTTCCCATACACCCCAACCGTGTTAGGAACGCATAATCAAGGAACATAACACCGGTTTATACGGTTCCTAACGGCATGAGTGGAACAAATCACCAAGCAAAAGGCTTAGCCTTCCACCCTTGCCAATATATAGATGATTTCAATTTAAGCATTTATATAGTGTGATATAACCCAACCAAACTTCAACATGAAGCAAGCATCTTCGATCTTCACCTGTAACTAGCAATGCTATAAGAAGGGCTGAGCGAAGCGTACTTAGCCAAGCAACGGTTTGCATAGGTAGGGTGGTTAAACATGGCAATGGTTACAAGTAGGAGGCTGACAAGAAGATCATGGGCATCGAGGCAAAACTATAGAGCGGAACTACTAGCAATAGGCAAAGATAGTAATGTTATCGGGGTTCGGTCATCTTGCCTGAAGAGAAGTCGTTCGGATCGTAAGAAGGGTCCTCATGCTCAAACTCGTTGGTAACCTCGTGCTCGAACTCGTACTCGGTCTCAGCTTACGGCTCTAAACAAAACAATCACACCAAGCACAAATCAACAAGATGCAATGCGCACTCGAAAATGATGGATGCATGATGGATGCACTAAGGATGCACACGGAGCACGTAAAATAGCACTCAAGCAAAACACCTCAAAACATGATAACAATATGAAATTATGAATCTACACAGAAAATCAATCAAGTTTCATATAAGACTCGCTGAAATCGGAGTTACGGGCTAAAAGTTATGCCCGAAACAAGAAATGAGCGAAAGCTGAAAATTACAGCAACATAGCAACTTCGGAGCACAAAATAATTAAGCTACAGCACTCAAACAACATGGCAAAGACCTAGAACACAAACTCGACATATAATACAGCAACTAAGTCCAAAGATGCACCCCCAAAGGAGTCACGGTTCAATAGTAATGAGCATGGACATATTGAACTTGACAATAAAATTCTGACAGCAGAATTTTATTGAAACTTTGGAGCAAAAGATAAACATGCTTCAGCCACTTAAATAAACATGTGAGAACATGAATGGAAAGCCAACAATGTATACTACAAGGAACAATCAAGATCCACTCCAAAACTAACATGTTTTGTCCTAGAACATCACACGAACATGGCATCGGAACGTTACAGATTCCAGACTTAGTGAAAAACCACTAAGTCCTAAAACAGCAATTTCATCATGGCATCTAAAAGAGCAAGTTTAAGTCACCTCGAAACTAAACATGGCAAGTGGTAAGCACCTCATCAAAGTACACATGATGGTGATTCCGAAACACACAAGCATGCATCATGGAGATAAACACAACGATAGCAATGAGCTCAACAAGATGCGATTTCATAACAAGTGAAACAACATCACAGCCACATGGCATTTTGCAATGATGATAAACATGACAAGAATAAATCTATCATGCAACCTAACACATACAACATGTAGATCATGGCAAGACGAACACGTGGACATGTCATTTGCATCATTCGGACAAACGAGCTAAAAGATATCACATGGCAAAGATGACATAAAAACATCACATAGCAGCAGTTTATATCACGATGCACTCTTGCAACAGCAAAACAAGCACCTAGACAATCTCTAACATGCATGGCACAAGAAGATAAAACGTAGTGCTATTCACCACGAACGTCTGGACATGCTATTTGCGCGAAACGGATAATCACACAAAAAGTTAGAGCAGTTATAAGATTGCATCACAGATCAAAACTACAAGTAGATCTAGGGTTTTTTTGAAATAACCTCGGAACTGCAGAAAAAAGACGGCCCGGTGGAAGCAGCTCGGGGCGGCGGCCCGCGCGGCGGAGGGGCTTCGGCCCGCGGCTGAAGCGGCGCGGCCCAGCTGGCTGGATCCGGGACTGGGCCTTCGGCGGCGGAGGGAGTGGCCGGCCCACCGAGGCGCGCTGGCGACGGGGGGGCTGCGGCCCAGGCAGTGCAGTGCGGGAGTCCGGCCCGGTGGCGGGGCGGCCTGGCCGACCTGGAGGCGCGGGCGAGGGGCGGCCCAGCTCGGGGAGGTGGCGGCGCGAGCCCGCCTGGAGGGAGCAGCTGTGCGGCGATGAGGTGGGGAGGCGGCGCACGGGCCTCGGGCGGCGGTGAAGGCCCAAGAGGAGGGGAGGCACTGGAGCCTGGCTGGGCTCTCGGGCTGCTGCGGGAGACGGCGCGCTGACGAGTGGAGGGAGGAGTGACGATGTGGTCCAGGGCCTTCGGGCCGGTGAAGCGGTCCACCACGGCGATGCGGGAGGATTCGATCGAAGCGGGCGCCCCAGCTCGATGCGGGAGGAGGCGTTGACCCTGGATCCTGCCCGATCCAGGGGCTGGCGGCGGCGATCTGCTGGTTCGGCGGCGGGGAAAAAGAGGAGATCTTCTAAGTGGCGATTTGGGACTGGTTGATCTAAAAAAATAGGGAGAAGGGGAAAGAAGCTAGGGATGCTAAAAATAGACTAGGGGGTCTATTATATAGCAGATTTCTAGGGTTAGGGGGGATTTAGGTGTGCTGGGAGCCCTCCGATCGCGATCCGACGGATCCGATCGCGGGGGTAGTTTAGATGGGCCTAGGAGAGGGTAATCGGCTGCATGAAGGGGTGTTTCTGGGCCACAAGTGAAGGCACTTTGGACCCACACGAATAACTGTTGGGAAAGCAAACGGAGTCCAAACGCGACGAGATTTGAGAGGCGGGTTGCACACAACAAAACAACAACACACAACAACAACCCCGCGGCACACCGGTAACGTTACACGCCCAAACACCAAAGTAGGTCTACGGGACGTCACGGACACGTGAGGGAGCTCCGGAACGCGAAACGGACAACGGGAAGGAACGCGTGGAACCGGATGCAACTGACAACACAAATGCAATGCGATGCACATGTCTACATGATATGAATGAATGCCACACACTCACACAACAAAACGACGAAAACCCGAAAGACAAAGAACCCGGAATGGAAATAGATGAAGCCGGAGATATATTATATACTCAAAAGGGAAAGTATTACATCCGGGGCATTACAAATTCTCCTCTACTACAAAAAGATCTCGTCCCGAGATCTAGGACTGGAAAAAAGGAAGGGTACTCGGAACGAAGATGATCTTCTCGTTCCCACGTAGGCTCTCGATCGGTGTGATGTGACCACTTGACTTTCAAGAATTTGATGGACTTGTTGCGGGTCTTGCGTTCGGTTTCTTCGAGAATGGCAACTGGATGCTCTCGGTAAGACAGGTCTTATTGAAGATCAATCCCTTCAAACGGAATCATGCGCTCAGGTGCCTTGAGGCATTTGCGAAGTTGAGACACATGGAACACATCATGAACATTGGCGAAGTTGGGAGGGAGCTCAAGTTGATAGGCTAGATCGCCTCTCTTGCCAAGAATCTTGAAAGGCCCGACGTATCTAGGAGCAAGCTTTCCTTTGATACCGAATCTTTGGGTGCCTTTCATCGGAGAAACACGGAGATAGACATGATCACCGATGTTGAAAGCCAAATCACGATGCTTGTCGTCATAGTAGCTCTTCTGACGCGACTGAGCGGCCTTGAGATTCTCACGTATGACTTTGCACATTTCTTCGGCTTCTGAGATCAAGTCATTGCCAAGAAGTTGACGTTCGCCTGTTTCAGACCAGTTGAGAGGGGTACGGCACTTTCTGCCATAGAGGATTTCAAACGGAGCTTTGCCGGCACTTGCTTGAAAGCTATTGTTGTAAGAGAACTCGGCAAATGGAAGGCAGTCTTCCCATTTCATGCCAAAGGATATGACACAGGCTCTGAGCATGTCTTCTAGAATCTGATTCACGCGCTCGACTTGACCACTAGTCTGAGGGTGAAATGCAGTGCTGAACCTGATCTTAGTGCCCATGGCGGACTGAAAGGAGTCCCAGAACCTTGATGTGAACAAACTTCCACGGTCTGAGGATATAACTTGAGGAATGCCATGTAGGGACACAATTCTGGAAGTGTACAGCTCTGCCAATTGAGCTGCATTGATTGATTCTTTGACTGGAAGAAAGTGAGCGACTTTGGTAAGCTTGTCAATCACCACAAAGATAGCATCATTTCCTCGCTTGGATTTAGGAAAACCCGTGACGAAGTCCATTTCAATGTGGTCGAACTTCCACTCGGGAATAGGAAGAGGTTGGAGAAGACCGGCTGGACGTTGATGTTCTGCTTTCACTCTTCTGCATACATCACATTCATTCACGAATTGGGCAATTTCCCTTTTCATGCGTGTCCACCAGTAAGATTGCTTGAGATCTTGATACATCTTGGAACTGCCAGGATGAATGGAAAGGAGAGAATCATGAGCTTCTTCCATTATGAGCTTCCTGAGATCACCTTTGGGAACAACGAGTCTGTCCTCGAAGAACAAGGTATCTCTCTCATCAACACGGAAGCACTTGTATTTCGGAATGCCCTTAGCAATAGCATGTTTCACCTTCTTCACCATGGTATCACTGAGCTGGGCCTCACGGACTTGATCTTCCAAGGTAGGAGCAACTTGAAGATTTGCAAGAAAACCCTGCGGAACAACTTGGAGGTTGAGTTTCCTGAATGCTTCGCAAAGCTCAGGCTGGTACGGCTTGATAAGAAGGCTGTTGCAATATGCCTTTCTGCTCAAAGCATCTGCAATCACATTCGCCTTGCCAGGAGTGTATTCAATGCTGGGATTATACTCTTGGATCATTTCAACCCAACGAGTCTGGCGGAGGTTCAGATGCGGCTGTGTGAAGATGTACTTCAAGCTCTTGTGATCAGTGAAGATGTCGACCTTTCTGCCCAACAACAGATGTCTCCACGTAATCAAAGCATGTACCACAGCTGCTAGCTCGAGATCATGTGTGGGATAGTTCTTCTCACTTGGCTTGAGCTGACGAGAAGTGTATGCCACAATTCTCTTATCTTGCATAAGCACACCACCAAGACCTTGAAGAGAAGCATCACAGAAAACTTCATAGGGCTTCGATTCATCTGGAGGAGTCAGAACTGGAGCAGAGACGAGCTTTTCTTTGAGAGTTTTGAATGCCACTTCACACTCTGGAGACCAAAAGTATTTGACATTCTTCTGAAGCAAGTTGGAAAGAGGCTTGGCAATCTTGGAGAAGTTCTCAACGAACCTTCTGCAATAGCTGGCAAGACCCAGAAAACTGCGGAGTTGCTTGACGTTCTGAGGAGCTTCCCAGTTGACAATTGCTTCAACTTTCTCGGGATTAACTGCAATACCGTCAGCTGAGATGATATGGCCCAGGTACAAAACCTTATCGAGCCAAAACTCGCACTTGGAGAACTTGGCATAGAATTTATGCTCTCGGAGTCGATCAAGAACCAGACGTAAGTGCTTTTCGTGATCTTCTTCATTCTTGGAAAACACCAGAATATCATCCAGATACACAAGCACAAACTCGCCAGTATAGGGGTTGAAGATGTAATGCATCATCCTCGAAAAGGTAGGAGGAGCATTGGCGAGACCAAAAGACATGACGGTATACTCGTATGAACCGTAGCTCGTTCTGAAGGCCGTCTTGGGAATGTCTTCCTCGCGAATGCGAATTTGATGATAGCCCATTCGGAGATCGAGCTTAGAGAACACTTTAGCTCCTTTGAGCTGCTCGAAGAGTTCGTTGATGTTGGGGAGCGGATACTTGTTCTTTATTGTCTTCTTGTTCAATGGCCGGTAGTCAACACAGAGACGCTCCGTGCCATCTTTCTTCTTGACAAATAAGACACCACAGCCCCAAGGAGACGTACTAGGTCTGATGAGACCCATACTCTCCTGTTTATCAAGTTGTTTCTTCAATTCCTTCAATTCATCCGGAGAGAGCTTGTACGGACGCCGGCATGCTGGCTCAGTACCCGGCTCGAGTTCAGTAACGAATTCCACCTGACGGTGTGGAGGCATGCCTGGAAGTTCTTCAGGAAAGACGTCTTGATATTCGTTCACCACCGGAATTTGAGATATGGCATTAATTTCGCCCTTATCATTGAGAGAGAAAAGCCTGATAGTGTTATCCCTGGAGGCAAAGATAATCACATCTTCATCAGGATGAGTCATCTTGACTTCCTTCTGTGCACAATCAATGTGAGCATCATGCTGAGAAAGCCAATCCATTCCGAGGATGAGGTCAATGTCAGAATTACCAAGAACCACCAGATTAGCCAGAAATCGATAATCACCCATGCGAATAGACACATTCGGAACAAAGTTGTTGGAGTTCATGAGCAAACCCGGAGAAAGCACAGACATCGGACTCGGCAAAGCTTGCAATGGCATATCATGTGACAATGCAAAAGGTCTTGACATGAAAGAATGTGAAGCACCTGAATCAAACAAGACTTTAGCAGGTATAGAGTTCACTGAGAGGTTACCCAAAATGACATCAGAAGAATTCTCCACTTCAGCTGCACTCATCAGATTGACCCTTGCAGACTTTGGATCATGCTTGACAATCGTTGTACTGACAGGCGGAGGAGGAGGAAGGCACTTCGGATTAGGACATCTGTTGGCATAGTGTAATGCCCAGGATGGAGTTATACCTCCTACGTGTCGAGGCACGACTTAAAGGCATAAATCCATCCTAGAATGATCTCAAGTTTGGTATCTTTGCACGACTCATGTAAAAGAGGGATTAAATTGCAAAAGGAGATAGTTGGCTTACACTCGCCACTTCACACAATACATTACATAAGCAATCATCATTCAAAACATCACAACCCGACTACGGGTGAAGATCCAAAGAAAGATACCAAACAACATAAAGCCACAGGTAAGGATGGCAATGGGTCGGGTTTGGATCGGGTTGAACAATATCAAATCCATATCCATATCCATGAAGACAGTCTTTGCCCGCCCATGAAAAAATCCATGGGTGAGAAATTATGTCCATGTCCAAACCCGATGGATATCCATACCCACTGGATATCCATTGGGTCCTATCTAGACATATAAATAAGACATAACACAATGTTAACATAAGATTTTCCATTCTTCACTTCGTGACAGGCTAGGCTTCACTTATGGTAAATCAACGTTCACTAACAACATAAGATCATTTAGTATTTTTCTAACAAATGAGAATGACGAGTCATTTAACAAGGAGATAAAAATAAGGGAAGGGCATTGGGGTATGTTACAGTAGGGATTGAATGTCAACCAATAAACATTATGACGAGGATTGTGTAATTTCGTTTGCATGTTTTGGATAACAAAGTGTAAAATTGCAGTGGAAATGTGACTGTGGGGTAGGGATAGTAGGTTTTTGCCATTAAGTCATACTATCAGGTCGGGTTTGGATATACCCACGGGTACAAGATTATATCCATGCCCTATCCACGAGTAATCGGGTCGGGTTTGGACGCTGCCCATGGACACAAAAGCATATCCAAACCCTATCCATTCAGGTCGGATATCCATGGATATCCATGTCCATGGATAAAATTGCCATCCTTAGCCACAGGTCAGGATCGAATCCTAGTAGAAACCACTACTGATCGTCGAAGCGTCACAAACAAACAGCCAAACTCTTCATCGAGCTCCCGATGAAGTACTTGAACCAGCTCCTGCATCAAACTCGGCTGAACCTGCATCTGGTGTGGTGAAGTAACTGTGAGCCACAGAGGACTCAGCAATCCCGTTCCCGGGTAACACGACTATTTAAGCCTTGGGTGAGGACAAGGCTGAAGAAAGAACGAGAGGTGAATGAACAACAAGAGTCTGCAGCAGCAACTAGCACTAACTTACGTAAAAGAGAGCGAGAAGAGAAGTGCATCGGTCGAAAGATGATCACGAAGTGATCCTAACTAAAGCCGGTCAAACATAACCCCGCCGTGTTCAACTCCCGAATCCCTATTCGGAAATTGACAGTCACGGTACACACGCTGGTAGTGTATTAGAACATTGTGTCAAGTTTTCTACAACCGGAATTAACAAGCTCCCATCTGCCACATAACCGCGGGCACGGCTTTCGAAAGTTCAAACCCTGCAGGGGTGTTCCAACTTGACCCATTACAAGCCCACGATCCGCGGAGTCGCAACTCCATAGGTGGGAAGACCCGAGTATTCTCGGAATCCCGTGCTCAAGTTAAACCGAACTAAGGTAAGGCTAATCCAGCAAATCCTCCCGGCGTGTCGACACCCTGATAGTAGCCGCGCGTATCTAAGTCTCAGGACACGACCGGATGGGCGATTCTACAGGACCCAATCCTCGAGTTTCCCCGTGGTGGTTCCCGCAGACTCCCCGTTTGGGACCAACACCATCGGCACTGGCCCCCCCTGCTATGTAGAAATAAAGGATCCTCGAGGGAGCGACCCCCTATGCAAATTTAATTAATTAATTAAGTAGTTATTATGAGGCAAATAGTACCAAATGTTGGGACTTGCTGGAAAAGACTTAGCACTTAGCGGTTTATCAAGGGGGTCCCATACACCCCAACCGTGTTAGGAACGCATAATCAAGGAACATAACACCGGTTTATACGGTTCCTAACGGCATGAGTGGAACAAAACACCAAGCAAAAGGCTTAGCCTTCCACCCTGCCAGTATATAGATGATTTCATTTTTAAGCATTTATATAGTGTGATATAACCCAACCAAACTTCAACATGAAGCAAGCATCTTCAGTCTTCACCTGCAACTAACAATGCTATAAGAGGGGCTGAGCGAAGCATACTTAGCCAAGCAGCGGTTTGCATAGGTAGGTTGGTTAAACATGGCAATTGGTTACAAGTAGGAGGCTGACAAGAAAGACATGGGCATCGAAGCAAAACTATAGAGGGGAACTACTAGCAATAGGCAAAGATAGTAATGGTATCCGGGTTCGGTCATCTTGCCTGGGATTCCACAAGGGAGAAGAACGGATCCAAGAAGAAGACGGAGCAACAGTCGAGCGGAACCTCACAACTCCGGAACGAAACCGAAGCTAACAAGAGAAGCAACCGGAAAGAAAGAAACAACACGGTAAACACACAAGCATAGACATGGCATAAGATGCACAAACAAGTATGATGCATGTCCGGTTTAATTATGCAAGGCATGGCAAAGTGCACAACAAAACTACAAGTTAAGTGGAGATCAATATGCAACGAGTTGCATATTGACGAAACACCACATTTAATTATTTAATTGAATCTCGTTATTTACAAGACAAGATTAAAATGTTTTTAACATGGCAAGAGGTGAAGCTTAATAAAACTATACTAACTAGGCAATTTAAATGAGGCCGGAGAAGAACAACAACATGTCCGGAAAATCCCCATGAGCAAGTTTAATAATTATAAGCAAACCACAATTAAACATTCTCATGTTGTTATCATGATGCGGATGACATGATCAAGTTTATGCAAGTTTTTATTAGAAGGTTGACATAAAAGATAAGAAGCATTTGTCACCGTGGTGGAACGAAAAAGGGTGCCACGGCAACGATCCGAAAACGATGCAACGGCATCATATCGGTTCCGGTAACTCGTTGAGAGACCGGTGCAAAAGAAAGATGGCGTGGGAGAGTCAAACGAGATGAAAGGTGGGGCGATCCCGTTGCCAGGTTCCCACGAGTCGGTGACGAGGCAACCGAGGAACATGACAAAAGGTCGGAACGGGCACGATGCACACAAGGGGAACATTTCATACAACCACAACAAGCATCACACGGGTCACGTCTCGGGGTTATACCTTTGAAGCGTGCATTTCGGGGCGGTTCGAGACGTAGAGGAAGAAGGCGTAGTTGTTCTCGTGGTCGTCGTGGGAAGTAGACGTTCTCGTTTCCGAAGGGGTACTTGTCGTTCTCGAGTGCTCCGGGCATCGAGGTACTTGTACATGTAGTGGTACTTGTCGGGTCATCGTGTAGTTGAACTCGTTCATGTGGTCGTTCTCGAGCTCGTAGCCGTTCAACGTCACGTGTAGAGGTACTTGAGGGTTCTCGATCTCGCGTCGTAGTTGAACAAGGGTCCAAAAGTAGATATACCTACTGCTCCCTGGTTACTTGAGATGAACAGATAGCAGCAACAAAACAAAAACAAAAACAAAAAAAAGGAAAAAGAAGGATGCGGGTCGGCGAGCTGGAAAAGAACGGGGCCTTGCTGGAGACGTCGGTGCAGGGCCAGGGAGGCGCGCAGAGGCAGGCGGCCGCGGAGGGAGCACGTCGCGCTCGCTAGAGAGGAGCAGTCCGAGGGTGCGCGCTGGCTCGCTCGGGAGAAGAGGCGCGGCGGTCCTGCAGTCTTGGCGAACGGGGCGGCGACCGCTTCAGGCTCTGCAGGGCTTGGCGACGAGGTTAGGCCGCGGGAGCATGGCCTCTGGACGAGGAGGAGGCCGGCGACGGAGGCGGCGAACGGAGGGAGCAGCACGGGGCGTCGAGGCGCATCGGGCGCTGCGGAAGGACGACGCGCTCGTGGGGCAGGGAGCCCGCGCGCGAGGCGGCTCGTGCCAGAGGGAGACGAGGCAGGGGCGGCGCCCTGCCTTGTCGACGGGAGGGGAGGCCTGGCGCGAGGAAAGGGAGGACGAGGCCTCGGGGGAGTTTGGGTCGAGGGAGAAGAGAGATCATGTCCTGGAGCGATGGGAGGGAGAGCGAGGGAAACGGGATCGGGGGGAATGGGGTCGAGGTTTGCGGCGGTTGGGAGGAAGAGGAGAGCGATGCGCTGGGAAACAGAGTGGCGGCGCCCAGAGAGGGAGAGAGAGGGAGGAGCGAAGGGAAGCTAGGGTTCGGGGTAGTAGCGCCAGGTTGGGCCAAAGGCCTTGATGGGCCGGCGGCCTGGGCTGGGCCAGGGAGGCCTAGGGGAGGAGAGAAGGAGGAAAAGGCCTGGCGCGGCTGGCTTCTTCTTCTTTTTATTTCTTTAACAGAAATAAAAATAGAGAGAGTGCAAAAGAAATTAAGAAAAGAGGCCAGAACAGAAAATAAAATATGGAACATTTTTATAAGGCTTTACGGGATATTACCAACCCAACAAAAATAGTTCCAACAAAAAGGAAGTGCAAACTAAAACATTTAGCTTGCAATAAAAGGAGTTTGAACGGAGTCTGAATAAATGGAGGAGCCTCGAAACAACGGAAAGAAAAATAGCAAGGTTTTTGTAGGAGAACTCGAAGTGAAAAAGACATGGGGAAATTATGCAAGTGTGTTATGGGTAATTCCAAACAAATGGAATATTATTTATATAGCTCCCTAATATTGAGAGGCTTTTATATGTTATACAGAGAAGACATCCTTCCCTCGATTTAAATGGACCGAAGGTCCACACGATTTATTTGGTTGAGATGCAAAATAAAATATGACATGATGGCATGATGACATGATGCAATGCAAAAAAATAAATAACACAAGCAAAAGAAACACACGGGCAACCCGGAACATCTGGAATCTTCTGGAATCTTCTGGGACGTCGGTCTCGGGCGTCACAACTCTCCCACACTAACAGAGAATCTCGACCCGAGATCCTAGAGATATCACCGGGTAAAAAAATGGAAGAGGAAGAGGTAAAACAAAGTTGCTTCTTTGACAGACGAGTGAAACCAAGGAACCTTGAGAGGTTGACCAAAATGAAAGAAGAATACAACGGAGATGAATGAAGTTAAGAGCACTCCGGTAAAAGGAGGAACAAGGAACATTATGAGAACCTTGAAGGTTGAAAGATATGAATCAAGAGCTCACGGACGAAAAGAATATGAAACCGCAACGGTATAACCAAGGAATAAGATTGACAGAATTTGGACAGCACTCCGTCTGAAAATGGATTGAAATGAACAAGAACTTGAGAAGATTGAATGATACTTGATGAAAACAACAGCATATTGCCTCCGAAACAATTAAAAGAACGGCACAAGGGTTAAGAAAGACTCAGACAGCACTCCGGTTGAAAGATAGGCAAAAACTAGATAAGATGACGGAACTTGAATGAAGAATACAACACTCCAGTTAAATGATAAGCAAGGGAAAGAACATGATCTTGACAAAAAACGAGATGATGGTCGAAGAGAGCAATATCACAAAGCCTCCGGAATGAAAGAATAGCATATAATCAATGAAAGAAAAGAATGGAGAAGAAAATGACAACTTCTCTCAAAATGAATTAGGAAAACCTCCTTACGAAGAAGGGTTGAACGGAGTTGTTGGAAACTCAACAACAAAAGAATAAGCTTCATGTGGGCTTATGGAAAACATCTCAAAATTAAGAGGTGACAACCAGCCACTAATGAAAAACAATTGATTGGATTAAGAACAACAAGGAGACGATAAACTTAATTCACCGGAATGAAAAATGAAGAACTTGGGTCATTTATGAGCACCACAATAACAACAATCCTTAGGGAAAACTTTTAGGTGAAATACAACCCAAGATAACTCCAATGAATAAATTGAAGGGTTGAAAAGATCTCCTAAAGAGAAAGGAATGATGGTTTTAATTATCTCATTCTTGATAACTCTTGAATCATGAAACATGAAGGAATTGTGAGAATGACATAACACCATCTGAAAAGACAAGGTAGAAAGAATTGCAATTGGAATGCATGATGAAGAATGCTTAAGCTCCAACAAGAATCCTGATGAAAACTTCGAGGATGAATTAAATGATGATGAACCACCATGAGAACTCCGGTAATGAAAGCATGAGAAGTGGAAGATGAAAAGAATAAGATTCAAGGCCTGCGATGAATTAGATGGAGCTTGAAATGATATAATTGAAATAACTTGGAGCTCCGGAAAACAAGATGAAGAATTTAGAACCAAGGATATGATATGATTGACAAGCTCCAGACAAAAGAATTAAATCACCTTGAAGGAATAAGAATAAGAATTATGTCATGCTTCTCCTTCACCAATTTAAATTGGCGACAAGCAATGGATTTGGCATACTACTTATTCTCATAGGAAAGAATTAAACAGAGATCTCGCACAAACTTGGGTAAATATTCAACGAAGCACCGGTAGGATGATGAAAAGAACAAATGAATTGAAACGAAAACAACGGAAGGGTAATCTTGAAAGAACCACCGTAAAAAATATGGAGACGAACGAAGAGACATCAATGAAGATTATTTGGAGGACGAAGTTGAAAACTGAGAACGAAGAAATATTCTGAAATGATGGCCTTCGGAGGATCACAAAGAAAAGAATTCAAGAATTGCTCTGAAGGGGCATGAAAACGATTCCCACAATCGAAAACAATTATGAGGATGGCATGAAGCTAGAACCACAACTCTTGAGAGAACGGGCCAAGATTTAAGAGAAACACTTCTCCGGTCTTCAAATGTTGAGAATGAAGACGAGAAATGTCATGAAGAATTGTTGAGCACTCCGGAATGAAGAATTAAAAAGGTTGAACCAATGATGAAAAAAAAAGAATTTGAAAGCGATATTGGAGAAGGCATGTGACTGATGGAAATCATTCTTACGTCACACTTTGAAAAGAATTTGAGTATAACTCCGGAAAACATAGAAGAGTCAGGTAAGATCCTGGGAAAAGACCTGTGGGTTAGGGCCCACTCAAAAGAAGTCACCGTTGAAAAGATTGCTTAAGAGATATTGCACCGGTTGAATAAATGACTAGAATAAGATAACAATCCTCAAAATAACTTGAACGGATTAAGAATGGAAACACGAATCTTCAAGATATCTTTAGCACTCCGGATATGAATAACAAGAGGAGAATGATTAATTGGTGCACCGGAATAAGAAAGCATTGTGAAAAGAGGAAAAGGATAAGATCAACACCGAAATCTTGAATTACAACCACCGGCAGAATTAGAGAAGAAAAGAATGATGAACTTGAAACTCTTGAGCATCTTCACGATAATCACCGGATAAGAACATTGAAGGAAATGAAAGAAGAAACATCACATGAATAAAATGGATATTTCATTAGAGAATTGCTGGCTCCAAGAAGAAGAAGGGTGGGAGGGTGGGGAAAAACAAAGACAACTTGGGATGAACAAAATGGACACCGGTTGAAAAGAATTTAACATGACCATCTTGATGATCAAGAAGGACCTGCATTCCCATAGAAATATGAGAATACCGATTAGTAAAGGTATGGAATCAACATTTGACATCGAAGCAACTCGAATACCAGAATCAAAACAAAAACAAAAGATAGATATGCAACATGATCTTCACAATATCATCCGAACAGAGAATTGAACGAATGAATTCCGCAGTTACATCAACTTGACGAGAAGCCACTTGGAGAACAAAGTAAATAAAAGGAACAAGGATCAGATAGAACAAATACAAGATAGAAGTTTCGTTCGACATCTTCGTGCTGAAAGCTCATGGAACTTGTTACAAAAGGGTTTTGTCATCCCCGGATCAGCATAGCCAAGGACCCTTTAAGATGCAACTCTCGATCAGAACAAGTCAATAAAACCACTTCACTCAATGTAGAACCCCAAACTTCATATCGAGCATCCGTTGGAAGAATGCCTAGAACTACTAGATGAACCCACCTATAGATTTCCGAAAGTTTCCAGTTATGCAATCAGGTGTTGGGGATACACGGGAAGCACCGCGCAATCAACTCTAAACCTACATCCAGGTGTATCCATCCTTCAACACATAACCAGTCTTTCTCGGAAACTGTTTACCTCGGACCTTCGAAAAGCATCCACTATAACAAGCTATGGCAATACTCTCGAACTACCTCCCCAGTACTGGGTGATGTCGGGGTTATCTTGCCACTGGCCGTATAGGAGAGATTTTCGATGTCGGCCGTCTTAAGTATTTAGTACTGCCGCGATATGCTTGTTACAATGATACCCCGAAGCTCAACTCCTCGGGAACAGGAGGCATCGAGAACAATATCCTTGTCACAAGAACATCGAAACAATCCCAGAATACTCGCGGGATCCTAAAAAAAATTTGGTGCAATTTTTGAAAGTAGAAGAGGTAAGAGTAATCGTCAGGAGTCCTCACGAGAGAGAAAGGGGATGAGAAGCAAAGAAATCCTACTCTCCGATATAATATAGGACTCAAAAAGTTTTCAGTGTGTGCCTAGACTCAACCGTCAACGATTCGATCAATCAGTGGGGCTTCTAGGTCGGAGAAGGCTCTGATACCAACTTGTAATGCCCAGGATGGAGTTATACCTCCTAAGTGTCGAGGCACGACTTAAAGGCATAAATCCATCCTAGAATGATCTCAAGTTTGGTATCTTTGCACGACTCATGTAAAAGAGGGATTAAATTGCAAAAGGAGATAGTTGGCTTACACTCGCCACTTCACACAATACATTACATAAGCAATCATCATTCAAAACATCACAACCCGACTACGGGTGAAGATCCAAAGAAAGATACCAAACAACATAAAGCCACAGGTCAGGATCGAATCCTAGTAGAAACCACTACTGATCGTCGAAGCGTCACAAACAAACAGCCAAACTCTTCATCGAGCTCCCGATGAAGTACTTGAACCAGCTCCTGCATCAAACTCGGCTGAACCTGCATCTGGTGTGGTGAAGTAACTGTGAGCCACAGAGGACTCAGCAATCCCGTTCCCGGGTAACACGACTATTTAAGCCTTGGGTGAGGACAAGGCTGAAGAAAGAACGAGAGGTGAAGGAACAACAAGAGTCTGCAGCAGCAACTAGCACTAACTTACGTAAAAGAGAGCGAGAAGAGAAGTGCATCGGTCGAAAGATGATCACGAAGTGATCCTAACTAAAGCCGGTCAAACATAACCCCGCCGTGTTCAACTCCCGAATCCCTATTCGGAAATTGACAGTCACGGTACACACGCTGGTAGTGTATTAGAACATTGTGTCAAGTTTTCTACAACCGGAATTAACAAGCTCCCATCTGCCACATAACCGCGGGCACGGCTTTCGAAAGTTCAAACCCTGCAGGGGTGTTCCAACTTGACCCATTACAAGCCCACGATCCGCGGAGTCGCAACTCCATAGGTGGGAAGACCCGAGTATTCTCGGAATCCCGTGCTCAAGTTAAACCGAACTAAGGTAAGGCTAATCCAGCAAATCCTCCCGGCGTGTCGACACCCTGATAGTAGCCGCGCGTATCTAAGTCTCAGGA
>LR738710.1:630076327-630089330 GCA_902687465.1 Secale cereale
ATCTCGACCCGAGATCCTAGAGATATCACCGGGTAAAAAAATGGAAGAGGAAGAGGTAAAACAAAGTTGCTTCTTTGACAGACGAGTGAAACCAAGGAACCTTGAGAGGTTGACCAAAATGAAAGAAGAATACAACGGAGATGAATGAAGTTAAGAGCACTCCGGTAAAAGGAGGAACAAGGAACATTATGAGAACCT
The DNA here is from genome assembly GCA_902687465.1 of Secale cereale. Classification (NCBI taxonomy): domain Eukaryota; kingdom Viridiplantae; phylum Streptophyta; class Magnoliopsida; order Poales; family Poaceae; genus Secale; species Secale cereale. The sequence continues at coordinate 630,076,526 of LR738710.1, forward strand.
TGAAGGTTGAAAGATATGAATCAAGAGCTCACGGACGAAAAGAATATGAAACCGCAACGGTATAACCAAGGAATAAGATTGACAGAATTTGGACAGCACTCCGTCTGAAAATGGATTGAAATGAACAAGAACTTGAGAAGATTGAATGATACTTGATGAAAACAACAGCATATTGCCTCCGAAACAATTAAAAGAACGGCACAAGGGTTAAGAAAGACTCAGACAGCACTCCGGTTGAAAGATAGGCAAAAACTAGATAAGATGACGGAACTTGAATGAAGAATACAACACTCCAGTTAAATGATAAGCAAGGGAAAGAACATGATCTTGACAAAAAACGAGATGATGGTCGAAGAGAGCAATATCACAAAGCCTCCGGAATGAAAGAATAGCATATAATCAATGAAAGAAAAGAATGGAGAAGAAAATGACAACTTCTCTCAAAATGAATTAGGAAAACCTCCTTACGAAGAAGGGTTGAACGGAGTTGTTGGAAACTCAACAACAAAAGAATAAGCTTCATGTGGGCTTATGGAAAACATCTCAAAATTAAGAGGTGACAACCAGCCACTAATGAAAAACAATTGATTGGATTAAGAACAACAAGGAGACGATAAACTTAATTCACCGGAATGAAAAATGAAGAACTTGGGTCATTTATGAGCACCACAATAACAACAATCCTTAGGGAAAACTTTTAGGTGAAATACAACCCAAGATAACTCCAATGAATAAATTGAAGGGTTGAAAAGATCTCCTAAAGAGAAAGGAATGATGGTTTTAATTATCTCATTCTTGATAACTCTTGAATCATGAAACATGAAGGAATTGTGAGAATGACATAACACCATCTGAAAAGACAAGGTAGAAAGAATTGCAATTGGAATGCATGATGAAGAATGCTTAAGCTCCAACAAGAATCCTGATGAAAACTTCGAGGATGAATTAAATGATGATGAACCACCATGAGAACTCCGGTAATGAAAGCATGAGAAGTGGAAGATGAAAAGAATAAGATTCAAGGCCTGCGATGAATTAGATGGAGCTTGAAATGATATAATTGAAATAACTTGGAGCTCCGGAAAACAAGATGAAGAATTTAGAACCAAGGATATGATATGATTGACAAGCTCCAGACAAAAGAATTAAATCACCTTGAAGGAATAAGAATAAGAATTATGTCATGCTTCTCCTTCACCAATTTAAATTGGCGACAAGCAATGGATTTGGCATACTACTTATTCTCATAGGAAAGAATTAAACAGAGATCTCGCACAAACTTGGGTAAATATTCAACGAAGCACCGGTAGGATGATGAAAAGAACAAATGAATTGAAACGAAAACAACGGAAGGGTAATCTTGAAAGAACCACCGTAAAAAATATGGAGACGAACGAAGAGACATCAATGAAGATTATTTGGAGGACGAAGTTGAAAACTGAGAACGAAGAAATATTCTGAAATGATGGCCTTCGGAGGATCACAAAGAAAAGAATTCAAGAATTGCTCTGAAGGGGCATGAAAACGATTCCCACAATCGAAAACAATTATGAGGATGGCATGAAGCTAGAACCACAACTCTTGAGAGAACGGGCCAAGATTTAAGAGAAACACTTCTCCGGTCTTCAAATGTTGAGAATGAAGACGAGAAATGTCATGAAGAATTGTTGAGCACTCCGGAATGAAGAATTAAAAAGGTTGAACCAATGATGAAAAAAAAAGAATTTGAAAGCGATATTGGAGAAGGCATGTGACTGATGGAAATCATTCTTACGTCACACTTTGAAAAGAATTTGAGTATAACTCCGGAAAACATAGAAGAGTCAGGTAAGATCCTGGGAAAAGACCTGTGGGTTAGGGCCCACTCAAAAGAAGTCACCGTTGAAAAGATTGCTTAAGAGATATTGCACCGGTTGAATAAATGACTAGAATAAGATAACAATCCTCAAAATAACTTGAACGGATTAAGAATGGAAACACGAATCTTCAAGATATCTTTAGCACTCCGGATATGAATAACAAGAGGAGAATGATTAATTGGTGCACCGGAATAAGAAAGCATTGTGAAAAGAGGAAAAGGATAAGATCAACACCGAAATCTTGAATTACAACCACCGGCAGAATTAGAGAAGAAAAGAATGATGAACTTGAAACTCTTGAGCATCTTCACGATAATCACCGGATAAGAACATTGAAGGAAATGAAAGAAGAAACATCACATGAATAAAATGGATATTTCATTAGAGAATTGCTGGCTCCAAGAAGAAGAAGGGTGGGAGGGTGGGGAAAAACAAAGACAACTTGGGATGAACAAAATGGACACCGGTTGAAAAGAATTTAACATGACCATCTTGATGATCAAGAAGGACCTGCATTCCCATAGAAATATGAGAATACCGATTAGTAAAGGTATGGAATCAACATTTGACATCGAAGCAACTCGAATACCAGAATCAAAACAAAAACAAAAGATAGATATGCAACATGATCTTCACAATATCATCCGAACAGAGAATTGAACGAATGAATTCCGCAGTTACATCAACTTGACGAGAAGCCACTTGGAGAACAAAGTAAATAAAAGGAACAAGGATCAGATAGAACAAATACAAGATAGAAGTTTCGTTCGACATCTTCGTGCTGAAAGCTCATGGAACTTGTTACAAAAGGGTTTTGTCATCCCCGGATCAGCATAGCCAAGGACCCTTTAAGATGCAACTCTCGATCAGAACAAGTCAATAAAACCACTTCACTCAATGTAGAACCCCAAACTTCATATCGAGCATCCGTTGGAAGAATGCCTAGAACTACTAGATGAACCCACCTATAGATTTCCGAAAGTTTCCAGTTATGCAATCAGGTGTTGGGGATACACGGGAAGCACCGCGCAATCAACTCTAAACCTACATCCAGGTGTATCCATCCTTCAACACATAACCAGTCTTTCTCGGAAACTGTTTACCTCGGACCTTCGAAAAGCATCCACTATAACAAGCTATGGCAATACTCTCGAACTACCTCCCCAGTACTGGGTGATGTCGGGGTTATCTTGCCACTGGCCGTATAGGAGAGATTTTCGATGTCGGCCGTCTTAAGTATTTAGTACTGCCGCGATATGCTTGTTACAATGATACCCCGAAGCTCAACTCCTCGGGAACAGGAGGCATCGAGAACAATATCCTTGTCACAAGAACATCGAAACAATCCCAGAATACTCGCGGGATCCTAAAAAAAAATTGGTGCAATTTTTGAAAGTAGAAGAGGTAAGAGTAATCGTCAGGAGTCCTCACCAGAGAGAAAGGGGATGAGAAGCAAAGAAATCCTACTCTCCGATATAATATAGGACTCAAAAAGTTTTCAGTGTGTGCCTAGACTCAACCGTCAACGATTCGATCAATCAGTGGGGCTTCTAGGTCGGAGAAGGCTCTGATACCAACTTGTAATGCCCAGGATGGAGTTATACCTCCTAAGTGTCGAGGCACGACTTAAAGGCATAAATCCATCCTAGAATGATCTCAAGTTTGGTATCTTTGCACGACTCATGTAAAAGAGGGATTAAATTGCAAAAGGAGATAGTTGGCTTACACTCGCCACTTCACACAATACATTACATAAGCAATCATCATTCAAAACATCACAACCCGACTACGGGTGAAGATCCAAAGAAAGATACCAAACAACATAAAGCCACAGGTCAGGATCGAATCCTAGTAGAAACCACTACTGATCGTCGAAGCGTCACAAACAAACAGCCAAACTCTTCATCGAGCTCCCGATGAAGTACTTGAACCAGCTCCTGCATCAAACTCGGCTGAACCTGCATCTGGTGTGGTGAAGTAACTGTGAGCCACAGAGGACTCAGCAATCCCGTTCCCGGGTAACACGACTATTTAAGCCTTGGGTGAGGACAAGGCTGAAGAAAGAACGAGAGGTGAAGGAACAACAAGAGTCTGCAGCAGCAACTAGCACTAACTTACGTAAAAGAGAGCGAGAAGAGAAGTGCATCGGTCGAAAGATGATCACGAAGTGATCCTAACTAAAGCCGGTCAAACATAACCCCGCCGTGTTCAACTCCCGAATCCCTATTCGGAAATTGACAGTCACGGTACACACGCTGGTAGTGTATTAGAACATTGTGTCAAGTTTTCTACAACCGGAATTAACAAGCTCCCATCTGCCACATAACCGCGGGCACGGCTTTCGAAAGTTCAAACCCTGCAGGGGTGTTCCAACTTGACCCATTACAAGCCCACGATCCGCGGAGTCGCAACTCCATAGGTGGGAAGACCCGAGTATTCTCGGAATCCCGTGCTCAAGTTAAACCGAACTAAGGTAAGGCTAATCCAGCAAATCCTCCCGGCGTGTCGACACCCTGATAGTAGCCGCGCGTATCTAAGTCTCAGGACACGACCGGATGGGCGATTCTACAGGACCCAATCCTCGAGTTTCCCCGTGGTGGTTCCCGCAGACTCCCCGTTTGGGACCAACACCATCGGCACTGGCCCCCCCTGCTATGTAGAAATAAAGGATCCTCGAGGGAGCGACCCCCTATGCAAATTTAATTAATTAATTAAGTAGTTATTATGAGGCAAATAGTACCAAATGTTGGGACTTGCTGGAAAAGACTTAGCACTTAGCGGTTTATCAAGGGGGTCCCATACACCCCAACCGTGTTAGGAACGCATAATCAAGGAACATAACACCGGTTTATACGGTTCCTAACGGCATGAGTGGAACAAAACACCAAGCAAAAGGCTTAGCCTTCCACCCTGCCAGTATATAGATGATTTCATTTTTAAGCATTTATATAGTGTGATATAACCCAACCAAACTTCAACATGAAGCAAGCATCTTCAGTCTTCACCTGCAACTAACAATGCTATAAGAGGGGCTGAGCGAAGCGTACTTAGCCAAGCAGCGGTTTGCATAGGTAGGTTGGTTAAACATGGCAATTGGTTACAAGTAGGAGGCTGGCAAGAAAGACATGGGCATCGAAGCAAAACTATAGAGCGGAACTACTAGCAATAGGCAAAGATAGTAATGGTATCCGAGTTCGGTCATCTTGCCTGGGATTCCACAAGGGAGAAGAACGGATCCAAGAAGAAGACGGAGCAACAGTCGAGCGGAACCTCACAACTCCGGAACGAAACCGAAGCTAACAAGAGAAGCAACCGGAAAGAAAGAAACAACACGGTAAACACACAAGCATAGACATGGCATAAGATGCACAAACAAGTATGATGCATGTTCGGTTTAATTATGCAAGGCATGGCAAAGTGCACAACAAAACTACAAGTTAAGTGGAGATCAATATGCAACGAGTTGCATATTGACGAAACACCACATTTAATTATTTAATTGAATCTCGTTATTTACAAGACAAGATTAAAATGTTTTTAACATGGCAAGATGTGAAGCTTAATAAAACTATACTAACTAGGCAATTTAAATGAGGCCGGAGAAGAACAACAACATGTCCGGAAAATCCCCATGAGCAAGTTTAATAATTATAAGCAAACCACAATTAAACATTCTCATGTTGTTATCATGATGCGGATGACATGATCAAGTTTATGCAAGTTTTTATTAGAAGGTTGACATAAAAGATAAGAAGCATTTGTCACCGTGGTGGAACGAAAAAGGGTGCCACGGCAACGATCCGAAAACGATGCAACGGCATCATATCGGTTCCGGTAACTCGTTGAGAGACCGGTGCAAAAGAAAGATGGCGTGGGCGAGTCAAACGAGATGAAAGGTGGGGCGATCCCGTTGCCGGGCTCCCACGAGTCGGTGACGAGGCAACCGAGGAACATGACAAAAGGTCGGAACGGGCACGATGCACACAAGGGGAACATTTCATACAACCACAACAAGCATCACACGGGTCACGTCTCGGGGTTATACCTTTGAAGCGTGCGTTTCGGGGCGGTTCGAGACGTAGAGGAAGAAGGCGTAGTTGTTCTCGTGGTCGTCGTGGGAAGTAGACGTTCTCGTTTCCGAAGGGGTACTTGTCGTTCTCGAGTGCTCCGGGCGTCGAGGTACTTGTACATGTAGTGGTACTTGTCGGGTCATCGTGTAGTTGAACTCGTTCATGTGGTCGTTCTCGAGCTCGTAGCCGTTCAACGTCACGTGTAGAGGTACTTGAGGGTTCTCGATCTCGCGTCGTAGTTGAACAAGGGTCCAAAAGTAGATATACCTACTGCTCCCTGGTTACTTGAGATGAACAGATAGCAGCAACAAAACAATAACAAAAACAAAAAAAAAGGAAAAAGAAGGATGCGGGTCGGCGAGCTGGAAAAGAACGGGGCCTTGATGGAGACGTCGGTGTAGGGCCAGGGAGGCGCGCAGAGGCAGGCGGCCGCGGAGGGAGCCCGTCGCGCTCACTGGAGAGGAGCAGTCCGAGGCTGCGCGCTGGCTCGCTCGGGAGAAGAGGCGCGGCGGTCCTGCAGTCTTGGCGAACGGGGCGGCGACCGCTTCAGGCTCTGCAGGGCTCGGCGACGAGGTTAGGCCGCGGGAGCATGGCCTCTGGACGAGGAGGAGGCCGGCGACGGAGGCGGCGAACGGAGGGAGCAGCACGGGGCGTCGAGGCGCATCGGGCGCTGCGGAAGGACGACGCGCTCGCGGGGCAGGGAGCCCGCGCGCGAGGCGGCTCGTGCCAGAGGGAGACAAGGCAGGGGCGGCGCCCTGCCTTGTCGACGGGAGGGGAGGCCTGGCGCGAGGAAAGGGAGGACGAGGCCTCGGGGGAGTTTGGGTCGAGGGAGAAGAGAGATCCTGTCCTGGAGCGATGGGAGGGAGAGCGAGGGAAACGGGATCGGGGGGAATGGGGTCGAGGTTTGCGGCGGTTGGGAGGAAGAGGAGAGCGATGCGCTGGGAAACAGAGTGGCGGCGCCCAGAGAGGGAGAGAGAGGGAGGAGCGAAGGGAAGCTAGGGTTCGGGGTAGTAGCGCCAGGTTGGGCCAAAGGCCTTGATGGGCCGGCGGCCTGGGATGGGCCAGGGAGGCCTAGGGGAGGAGAGAAGGAGGAAAAGGCCTGGCGCGGCTGGCTTCTTCTTCTTTTTATTTCTTTAACAGAAATAAAAATAGAGAGAGTGCAAAAGAAATTAAGAAAAGAGGCCAGAACAGAAAATAAAATATGGAACATTTTTATAAGGCTTTACGGGATATTACCAACCCAACAAAAATAGTTCCAACAAAAAGGAAGTGCAAACTAAAACATTTAGCTTGCAATAAAAGGAGTTTGAACGGAGTCCGAATAAATGGAGGAGCCTCGAAACAACGGAAAGAAAAATAGCAAGGCTTTTGTAGGAGAACTCGAAGTGAAAAAGACATGGGGAAATTATGCAAGTGTGTTATGGGTAATTCCAAACAAATGGAATATTATTTATATAGTTCCCTAATATTGAGAGGCTTTTATATGTTATACAGAGAAGACATCCTTCCCTCGATTTAAATGGACCGAAGGTCCACACGATTTATTTGGTTGAGATGCAAAATAAAATATGACATGATGGCATGATGACATGATGCAATGCAAAAAAATAAATAACACAAGCAAAAGAAACACACGGGCAACCCGGAACATCTGGAATCTTCTGGAATCTTCTCGGACGTCGGTCTCGGGCGTCACACATAGTGACCCTTCTGGCCACATCTGTTGCACACCACTTCTGAGAGAGGACGGAAATGAGAACCACCTGACTTGGAGCCTTGAGACTGGAACTGCTTCTTCGACTGGTTGCTCGGGTTGGGTGGGTGGGAGAAACCACGTCCACTAGAGTTCTTGTTGTTGGAGTTGTTGGAGTTGTTGGAGTTGTTGTAAGGAGCTCGAATCACTGGAGGAGGAGGAAGCCAGAATTTCTGATGCTTCGAGACCATTTGAGACGATGAGGAAGAGTGAACGGCATCTCGAATTCTCTTCTTAGAAGCCTCCATCTTAAGCTGAGCTGCTTCTTCTTTCAAAGCCATGTTATAGAACTTGTCGAATTCATCCGGCTCGAACAAGGTGAGAGCAAGTTGAAGTTCATCTTTGAGACCTCCACGGAACTGGTAGATTTTGCTCTTGGCATCAGGAATGTCTTGCTTAGCATAGCGGGCGAGGTTTTGGAACTTGACATTATACTGATAGACTGTCATGGAGCCCTGCTTCAGGTTGCGGAATTGCTCACGCATACCCTCGATGACACTTGTAGGAATGTGGTGAGAGCGAAAGTCCTTGTAGAAATTCTCCCAAGAGATCACTTGACCTAGCCTGGAGTCTTTGTACTGCTGCCACCAATCAGCTGCTTGATCTTTGAGTTGGAAGGCTGCAAATTTCACATAATCATCTTCCTTCACGTTACTGCACTCAAAATGCTTCTTTATGTCGGTTAACCAATCTTCAGCATCAAGAGGGTCGACACAGTAACTGAAAGCTTTAGGATTGTTGGCCAAGAACTGGTTGAGAGTAGCATGGTGCTGCTGGTTGAAGTAGTTGTCTTGGTTCCCTGGAACACCCTGATTAGCTTGATTAGCTTGCATCTGCTGCATCATCTGCATCAACAACTGGGTGTTCTGAGCTGTAGTCTGCATAATCGCTCTCCAAGCCTCAGGCGGAGGAGGAGGGGAAGGAGGACGATCTGGGACCTCTTCACCCTCTGGGTTAGCGTTGGGAACCTTTTTCGGAGCCATCCTGTAAGAGATGACCACGAATCAGCAATTGATTGACAAAAGGTATAAGCTGAATCAATGGAATGAATTGCAACAAGTCTTCACAATAATCATTCGAACAATAAGAACGAATGAAATCATTCGAACAAGAGGAACGAATGAAATTCTCAGTTAAATGATAACATCAATCTTCACGAGAAGCCACATAGGGATCAAAATGAAAATAAGAAAACAACAAGGTACGGATGGGAACAAACACAAGAGAGGAGCTTTGTTCTAACATCTTTGTGCTGAAAGCATATGAACGCGTTACGAAAAGGTTTTGCAATCCCCGGATCAGCATAGCCAAGGACCCTTTAAGATGCAACTCCTGATCGGAACATCGGTCATATAACCCCTTCACTCAATGTAGAACCCCGAACTCACTAACCTCCATTCGTTGGAAGAATGCCTACGATCTACTGGATAAACCCACCTATAAATTTCCGAAAGATTCCAGTTATGCAATCAGGTGTTGGGGATACACGGGAAGCACCGCGCAATCAACTCTAAACCTACATCCAGGTGTATCCATCCTTCAACACATAACCAGACTTTCTCGGAAACTGTTTACCTCGGACCTTCGAAAAGCATCCACTATAACAAGCTATGGCAATACTCCCGAACTACCTCCCCAGTACTGGGTGATGTCGGGGTTATCTTGCCACTGGCCGTATAGGAGAGATTTTCGATGTCGGCCGTCTTAAGTATTTAGTACTGCCGCGATATGCTTGTGACGACAATCCCCGAAGCTCAACTCCCCGGGACACTGCCACAACCCCTAATGTCAGGAGGCATCGAGAACAATATCCTCGTCACAAGAACATCGAAACAATCCCAGAATACTCGCGGGATTCCTAAAAAAAATTTGGTGCAATTTTTGAAAGTAGGAGAGACAAGAGTAGTCGTCAGGAGTCCTCACCAGAGAGAAAGGGGATGAGAAGCAAAGAAATCCTACTCTCCGATATAATATAGGACTCAAAATGTTTTCAGTGTGTGCCTAGACTCGACCGTCAACGATTCGATCAATCAGTGGGGGCTCCTAGGTCGGAGAAGGCTCTGAATACCAACTTGTAATGCCCAGGATGGAGTTATACCTCCTACGTGTCGAGGCACGACTTAAAGGCATAAGTCCATCCTAGAATGATCTCAAGTTTGGTAATCTTTGCACATCTCATGTAAAAGAGGGGATTGTAAATATAAATAGTTGGCTTACACTCGCCACGTCACACAATTACATAACATGTCTCAAACATCATACATTAAGAATATCACAACCCTCTAAGGGCAAAACCAAATGTCAAGATACCAAACTTAAATAAATAAACCACAGGCGGATCGAATCCTAGTAGAAGTCTCCACTACTGATCATCCGGATATCGAACATAGTACCGACTACGCTCCTCGTCGAACTCCCAATCCAGCTCGGTGCCATCACCTGGATAGCTCACAGCTGGACCTGCATCTGGTGTGGTGAAGTAACTGTGAGCCACAGAGGACTCAGCAATCCCGTTCCCGGGTAACAAGACTATTTAAGCCTTGGGAGAGGATAAGGCTGAAGAATAGAACAAGTGTCTGCAGCAGCAACTAGCAACTAGCTTACGTGAGTGAGAGCGAGAAGAGAAAGCCTCGGTCGAGAGATGATCACGAAGTGATCCTAGCTAAAGCTCAACAACCATAACCCCTCCGTGTTCAACTCCCGAATCCCTATTCGGAAATTGACGGTCACGGAACACACGCTGGTAGTGTATTGGAAACATTGTGTCAAGTTATCTACAACCGGATATTAACAAGCTCCCATCTGCCACATAACCGCGGGCATGCTATCGAAAGTTCATAACCCTGCAGGGGTGTTCCAACTTGACCGATTACAAGCCCACGATCCACGGAGTCGCAACTCCAAAGTGGGATGACCCGAGTATCCTCGGAATCCCGTGCTCAAGATACTCCGAACTAAGGTAAGGCTAATCCAGCAAATCCTCCCGGTGTGCCGACACCCTGATAGTAGCCGCGCGTATCTAGTCTCAGGCCACGACCGGATGAGCACAGCGTACAGTGGCCGAAATACCCAAGTTGCCAAGGGGGGCCCCGCACACGACTCTAGTTTGGACCAACACTCAAATCGAGCACTGGCCCAGGGGGGTTGAATTAATTAAGCCTCGGGTTAATTACTCCCTCGGAAAGTTTTAGTTGTTTAGGCGAATAGTACCAATGTTGGGACTTGCTGGAAAAGACTTAGCACTCAGCGGTTTATCAAGGGGGTTCCCATACACCCCAACCGTGTTAGGAACGCATAATCAAGGAACATAACACCGGTTTATACGGTTCCTAACGGCATGAGTGGAACAAATCACCAAGCAAAAGACTTAGCCTTCCACCCTTGCCAATATATAGATGATTTCAATTTAAGCATTTATATAGTGTGATATAACCCAACCAAACTTCAACATGAAGCAAGCATCTTCGATCTTCACCTGCAACTAGCAATGCTATAAGAAGGGCTGAGCGAAGCGTACTTAGCCAAGCAACGGTTTGCATAGGTAGGGTGGTTAAACATGGAAATGGTTACAAGTAGGAGGCTGACAAGAAGATCATGGGCATCGAGGCAAAACTATAGAGCGGAACTACTAGCAATAGGCAAAGATAGTAATGTTATCGGGGTTCGGTCATCTTGCCTGAAGAGAAGTCGTTCGGATCGTAAGAAGGGTCCTCGTGCTCAAACTCGTTGGTAACCTCTTGCTCGAACTCGTACTCGGTCTCAGCTTCCGGCTCTAAACAAAACAATCACACCAAGCACAAATCAACAAGATGCAATGCGCACTCGAAAATGATGGATGCATGATGGATGCACTAAGGATGCACACGGAGCACGTAAAATAGCACTGAAGCAAAACACCCCAAAACATGATAACAATATGATATTATGAATCTACACAGAAAATCAATCAATCTTCATATAAGACTCGCTGAAATTGGAGTTACGGGCTAAAAGTTATGCCCGAAACAAGAAATGAGCGAAAGCTGAAAATTACAGCAACATAGCAACTTCGGAGCACAAAATAATTAAGCTACAGCACTCAAACAACATGGCAAAGACCTAGAACACAAACTAGACATATACTACAGCAACTAAGTCCAAAGGTGCACCCCCAAAGGAGTCACGGTTCAATAGCAATGAGCATGGACATATTGAACTTGACAATAAAATTCTGACAGCAGAATTTTATTGAAACTTTGGAGCAAAAGATAAACATGCTACAGCCACTTAAATAAACATGTGAGAACATGAATGGAAATCCAACAATGTATACTACAAGGAACAATCAAGATCCACTCCAAAACTAACATGTTTTGTCCTAGAACATCACACGAACATGGCATCGGAACGTTACAGATTTCAGACTTAGTGAAAAACCACTGTCCTAAAACAGCAATTTCATCATGGCATCTAAAAGAGCAAGTTTAAGTCACCTCGAAACTAAACATGGCAAGTGGTAAGCACCTCATCAAAGTACACATGATGGTGATTCCGAAACACACAAGCATGCATCATGGAGATAAACACAACGATAGCAATGAGCTCAACAAGATGGCATTTCATAACAAGTGAAACAACATCACAGCCACATGGCATTTTGCAACGATGATAAACATGACAAGAACAAATCTATCATGCAACCTAACACATACAACATGTAGAGCATGGCAAGACGAACACGTGGACATGTCATTTGCATCATTCGGACAAACGAGCTAAAAGATATCACATGGCAAAGATGACATAAAAGCATCACATAGCAGCAGTTTATATCACGATGCACTCTTGCAACAGCAAAACAAGCACCTAGACGATCTCTAACATGCATGGCACAAAAAGATAAAACGTAGTGCTATTCACCACGAACGTCTGGACATGCTATTTGCGCGAAACGGACAATCACACAAAAAGTTAGAGCAGTTATAAGATTGCATCACAGATCAAAACTACAAGTAGATCTAGGGTTTTTTTGAAATAACCTCGGAACTGCAGAAAAAAAAAACGGCCCGGTGGAAGCAGATCGGGGCGGCGGCCCGCGCGGCGGAGGGGCTTCGGCCCGCGGCTGAAGCGGCGTGGCCCAGCTG
>LR738710.1:630089674-630099869 GCA_902687465.1 Secale cereale
AGGCGGTGCAGTGCGGGAGTCCGGCCCGGTGGCGGGGCGGCCTGGCCGACCTGGAAGCGCGGGCGAGGGGCGGCCCAGCTCGGGGAGGTGGCGGCGCGAGCCTGCCTGGAGGGAGCAGCGGTGCGGCGATGAGGTGGGGAGGCGGCGCACGGGCCTCGGGCGGCGGTGAAGGCCCAAGAGGAGGGGAGGCGCTGGAGCCTGGCTGGGCTCTCGGGCTGCTGCGGGAGGCGGCGCGCTGACGAGTGGAGGGAGGAGTGACGATGTGGTCCAGGGCCTTCGGGCCGGTGAAGCGGTCCAACACGGCGATGCGGGAGGATTCGATCGAAGCGGACGCCCCAGCTCGATGCGGGAGGAGGCGTTGACCCTGGATCCTGCCCGATCCAGGGGCTGGCGGCGGCGATCTGCTGGTTCGGCGGCGGGGAAAAAGAGGAGATCTGCTAAGTGGCGATTTGGGACTGGTTGATCTAAAAAAAATAGGGAGAAGGGGAAAGAAGCTAGGGATGCTAAAAATAGACTAGGGGGTCTATTATATAGCAGATTTCTAGGGTTAGGGGGATTTAGGTGTGCTGGGAGCCCTCCGATCGCGATCCGACGGATCCGATCGCGGGGGTAGTTTAGATGGGCCTAGGAGAGGGTAGTGGGCTGCATGAAGGGGTGTTTCTGGGCCACAAGGGAAGGCACTTTGGACCCACACGAATAAGTGTTGGGAAAGCAAACGGAGTCCAAACGCGACGAGATTTGAGAGGCGGGTTGCACACAACAAAACAACAACACACACAACAACCCCGCGGCACACCGGTAACGTTACACGCCCAAACACCAAAGTAGGTCTACGGGACGTCACAGACACGTGAGGGAGCTCCGGAACGCGAAACGGACAACGGGAAGGAACGCGTGGAACCGGATGCAACCGACAACACAAATGCAATGCGATGCACATGTCTACATGATATGAATGAATGCCACACACTCACACAACAAAACGACGAAAACCCGAAAGACAAAGAACCCGGAATGGAAATAGATGAAGCCGGAGATATATTATATACTCAAAAGGGAAAGTATTACATCCGGGGCATTACAAATTCTCCTCTACTACAAAAAGATCTCGTCCCGAGATCTAGGACTGGAAAAAGGAAGGGTACTCGGAACGAAGATGATCTTCTCGTTCCCACGTAGCCTCTCGGTCGGTGTGATGTGACCACTTGACTTTCAAGAATTTGATGGACTTGTTGCAGGTCTTGCGTTCGGTTTCTTCGAGAATGGCAACTGGATGCTCTCGGTAGGACAGGTCTTGTTGAAGATCAATCTCTTCAAACGGAATCATGCACTCAGGTGCCTTGAAGCATTTGCGAAGTTGAGACACATGGAACACATCATGAACATTGGCGAAGTTGGGAGGGAGCTCAAGTTGATAGGCTAGATCGCCTCTCTTGCCAAGAATCTTGAAAGGCCCGACGTATCTAGGAGCAAGCTTTCCTTTGATACCGAATCTTTGGGTGCCTTTCATCGGAGAAACACGGAGATAGACATGATCACCGATGTTGAAAGCCAAATCACGATGCTTGCCGTCATAGTAGCTCTTCTGACGCGACTGAGCGGCCTTGAGATTCTCACGTATGACTTTGCACATTTCTTCGGCTTCTGAGATCAAGTCATTGCCAAGAAGTTGACGTTCGCCTGTTTCAGACCAGTTGAGAGGGGTACGGCACTTCTGCCATAGAGGATTTCAAACGGAGCTTTGCCGGCACTTGCTTGAAAGCTGTTGTTGTAAGAGAACTCGGCAAATGGAAGGCAGTCTTCCCATTTCATGCCAAAGGATATGACACAGGCTCTGAGCATGTCTTCTAGAATCTGATTCACGCGCTCGACTTGACCACTAGTCTGAGGGTGAAATGCAGTGCTGAACCTGATCTTAGTGCCCATGGCGGACTGAAAGGAGTCCCAGAACCTTGATGTGAACAAACTTCCACGGTCTGAGGATATAACTTGAGGAATGCCATGTAGGGACACAATTCTGGAAGTGTACAGCTCTGCCAATTGAGCTGCATTGATTGATTCTTTGACTGGAAGAAAGTGAGCGACTTTGGTAAGCTTGTCAATCACCACAAAGATAGCATCATTTCCTCACTTGGATTTAGGAAAACCCGTGACGAAGTCCATTTCAATGTGGTCGAACTTCCACTCGGGAATAGGAAGAGGTTGGAGAAGACCGGCTGGACGTTGATGTTCTGCTTTCACTCTTCTGCATACATCACATTCATTCACGAATTGGGCAATTTCCCTTTTCATGCGTGTCCACCAGTAAGATTGCTTGAGATCTTGATACATCTTGGAACTGCCAGGATGAATGGAAAGGAGAGAATCATGAGCTTCTTCCATTATGAGCTTCCTGAGATCACCTTTGGGAACAACGAGTCTGTCCTCGAAGAACAAGGTATCTCTCTCATCAACACGGAAGCACTTGTATTTCGGAATGCCCTTAGCAATAGCATGTTTCACCTTCTTCACCATGGTATCACTGAGCTGGGCCTCACGGACTTGATCTTCCAAGGTAGGAGCAACTTGAAGATTTGCAAGAAAACCCTGCGGAACAACTTGGAGGTTGAGTTTCCTGAATGCTTCACAAAGCTCAGGCTGGTACGGCTTGATAAGAAGGCTGTTGCAATATGCCTTTCTGCTCAAAGCATCTGCAATCACATTCGCCTTGCCAGGAGTGTATTCAATGTTGGGATTATACTCTTGGATCATTTCAAACCAACGAGTCTGGCGGAGGTTCAGATGCGGCTGTGTGAAGATGTACTTCAAGCTCTTGTAATCAGTGAAGATGTCGACCTTTCTGCCCAACAACAGATGTCTCCACGTAATCAAAGCATGTACCACAGCTGCTAGCTCGAGATCATGTGTGGGATAGTTCTTCTCACTTGGCTTGAGCTGACGAGAAGTGTATGCCACAATTCTCTTATCTTGCATAAGCACACCACCAAGACCTTGAAGAGAAGCATCACAGAAAACTTCATAGGGCTTCGATTCATCTGGAGGAGTCAGAACTGGAGCAGAGACGAGCTTTTCTTTGAGAGTTTTGAATGCCACTTCACACTCTGGAGACCAAAAGTATTTGACATTCTTCTGAAGCAAGTTGGAAAGAGGCTTGGCAATCTTGGAGAAGTTCTCAACGAACCTTCTGCAATAGCTGGCAAGACCCAGAAAACTGCGGAGTTGCTTGACGTTCTGAGGAGCTTCCCAGTTGACAATTGCTTCAACTTTCTCAGGATTAACCGCAATACCGTCAGCTGAGATGATATGGCCCAGGTACAAAACCTTATCGAGCCAAAACTCGCACTTGGAGAACTTGGCATAGAATTTATGCTCTCGGAGTCGATCAAGAACCAGACGTAAGTGCTTTTCGTGATCTTCTTCATTCTTGGAAAACACCAGAATATCATCCAGATACACAAGCACAAACTCGCCAGTATAGGGGTTGAAGATATAATGCATCATCCTCGAAAAGGTAGGAGGAGCATTGGCGAGACCAAAAGACATGACGGTATACTCGTATGAACCGTAGCTCATTCTGAAGGCCGTCTTGGGAATGTCTTCCTCGCGAATGCGAATTTGATGATAGCCCATTCGGAGATTGAGCTTAGAGAACACTTTGGCTCCTTTGAGCTGCTCGAAGAGTTCGTTGATGTTGGGGAGCGGATAGTTGTTCTTTATTGTCTTCTTGTTCAATGGCCGGTAGTCAACACAGAGACGCTCCGTGCCATCTTTCTTCTTGACAAATAAGACACCACAGCCCCAAGGAGACGTACTAGATCTGATGAGACCCATACTCTCCTGTTTATCAAGCTGTTTCTTCAATTACTTCAATTCATCCGGAGAGAGCTTGTACGGACGCCGGCATGCTGGCTCAGTACCCGGCTCGAGTTCAATAGCGAATTCCACCTAACGGTGTAGAGGCATGCCTGGAAGTTCTTCAGGAAAGACGTCTTGATATTCGTTCACCACCGGAATTAGAGATATGGCATTAATTTCGCCCTTATCATTGAGAGAGAAAAGCCTGATAGTGTTATCCCTGGAGGCAAAGATAATCACATCTTCATCAGGATGAGTCATCTTGACTTCCTTCTGTGCACAATCAATGTGAGCATCATGCTGAGAAAGCCAATCCATTCCGAGGATGAGGTCAATGTCAGAATTACCAAGAACCACCGGATTAGCCAGAAATCGATAATCACCCATGCGAATAGACACATTCGGAACAAAGTTGTTGGAGTTCATGAGCAAACCCGGAGAAAGCACAGACATCGGACTCGGCAAAGCTTGCAATTTGCGCGAAACGGACAATCACACAAAAAGTTAGAGCAGTTATAAGATTGCATCACAGATCAAAACTACAAGTAGATCTAGGGTTTTTTTCAAATAACCTCGGAACTGCAGAAAAAAACGGCCCGATGGAAGCAGATCGGGGCGGCGGCCCGCGCGGCGGAGGGGCTTCGGCCCGCGGCTGAAGCGGCGCGGCCCAGCTGGCTGGATCCGGGACTGGGCCTTCGGCGGCGGAGGGAGTGGCCGGCCCACCGAGGCGCGCTGGCGACGGGGGGGCTGCGGCCCAGGCGGTGCAGTGCGGGAGTCCGGCCCGGTGGCGGGGCGGCCTGGCCGACCTGGAGGCGCGGGCGAGGGGCGGCCCAGCTCGGGGAGGTGGCGGCGCGAGCCCGCCTGGAGGGAGCAGCGGTGCGGCGATGAGGTGGGGAGGCGGCGCACGGGCCTCGGGCGGCGGTGAAGGCCCAAGAGGAGGGGAGGCGCTGGAGCCTGGCTGGGCTCTCGGGCTGCTGCGGGAGGCGGCGCGCTGATGAGTGGAGGGAGGAGTGACGATGTGGTCCAGGGCCTTCGGGCCGGTGAAGCGGTCCATCACGGCGATGCGGGAGGATTCGATCGAAGCGGGCGCCCCAGCTCGATGCGGGAGGAGGCGTTGACCCTGGATCCTGCCCGATCCAGGGGCTGGCGGCGGCGATCTGCTGGTTCGGCGGCGGGGAAAAAGAGGAGATCTGCTAAGTGGCGATTTGGGACTGGTTGATCTAAAAAAATAGGGAGAAGGGGAAAGAAGCTAGGGATGCTAAAAATAGACTAGGGGGTCTATTATATAGCAGATTTCTAGGGTTAGGGGGGATTTAGGTGTGCTGGGAGCCCTCCGATCGCGATCCGACGTATCCGATCGCGGGGGTAGTTTAGATGGGCCTAGGAGAGGGTAGTGGGCTGCATGAAGGGGTGTTTCTGGGCCACAAGTGAAGGCACTTTGGACCCACATGAATAACTGTTGGGAAAGCAAACGGAGTCCAAACGCAACGAGATTTGAGAGGCGGGTTGCACACAACAAAACAACAACACACACAACAACCTCGCGGCACACCGGTAACGTTACACGCCCAAACACCAAAGTAGGTCTACGGGACGTCACGGACACGTGAGGGAGCTCCGGAACGCGAAACAGACAACGGGAAGGAACGCGTGGAACCGGATGCAACCGACAACACAAATGCAATGCGATGCACATGTCTACATGATATGAATGAATGCCACACACTCACACAACAAAACGACGAAAACCCGAAAGACAAAGAACCCGGAATGGAAATAGATGAAGCCGGAGATATATTATATACTCAAAAGGGAAAGTATTACATCCGGGGCATTACACACTGATTGATCGAATCATTGACGGTTGAGTCTAGACACACACTTGGAAATGTTTTGAGTCCTATATATATATCGGAGAGTAGGATTTCTTTGCTCCTCATCTCTTTTCACTCTGGTGAGGACTCCTGACGATTACTCTTATCTCTTCTACTTTCAAAAATTTGCACCAAATTTTTTTAGGATCTCGCGAGTATTGTTTGGATTGTTTCGATGTCTTTGTGACGAGAACATTGTTCTCGATGCCTCCTGTCATTAGGGGTTGTGGCAGTGTCCCGGGGAGTTAAGTTCCGAGGTGTTGTCGTCACAAATCCATCGCGACAGTACTAGAATACTTAAGACGGCCGACATCGGAAACTCTCCTATGCGGTTAGTGGCAAGATAACCCCGACATCACCCAGTACTGGGGAGGTAGTTCGGGAGTATTGCCATAGCTTGTATAGTGGATGCGTTTCGAAGGTCCGAGGTAAACGGTTTCCGAGAACAACTGGTTATGTGTTGAAGGATGGATACAGCTGGATGTAGGTTTAGAGTTGATTGCGCGGTGCTTCCCCTGTATCCCCAACACCTGATTGCATAACTGGAAACTTTCGGAAATTAATAGGTGGGTTCATCTAGTAGTTCTAGGCATTCTTCCAACGAATGCATGATATGAAGTTTGGGGTTCTACATTGAGTGAAGTGGTTTTATGGACTTGTTCTGATCGGGAGTTGCATCTTAAAGGGTCCTTGGCTATGCTGATCCGGGGATTGCAAAACCCTTTTGTAACACGTTCCATGAGCTTTCAGCACGAAGATGTGGAATGAAGCTTCTATCTTGTATTTGCTCTATCTGATCCTTGTTGCTTTTGTTTATCTTTTCTTCTCCCTAGTGGCTTCTCGTCAAGTTGATGTACCTACGGAATTCATTCGTTCAATTCTCTGTTCGGATGATTTTGTGAAGATCATGTTGCATATCTACCCTTTGTTCTTGTTTTGATTCTGGTATACGAGTTGCTTCGATGTCAAATGTTGATTCCATACCTTTCCTAATCGGTGTTCTCATATTTCTATGGGAGTACTAGTCCTTCTTAATCATCAAGATGGTCATGTTAAATTCTTTTCAACCGGTGTCCATTTTGTTCGTCTCAAGTTGTCTTGTTTTACCCGCCCTCCCACCCTTCTTTTTCTTGGAGCCAAAAATTCTCAAATGAAGTATCCATTTTATTCATGTGATGTTTCTTCATTCTTTTCCTTCAATGTTCTTATCCGGTGATTTATCGTGAAGATGCTCAAGAGCTTCAAGTTCATCATTCTTAATTCCAATAATTCTGCCGGTAGATGTAATTCAAGATTTCGGTGTTGATCTTATCCTTTCCTCATTTCACAATGCTTTCTTATTCCGGTGCACCAATTAATCATTCTCCTCTTGCTATTCATATTCGGAGTGCTCAAGATATCTTATAAGATTCATAATTCCATTCTTAATCCGTTCAAGCTATTTTGGGATTATCATCTTATTCAAGCCATTTAATTCAACCGGTGCAATATCTCTTAAGCAATCTTTTTTCAACGGTGATTTCTTTGAGTGGGCCCTAACCCACAGGTCTTTTTTCCAGGATCTTACCTGACTCTTCTTTTTCCGGAGAATTCTTTTAAAAGTGTGACGTAAGAATCATTTCCATCAGTCACATGCCTTCTCCAAGATTGTTTCCAATTATTTCCATCTTTAGCTCCACCTTCCTCTGGTCATTCGTCCGGAGTATCTCGAAATTCTTATGGCATTTCTCATCTTCATTCCCAACATTTGGAGACCGGAGAAGTGTTTCTCTTAAATTTTGACCCGTTCTCTTGAAGATTCGTGGTTCTAGCATCATGTCATCCTCATTATTGTTCCGATTGTGAGGAATTCTTTTATACCCTTCCGAAGATTTTCATGAATACTTTTCTTTATGATCCTCCGAAGGCCATCATTTCAGAATATTTCTTCGTTCTCAGTTTTTCAACTTCGTCCTCCAACTATTCTTCATTGATGTCTCTTCGTTCGTCCCCACATTCTTACGGTGGTTCATTCAAGTTTACTCTTCCGTTGTTATCGTATTAATTCATTTGTTCTTTTCACAATCCTACCGGTGCTTCGTTGAAGATTTACCCAAGCTTGTCCGAGATCTCTCCTTAATTCTTTCCAACGAGAATAAGTAGTATGCCAAATCCTTTGGTTGTCGTCAATTTAAATTGGTGAAGGATATGCATGACATAATTCTTATTCTTATTCCTTCAAGGTGATTTAATTCTTTTGTCTGGAGCTTGTTCATCATATCATATTCTCGATCATAAATTCTTTATCTGGTTTTCCGGAGTTCCAAGTTATTTCTATTATATCATTTCAAAGCTCCATATAATTCATCTCAGGCCTTGAATCTTATTCTTTCATCTTTCACTCTCATGTTTTCATTACGGAGTTCTTCAGGGTGGTTCATAATCATTTAATTCATCCTCGAAGTCTTCATCAAGATTCTTGTTGGAGCTCAAGCATTCTTCATCATGCATTCCAAGTGCAATCCTTTCTACCTTATCTTTTCAGATGGTGTTATGTCATTCTTGACAATTCCTTCATGTTTCATGATGCACGAGTTATCAAGAATGAGATATTTAAACCCATTTTTTTCTTTGTTCAGGAGATCTTTTCAACCCTTTATTTATTCATTGGAGTTATCTTGGGTTATAATTCACCTAAAAGCTTTCCTTGAGAATTGTTGCTACTATGGTGCTTATAAATGACCCAAGTTCTTCATTTATCATTCCGGTGAATAAGTTTATCGTCTCCTTGTTGATCTCAATCCAAGCAATTCGTTCTGTTAGTGGCTGGTTGTCACCTTTTAATTTTGAGATGTTTTCCATAAGCCCACATCAAGCTTATTCTTTTCGTTGTTGATTCTTCCAACAAATCCGTTCAACCCTTCTTCGTAAGGATGAATTGCAATTCATGCGTGGGAGAAGTTGTCTTTTTCTTCTCCATTCATTTCTTTCGTTGATCTATATGCTATTCTTCATTTTGGAGGCTTTGTGATGTTGCTCTCTCCAAACCATCACCTCGTTTTATCGAGATCATATTCTTCCCTTGCTTGTCTATTTAACAGGAGGTTGTGTTCTCCATTCAAGTTCCGTCATCTTATCCAGTTTGCCTCTCTTTTCAACCGGAGTGCTGTCTGAATCCTTCTTACCCCTTGTGCCATTCTTTTAATTGTTCCGGAGGCAATATGCTGTTGATTTCATCAAGTTTTATTCCATCTCCTCAAGTTCTTGTTAATTCCTTCCATTTTCAGACGGAGTGCTGTCCGAATTCTGTCATTCTTTTTCCTTGGCTATACCATTACGGTTTCATATTCTTTTGGTTCGTAAGCTCTTGTTTCATGTCTTTCAACCTGCAAGGTTCTCATAATGCTCCTTGTTCCTCTTTTCCAACGGAGTGTTTCATCTTCGTTCATCTCCGTTGCATTCTTTCTTTCAAGATTGTTCAACCTCTCAAGGTTCTTTGGTTTCACTCGTCTGTCAAAGAAGCAACTTTGTTTTACCTATTCCTCTTCCGTTTTTACCCGGTGCTATCTCTAGGATCTCGGGTCGAGATCCTCTGTTAGTGTGGGAGAGTTGTGACGCCCGAAGACCGACGTCCCAGAAGATCCCAGAAGATTCCAGAAGATTCCAGATGTTCCGGGTTCTCCCGTGTGTTTCAGTTGTGCTTGCTTTATTTATTTTTGCATTGCATCATATCATCATGCCATCATGTCATATTTATTTTGCATCTCAACCTAAATAAATTGTGTGGACCTTCGGTCCATTTAAATCGAGGGAAGAATGTCTTCTCATTAAAACATATGAAAGCCTCTCAATATTATTAGGGAGCTATATTAAATATTCCATTCGTTGGAATTAACCCAACACACTTGCATAATTTCCCCATGTCTTTTTCACTTCAAGTTTCACCTTCAAAACCTTGCCAATAATTCTTTTCCGTTGTTTCGAGGTTCTTCCAATAACCCTCCAACAATTTTATTTAAATTCCTGACATTTTCGTGAGTCCAGGGATTTTTACCCTATGCCTTAATCCTATTCAGATCACCTCCTTCCTTTTCTTTCTCCTTGCTATTTTCTATTTTTTTTATAAAAACAGCAGCAGTTTTAAAAGAGAGCAGCCAGGCATCTAGGCCATCTCAGCCGCAGGAAGCCCAGCTTCCTCACTGGCCATTTCTCCTCCCTGGCCCATTCTTCCTCCAGGCCCAGCCGGCCGCACCTCTCTTCTGGCCCATCTGGCCCGTTTTCTCCCGAACCCTAGCAGCGACCACACCCTCATCTCCTCCCTCGTTCCTTTCCTCCCCGCGCCACCAGAGGCTCGACCCCGTACCCTCGTCCCCATCTCGATCTCTCTCCCTCGCGCGAGCGCTCGGTCCCGCTTTCCCCTCGTCCCACAGCACTTCCCTCGAGCCCCTGAACCCCTCTCGCTCGAGCCCCAGCTCGCCTCTCCTACC
>LR738710.1:630099989-630121693 GCA_902687465.1 Secale cereale
GCCGGCCTCCCTCTCCGCGCGTCCAGCCACCAGGGCCGGCCAGGCCGCAGCGCCCCTGCCTCCGATTCCAGCGCGCGCCGCGCCACTTCTCTGCACCGCGCGACAAGCGCTTGCGCCCTCCCCTACCGCGCGCCTGGTGACGCGAGCCGGCCCGGACCAGCCAGAGCGCCCCGCGCGTGGCCTCCCTCCGGCCTCACCTCCAACGCCGGCCAGGAGCAGCCACCAGCCGCGCCCTTCCTCTCCAGGAGCTGCAGCTCCTCCCTCGCGCCAAGGCCACGCCTCCTCGAGCAGTCGTCCCTCCCCGAGTGCCTTCTCCTCCAATCCAGCAAGGCCGAGGGTCCCGGCCCCTGTCTCCTCGCCCGGCGCGAGCACCCCAGGCCCTGTCTCGGCCAGGCAGCAACACCAGCGCCCGACCTGCACCTCGCCTTGGTCGCCCTCGTCGGCCACTTTGTCCTTCTCCGTTGTGCTACCGGAATGCCTTGTGCTTCGTCTTGTTTTGTTTTGTCCAGCGTACCACGGAGCAGCAAGTACGCCTACGCTCGAGTCACGCCAAGTACCTCTTCGGAGAAATGAACAACTACGAACGAAAACGCCTCCGTGAACAAGTACCGCGACGGCTGGATCCGCCAAGTCCTCTTCAAGTACCACTTCATCCGGTGTTGTTTCGACAAGTACCATGACGATCGACTCGACAAGTACCCCTACGGAACGTGTACCACTACCGTCGCCCCGAAGATGTCCGACGCCGCAAGTACCACGACCCGATATCGGAACGACTACTTCCTCTTCGGAAACGTGAACCACTACTTCCTCTACGACTCGTGAGAACAACTCCTTCCTCTACGATCTCGAACTGCCCCGAAACGATTGTTCCGAAGGTATAACCCTGAGACGTGACCCGTGTGATGCTTGTGTTGTATGAAATGTTTGCCCTTGTGTGCTCCGTGCCTGTTGTGCCTCTTTTGTCATGTTCCTCGGTTGCCTCGTCGCCGACTCGTGGGAACCCGGCAACGGGATCGCCCCACCTTTCATCTCGTTTGACTCGCTCACGCCATCTTTCCTTTTGCACCGGTCTCTCACCGAGTTACCGGAACCGAGATGTTGCCTTGCATCATTTTCAGATCGTTGCCGTGGCACCCTTTCTTCCACCACGGTGACAATACTTCATATCTTCTTCATGTTAACTTTTAATATAATTGCATAAACTTGATCATGTCATCCGCATCATATTAACAACATTAATAATGTGTGTTTGTTGTTTGCTTAATAATTGCTAAATATGCTCATGGGGATTTTTCCGGAATTGTTGTTGTTATTTTCCGGCCTCATTTAAAATGTCTTAATAGTGTAGTTTTTTATGCTTCACCTCTTGCCATGTTAAAAACATTTAATCTTATCTTGTAAATAACGAGAGTCAATTAAATAATTATAATGTGGTGTTTCGTCAATATGCAACTCGTTGCATATTGAGCTCCACTTAACTTGTAGTGTTGTTTGTGCACCTTGCCATGCCATGCATATTTAAACCGGACATGCATCATACTTGGATGTGCATCGTTTGCCATGTTTATGCTTGTGTGTTTACCGTGTTGTTTGCTTCTTTCTGGTTGCTTCTCTTGTTAGCTTCGGTTTCGTTCCGGAGTTGTGAGGATTCGCTCGATTGTGTTGCTCCGTCTACTTCATGGATCTGTTCTTCTTCCTTGTGGAATCCCAGGCAAGATGATCATACCCTTGGATACCTTTACTACCATTGCCATGCTTAGTTGTCTTGATGCTATCGTTACATGTCGCGCTACCCATCTTTTATGTCAGCCTCTCCTTGTTGCCATGAAACCTCTAACCTTGAAACCTTCCTAGCAAAACCACTGTTTGGCTATGTTACCCGCTTTCTCAGCCCCTCTTATAGCGTTGTTAGTTGCAGGTGAAGATGAAGATCGTTCCAGGTGGGAACTTGTTGTTGTTATATCACAATATCTATAACTATTATTAACACACCTATATACTAGGCATGGGTGGAAGGCTTGGCCTTTTGCTCGGTGTTTTGTTCCACTCATGCCACCTTAGGCGTCGATAAACCGGCATTATGTTCCTTGATTTTGCGTTCCTTACACGATGGGTGGATGGGGACCCCTTGACAGTTCGACTTTGAATAAAACTCCTCCAGCAAGGCCCAACATTGGTTTTAATTTGCTCATAATAACAACTTAATTAATTAATTAAATTTGCATAGGGGGTCGCACCCTCGGGTTCTTAATTCTACATAGCAGGGGGGGCCAGTGCTGATGGTGTTGGTCCCAAACTAGAGCCACTTGCGGTGCCACCCAGTTATCTGGGATCTTCGGTTACTGTACGTACTGCTCATCCGGACGTGGCCTGAGACGAGATACGCGCGGCTACTATCAGGGTGTCGGCACGCCGGGAGGTCTTGCTGGACTTGTTTTACCATTGTCGAAATGACTTGTGCTACCGGGATGCCGAGCCTGATCGGATTTCCCTAAGATAAGGAGTGATGATATTATATTTATCACTTCAGCTAATCGTGAGAGCTTGTGATGGGCTAAGTTGGAACACCCCTGCAGGGTTATGATCTTTTGAAAGCCGTGCCCGCGGTTATGTGGCAGATTGGAATTTGTTAATGTCCGGTTGTAGAAAACTTGACAGATGATCCGAAGTAAAACACACAACTGTGTGAGTAACCGTGACTGTCTCTTTTCACTTTGAGAAGAGAACACGGTGGGGTTATGTTTGATTCGTATGTAGTTAGGATCTTTAGCGATCACCGCTTTTGCGACCGTTTGTGTAGCTTCTCATCTTATTCTGGTACTCGTAAGTTAGCCACCATATTATGCTTAGCCGCTGCTGCAACCTCACCACTTTACCTCTTCCTACCCACAAAGCTTTGCTAGTCTTGATACCCATGGTTATGGGATTGCTGAGTCCTCGTGGCTCATAAATACTACAACACCAGATGCAGGTTCAGCCGAGTTTGATGCAGGAGCTGGTTCAAGTACTTCACTGGGAGCTCGTTGAAGAGAGTGGCCGTTTGCTTGTGACGTTTTCGACGATCAGTAGTGGTTTCTACTAGGATTCGATCCTGACCTGTGGCGTTATGTTGTTTTGGTATCTTTCTTTGGATCTTCACCCGTAGTCGGGTTGTGATGTTTTGAATGATGTTATGCTTATGTAATGTATTGTGTGAAGTGGCGAGTGTAAGCCAACTATCTCCTTTTGCAATTTAATCCCTCTTTTACATGAGTCGTGCAAAGATACCAAACTTGAGATCATTCTAGGATGGGCTTATACCTTTAAGTCGTGCCTCGACACGTAGGAGGTATAGTCCCATCCTGGGCATTACATCGGTGGTGTCGTCGTAGCGCGGAGGCAGGTCCGGCTTGAACTTGCCGGGCCAGACGAGGCGCCGTAGCTCGGGAGCTAGGGCGCCACACCCGCACACGCTCATGATCACAGGCGCCCCCTGCACCTGTGACGCTGGTTCTTGAGGTGCTGGCGCCACCACCTCCTGTGGCGCGCAGTCTGGGCGTTGTGGGCCATGGGGCCCACGAGCCCCTGCATGTGGGTGTGGGATCACCTGGCAACTCTCCTCGTCGGGCCATGGGGCCCACGAGCCCCTGCATGTGGGTGTGGGATCACCTGGCAACTCTCCTCGTCGCGGGCGTGGGTTCTGCTGGGTTGTTCACGTCGAGGGGCCTCGCGCCAGCCCTCCTGGCCGGCGGGGTGAAGGGGAGGCAGAGCCGGGACCCCACAGCCCTCGTTTGCCGCCGGGGGCGACGGAGGACGTGAGGAGTGCGTTGGTGCAGGTGCTTCCCCAGCGGCGTTGACGAGCTCGGTGATGCGGTGGAGCCACTCGTCGTAGAGATCGTCTGCCGGGCGGTAGCGCAAGAGCTCCCGCGCCATCAGTAGCGCAGGCTGCTGGTAGACCGGCCCACGGCGGACCAGCGAGGACGACGCTGCGGCCGGCGAGGGTGAAGGGGTTGCCGTGCGTCCATCCCGCCGCACGGACGGCGGCAACGAGGAGTCGTGTTGTTCATGGACAACCGGTTCGGTGGCGGCATTGGCGACAGGAGAGTTGGGGCGGAGCGGAGCGTCGTTGCCCGTGGGCATCGTCTGAGCGACGTTCGCAGCGCGGTGGGCGGCGCGAGCTCGGTGTGTGTCCACCATGGCTGTGGAGCAGGATCGGTGACGAGAACGCGACGAGATCGTCGGAGAGGTAAGATTTCGACACGCCACCTACCTGGCGCACCAAATGTCGGATTCAGGGCTCCGCAAAACCCGTTAAGTTCGAACACAGGGGCGTGAACGAAGATCTCTCCCACTCACGTCTACCTAGCGCCTCGCTCTCATCTCGATGGAAAGATTCAAGCAAACAACGAACAAGCGCACAAGAGTTTATCCAGGTTCGGGCCACCGTGTGGTGTAAGACCCTACTTCATGCTTTGGTGGATTGGCTCCGGGCGAGCTAGGATATGAACTGGTACAAGGATTCCTGGGCTCAGGAGGCGAGCTCAGGAGGGTCAGGAGGCTAGTGTTCTTGCTCCTTGTGCGGTGGCCAAGCGTGTGAATCGATCCCCCTTTCTCAGTGGGAATCCTAACTACTTATATAAGCGGTCACGGTCCTCTTCCCCCGAAATGTTTAAGCAGGAAGGGATTCCACAACGGTCATTTTTGAGCGGGAACATAAGGACGTTCCTACCCTGACAAAAGCAGTCTTCGCCTGCAAAAGGATCAGGCGGTGACACGGTGGTGGGCTCGACGGTGACATCCTCCTTATCGTCCTTGCGGTCTTCGATCTTGTTGCACCAAAGAGGAAACCTTTGCCCCGCTCCTTGGGAACCAACGGTTGCGCTGTCCCCTTTGCACCGAAATGGCAACTGCGCCGTTGGCACTCGCTGGAGCGGTGCGTCACTGCTGACATCACTGCCTCCTCCTGAGGCAGGTTTGGCCTTGGATTCTCCGCCCCGCCGGAACACCTTGTCGAGGCCGCTCCCGAGGGGGTCTTGGCGTCGCTCTCCTCGCGAGGCCTGGCCCCTCGCGAGGGTCTTGAGCAACTGGTCGATTAGCTGGGCCGTACCAGGCCGCTTGTAGGAGCGCGTGGCGGGCCGCAGACAGGCAAGTCTGGGTACCCTGGTCCCCAGGACGCCGACAACATCATTCTCCTAATGGCGTGATCTCGTTATCAAATGACAGCTCATGTCTATGGTTTTGAAACCTTACCATCTTTGATCAACGAGCTAGTCTAGTAGAGGCTCACTAGGGACACAGTATTTATTTATGTATCCACGCATGTATTTAAGTTTTCGGTCAATACAATTCTGCCATGAATAATAAACATTTATCATCATTAATGAAATATAATAATAACCATTTTATTATTGCCTCTAGGGCATATTTTCATCAACCGCGACCTACTCGTCGTCCAGCCCTGCCCGCACGGAGGAGCAGGAGCGAGAGCGCCAGCAGCACCTGTGACGCGGCGGCCAACGCCGAGGACGGGGAGCAGGCGGCGGAGAAGGAGGGGGCGGCATGGCGGAGGCGCCATGGCGGGAGATGAGCCGCCGCAGCCACAGAGGTCGAATGCGTGCGACGAATTTGACAAAATTCGTCCACAATAGCTCCAAACATAAACACGAAATTAAGCATTTACGGTCGACGAAACTATAAACCGATCACCTGAATGGAATCATAAGATTGATGTGCATCTTTTTTGTGTAGATGTTATGTGGAATCAAAACATCGTGGTGTAGATCGGAAGGGAGGATGAAGAATGTATTAGAGAGGAGGTTACTCCAAACAGGAGAAAATAGCAGGTACAGTGGCTCGCATCCCTCCTCTTGTGCAACTGCACCCACTGTGGTTGCGCTCGATATGGCTCATCTCAGCCTAGCTCACAAAAGACAGTTGATTCTGTCGGTCATCCAGAGTCAGGCTTAGAGCTGCTTTGAAGTTCGAGCGAGTCATAAATCAGATGCAGCCCATGCAATTAAACAGGTCAAATTCTTCTCCACCTGAGTGGCCTTATACAGCCTATCAAATGCATCCTACAGTACTTGTCTGAAATCACGGAAACGCCAACAGGTGCGCGTACCTGCCAGTGCGGCGGCCACGGCCGAGGTTGAAACAAAGTTTAACACCGACGCGGCAGTGCAGTGCCGTGCCGCTAGTGCAGCCGCGCACGCGTGCCCGCAGGTGGCCGGCACGGGCTAGAGCGCCGTGCACTTCCGGGGAGCAACGTCAATGGAGCCGAGCCGCCTCGCGCGCGAGATCCGCGGCTGCGGCACGGCACGTGGTGGCGCACAGGCAGCACACTCGCGCCAAGTGCAGCCGCTGGGGCTGGACGGAGCGCAGAGAGAAGAAAAGGGATCCACCCCCTCCGGTCCAGCGCCCACCCGCTGACCCACCCCAACCGGCCGGCTGGCCTGACGGGGACCGGCGCAACGAAAAGCCATGGGCCGATCCATGGATCCGCCGTGCAGCAGCAGCGAGTACAGGCGGGCATCAATTAAACGCACTCCTCCACGACGCCTGCCTGCCTCCACGACAGTTGGCTTCAATGCGTCGCGTCCCCGTCCTCATGTCATGTATGGGCAACTTTTATCCACACACCCAAAGCCAGTACCAGTACCACAGTCTCCTCCCTCCACTGCGGCGCATCGTGCATGATATAGTCTACCCTGCAGACTCCAAGTCAGCAGAATCGGCCTCGCACTCCATGTGTCGTGGATGGTTATTTACTGAAGTAAGCAAGAGCTGGCATGTGTCGTCCTCTCGGGCGATATGGGAGGAGATTAGGGTTTCCCCCCGCGTCGCCACCTTTCTCAACCTTACCCCGTCGCCGGGCCTGGTATGCTCCCGCCGTCGCGTTCGGTCGGTTATCGTTGTTAACGGTGGATGTTGGGTCCTCCCGTGTGCGGACGATGTTGTTGTCCCTAGTCCTGACTCCTCTTCTTCGTTGTGCAGACCCCCTTCGTGGTGCCGTGGTGAGGCGGCGTGGAAGGTTTAAGACCATTTTGGCGCATGATGGTGGTCTGTTTGGTGGTGTGCTCCGGAGCGTCCGAGGTGAAGGTTGAGATCGAAAGAAATCCATGTCGGTCGAGCTGACACCGATGCGGTGGCGCCTAAGGGGGCCGCCGGACCTTCATAGAGGGCGTCGGGGGGCTATCCTTCCTCTCTCTCCTCGCCACGTATCGGGGGAAACCCTTGGCAGTAGCGTCATCATCGTCGCGTCCCTTCTTGAAGGTGTTGATTGGTACCGCCACTTCAGAGTATAGGAGCTTGGTGGAGGATCCCCGGTGGGCGCAGTGGGCGCGAGGCTTCTTCGTTTATTGTTGATCCGTCGTTGTCGTAATTTGTTTCTTTTGTTGGTCTCTTTCATTTTTTTTGGCGTGCATGTGCTGCTTCCACCGCAACACCTATCGTTGGTTGTATCAGTGATGGTTGCTTTGTAATACAAAGTGGGG
Organism: Secale cereale; assembly: GCA_902687465.1. Taxonomy (NCBI): domain Eukaryota; kingdom Viridiplantae; phylum Streptophyta; class Magnoliopsida; order Poales; family Poaceae; genus Secale; species Secale cereale. The sequence continues at coordinate 630,107,465 of LR738710.1, forward strand.
GAAAACCCTATTTTGTCTAACCTCACCCCCGTCGTCGCCGCCACAAGATGATGTTGGGCAAACCCGCGCGATCGTCGGTGAGGGTGGCGGCGGGGATCTCGCCGCTCCGCCCCTCAACGGAGGGGCAGACACTCCAATGCGGCGGTCTTGGTCGGAAAGGTGGCATCGTCCCTGCGGCCGACAACGTTTGCGGGCAGTGGGTCTGGCCGGTGCCTTCGGCCACAAGGGTGGGGAGGTGCCAGCGAGTGGCAAGCGCGGAGCCGAGCGACCTTCTCACCGCCAGATTTGGAGGGTTGTTCGCCCCCATGGCACTCACTTCTCAAAAGGTTCCAGTTGCGGCTCGTGCTGGATTGGGAGCAAATGAAGGTTGATAGTGTAGGATTGGGATGGGAGAAAACTTTGGTAGGTTAGCTCATCCTAGCAGCGTCGGCATCTTTCGGTGTCGTTCTCCTCCTTGAATGCAAAGCCAAGGTCCCACCTATCCACCCCGATTCCCCTCCCAGTCGAAAGTCCAAAATCCGCCTTGGATTGGGTGGCGATGCCGCCATGCTCGTCGTAGCCTTCATGGAGGCGCCATTTTGGGAGGCTTGGATTCTTATAGAGAGTGGCTGTGGACGGTGGGCTCCAGGTAAAGGCTCGAGTGACCACGATGGTGTGGAGGTTCACGGGTGGAGCGGCATGGCATCTACCGCGTCGATGACGGCGGGTCTTGGTGGCATGATGCAGCTGAGTCTCGGCGACGGATGCGTCTAGATTGAAGAGCGCACGACAATGGCGCAGTCTGGCGCCATGTTGACGTCGACGACGGAATGGCCTGGCAAGGTGAACGCATTGATCGCTTCTGAAAGTGGGACTGATTCTAGAGCGTGCACATGCATGCGCACAGAAGGTCTACTTGACCAGTTGATGCTCGCGACTTGTAGTTGTGCAGCTTGGTGAGGCCACAAGATAGATGGTATGTGGGGATACGAAGTCAGAACACATCATCAAGCTTGTAGTTGTAGCGACAATGGTTGGAAGACGTGTGGTTCTGGGTTGATTCGTGCATTTATTTTATTAAGTTTCACTGAATAATATAATAAAAATGAATTTATGTATCGCTTTCACGACCAGCCCAGGAGTAAAAAAAAAAACTGAAGAAAGTGTCCGTGGAAAGCATCACTAGTAAAGATCAGCTGTACGCCAGTACCGAAAGGTGCAGTGCAAATGCATGGGGTTGGATCGTGTCCGTGGACGGGCCGGACGAGCTGTTGCACAAACAGGACCAACTCACATCGACCATTATTGCTGGTGATCGATTTCCTTGGATATAGGCACATTGATTGTTGCTCCGGCTCGATCCATCGGCCGAACCTCCTTCCTTCTTTATCTTTATAAAAGCTTGCCAACTAATGACAGACAGGGGGTGCAGTGCATGATCTCTGATCCGCTGCTGTGTATCCAACTGCAATCCTTTTGTTTTTGGTCCATCATCGGAGAGTTATGCTCGGCAAGTACGCCTGCCTAAGTATACAGGCACGCACGCATTGACGCCTTCTTCATCATTTGCTGGGATTTGGGGGCGGCAGCAGCAGCTGCTGCAGCTGCGGCCAGGATCTTGGCCGGGGACAGCCCGATGTGCCGCCAACACACGTCCATGTTCTCGTTGCTTTCACAGAAGAGTCTTCTGTTTTTGCGGCGTGGAAAAGTCGTACCACGGCGCAACTAACTGAGGTGACAGTTGACATGACATTTACGGTGGCCAACGCGTGTTACTGTCTCAAGATTCTGCTCGTGATTGCACCCAATTTCATGGCAAATTCAGAGCATTTCCTACATTTTCCATAGAGGGGAAGTAGTATAATGGTAGTACCTCACAAAAGCAGCTATTTTCTTGGGTAAATGATTGTTAATTAGGTGACCCGCGCACGATCGCAACAAAATCAACTCCATCATCATGCTGTAATTACATACCCTGTCTGTCCGAACCAGTAGTGCCTCTCCTATCGCCAGCATCTCTCAACACGCGCAGCTAATCCAAAGAATTCGTAACAAGGAAGAAGAATCAAGAAATTCATGAAACTTCAAAAAAGAAGTAGAAAGCACACGGTGGTAATAATGCCCTAAAGACACACGCAAGAAGACAAGATTCTGTTTTTCTTCAGAATCTTCCGTAAATTACCGAACGGTCGCCATTCTGGGTGACACGAACCGAGGTGATCAAGCTTCAGCTCTCTCGGATCGACCCGGCCGGCTTGAGCGGCCGATCGTCGGCCTCGTCGACCGAGATGCTCCGGCCAGGCCGTGTCATCGACGACGCCGACCCCGGGGCGGCGAGCTCCTCGATGCGCACGACGATCTCCGGCATCGCCGGCCGCTGGTCGGGGACCGGCACGGTGCAGTCCATGGCCAGCCGCAGCATCTCCACCATCTCCTCCTCCGCGCCCGGGTGCCTCAGCAGCTCCGTGTCGAACACCTCGGACGTCCACTCCTCGCGCACCACGGACCGCGCCCACCGCGGGAGGTCCACGCCCTCCTCGTGCAGCACGGCGTTCGTCGGGGCCTTCCCCGTCAGCATCTCCAGGAGCAGCACCCCGAAGCTGTACACGTCGGCCTTCTGCGACAGCCGCCGCGGGTCGGCGACCACCTCCGGGGCGCGGTACCCCGCCACGCGCATCGACGGCGCGCCGGCCGGGCCGACGAGGCTCGCCAGGCCGTGGTCGGCCACGCGCGCGTCCACCGACCGGCCAAGGAGTATGTTGGATGACTTGATGTTGCCGTGCGCCACCTTGGAGCCCGTCGCGTGGATGTACTCCAGGCCGCGCGCCGAGGCCAGCGCGATGCGCCTCCTCGACTCCCAGCTCAGCGGCGATCGCCCGGCGCCACGGGTGCCTGAGATTCTCACCAGTTCAGAAATTTTGATCCAAATCGAAGCAGAGTTTGGAACAAGAAAACAGAGAGAATCTGACAAGAACACTGAGCGTACGTACCGTGAAGCATGGAGGAGAGGCTGCCCGTGGCGACGAACTCGTACACCATGAGCCGCTCGTCCTTGCTGAAGTAGTAGGCCTGCAGGGGCACCACGTTAGGATGGTCCAACCCACCGATCGCCGCGATCTTGTCCCGGAACTCGCGCTCCGGCAGCGACGTCTCCTTGAGACGCTTCACCGCCACCGCCGGCGCCGTCTCCAGCGCGGCCTTGTACGTGGTACCGTACGTGCCCTTGCCAAGGACCTCGGCGGACGCGCGGAGCAGGTCCTCCAGATCGTACGGCCTCGGCACCCTCCCGAAGAAGAAAAGCTTCTTCCGTCCCACGGAGACGGGGGCGACCGGAGGCGGCATTGAAGCGGGCGGAGGCGGCCGCGCGTCGGAGACCCGTGGAGTGTAGCTATTCGGGCTCATCGCCTCTTTGCTGTGCAGGGCCAGCTCCGCCGCGACGGCGTCCTGGCTGCGGTAGGTTCTTCTTGGCTTGCGGCGCAGGGCGCCACATGCAAGGACCAGAACGGCGGCGATAAGCAGTAAGCCCAAAGCGCAGCCGATCACAATGCCCGTGATGGCACCGCCGGCGAGGTGTCGCCGGCCTCGCCCGCGGCCGTTTCCCGCGACCGCGGCTTCGGGGGCAACCGTGGGAGGCTGGGACGGTGGTTGGGTAGATGGTGTTCGACACGGCGGGAGGGGCTTGCCACACAGTGTCATGCCGAGGAAAGATGTGGCGGGCATGCCGCCGAAGCCTTTCGGAACCTCGCCGGTGAGGTCGTTGAAGGAGACGTTAAAAGACAAGAGGGATGGCATGTCGACGTCCGGCAGCTCTTTGGTGAAGAGGTTGCCCTCCAAGTAGAGCAGCTGCAGTTTCCCGCTCTTGGCAATGGCGGGCGGTATTCTCCCGGAGAGCCGGTTTTCAGCGAGGTTTAGCTGCGTCAACGCCGGGAGGGAGAGAATCGCGACCGGGAGCTCACCGGAGAAGTGGTTGGACTGCAGGTTGATGACCCGCAGGTTGACGCAGGAGGCCAGGTCGGGCGGCAGCGGGCCGGAGAGCGCGTTGAAGCGCAGCGAGAGCACGGTGAGCCTGGTGAGGCCGCCGAGCGCGCCGACGGGGACGGAGCCGCGGAGGCCGTCCCCGGGCAGGTGGAGCCCCGTGACGCGGCCGCCGGAGCAGACGACGCCGTTCCAGGAGCACGTCTGCCGGGACGTGTTCCAGGACACGGACGCCGACCCGAAGGGCGCGATGAAGGCCTGCAGCGCCGCGGTGTCGGACGCCAGGTCGTCGGCGGCGCGCGCCGCGCCCAAGGCCACGGCGAGGAGCAACGCCAGCGCGGCGGCTAGCGGGGGAGGCATGGCTGTGGTGGTCCCTTCCCTTGGCCGATCACACCATGTGAGAGGGTTGGAAGAGGAGTGGGGAGGAACGAAACAAGAAAGCAGAATATCGGAAAGAAGCTTCACAAATGGCTCGTTTAGCGACAAGGGGAAGAAGAGGAGGGCGGGCGGACTCACTTCCACAAAACGATGTCGCAAATCCGCAACCACATTCTTGGTCTGACTGTTGTCGGCCGTCCGATAAAACGTTGGACGGTCGAGATCGCTCGCCCACCCGCTGTCATGGATCCTACCCCTGGTCCAGTTGACGCTGATGGCACGAGACGATCCGGAGCACAACTCAACAGTGCGTGAAAATGATCAGCGAAACAGTTTCTTGTTTGAATTTTGGTCAGTTGTTGCTAGCTGCTGATATTGAGATCCTCTGCTTTGTAGGGCATTGTGATCGAACGAGAACACGAATCCTCGACCATTTTCCTGCTGTCAGCAGACATCGCCCCGGCTCAGTTCGCTTCGTGGACTGGTTCACTTGATGATGCGTGGAGCTGTGGACGTGGACGGCGTCGTGCAGCCGTGCGCGACGAAGTAAACCGGCCTCTGGAGGCTGGAGCCGTAACTGTCGAGAGGTTTATGAGCGTCGCTTGTGGTGGCCTGTAAATGTCATGAACTCATGATGGCGTCAGGTGTAGGAAATGTGATGATCGTCTGTCAGTTACCGTCCGTTGAACGAGTAACTTCTCGGCAATGCTGAGCTAGGAACGTGCATTTCCTTCTTAAGTGCAGAATTGAATTGGCCAAACGGCCAAAACAACTAGGAATAGCCGAGAGCGAATGGTGGTCAGAGTCAGTCACATGGCGTTCTTCGTTTATCGACAGATTTTGCAACGATAGGATACAGAATTTAAGAGCAAAGTATTTTCTCGATGGTGATCTGCTGAATGCAAACTTGGGCTCCTCTTTTACTTGGCAAAGTATTATGGCGGAAGTTAATTCCTTGAAGCATGGTTATACCCGACGAGTGGGCAATGAACGGAATACTGATATTTAGGAAGATGAATGGATCCCAAATTGAGAATGGAAATATTATTACTCCAAGAGGGGGCACCTCTCTCAAGGTTCTCTAATCTTATTGCTCCAGTCACTAGTTAATGCGATGAAGACCTGCTGAGACAAATGTTATGGCCAATTAATGCTCAGTGTGTCCTCAAGATTTCTCTTTCTTTGCATGATATGTCAGATTTTATAGCTATACAAAAAAAATTGAATGTTCATTGTTTGATCAGCTTATTTTGCGCAATAGGACTACCAACACGGGAGTAAACTTCAACATACCAATGGTACTGGACAAATTGATGTCAATTCTATTTGATCTAACATTTGGAAATTATCTTGTTCGGCAAAAGTTAAAATATTTATTTGGCACATGTCGTATGGCACCATCCCTTGTCGTGTTACACTTGCCAATTGACATATCAAAAGTGTTGCCCCAATGCCCACCGTCTTCTCATGGGCCGGAAGATACAAAGCACCTATTATTTCAGTGCGAGAAAGCTAAGGACGTATGGAGTAGGTTGGAGTTATTTACCCAAAACCACCACACTTGGGGCTAGGGTAACAACTTGGCATCACATTTTAGTCAGGGCACAAAAAACCACCAAAATTGTGCCTAATCCGTAACGGAGAGCACTGATTGTCTGATTTGCTCACGAAAACAGCGAAACTGGCAGGTAGGGCCCACCTGTCGGGCTGACGTGGCGAAGATCAAAATTTTGACCAACTGATGTAGCAAATGAGACTTGGTCCCCACCTGTCAATAACCAGATGGTCTTCTTCTTCATATCAACATTTCTGTGGGACATTCTGTCGAGCACCTTCTGGGCGCCTGGAGAGTGGCGACCAAAGAGCAGCGGCGTGCCTCCCGCGTCCCTAGCCCTCGTCCGCTCGCCGTAGACATCGCCATGGGTGCTCTGGATGGACGGAGCTTGTCGCCGGCCCCCGAGTGCTCTGCATCTAGATGAAATCCAACGGCACCATTGCAAACGTCCCTCGCGAGCGCGCCCAGAGAGCCGGAGCACGAGCATCACGACGAGGCCCTTGCTGAGCTGCGCGTTGGAATTGGCCTGTCTCCACATCCGGCGAGGCGTGGACAAGGAGCTGGGCGGAGTCGGCCAGGAGCTGCGCGGCATGGCTCCACCTCTGGTGCGACGTGGACCAGGAGCTGGGCGGCGTGGCTCCACCTCCGGTGCCGCATGGACTAGGAGTTGGTGGCCGTGGCAGCGTGGCAGCAGTATGGTGGAGTAGGAACGGAGACAAGGGGGGTCGAGGTGGGATGGGGGACGCCATGGACGACGACGAGGCAGTGGTCTGGGCGACGGGGTGGATGGGCGCGCGGCGCGGCCGCTGCTGGCAGCTCTTCCCGCGCCTCCTCCCTTTCCCCCCGAAGGCCATCTCCGGTCAACGCGTTCGCGTGCTTGCCTCCGCTCCGGACTAGTGGCCTCAGGGAGAAGACGAGTAAGAAGATAGAAGGCAAAAGACAATGATTGACCGACTGGTGGGTCCCCCGTCCACCTCACCTGGTCAAATATTGACTTGGATTAGTCTTCTCCACGTTAACCCAACAGATGGGCCCACCCTATAAGTTTCACTGTTTTCGTGAGCAAATTAGACAATCAGTGCTCTGCGTTACGGATTAGGCATAATTTCGGTTGTTTTTTGTGCCCTGGCTAAAATGTGGTACCAAGTTGTTACCCTAGCCTCAAGTGTGTTGGTTTTGGGTAAATAACTCAGTAGGTTGGGAATGGATGAAGTAATTAAAAGAGACCGTGAAAGATCGTGATTGTGAGGCTGTCATTGAGTTCTTACTTCTGCTACCAAACCAAGATTTCTCATTTGGGTCTCAAAATGCTCGTGAATTGGTAGTCATTACAGTTTGGTTCTTATGGTAGGAAAGGTGTAAAGTGATTCATGATGGAACAACTTAAGATGCTTATCAAATTTCTTTGGGGTTTCGTGCTCTAACGACAAATTACATTAATGCCTCTTTCCCCAATGCTGCAAGTAGAAGACGGGAATGGATTGAACCTCCTAGGGATTTTTGCAAAACTTAATATTGATGCATCTTTTGATCATGCTTAGGGGCACAACTGGCGTTGTCATCAGAGATAGTAAAGGGAATTTTATTGTTGACAGAAATTGAGGAATCGAGTGGTATGCAGATGTACTCATGGGTGAAGTTGTGGTGCTAAGATTCAGACTAAACCTTGTGCAAAAGGCGGGCCGCAATCATCTCATTATTAATTCTGAGTTGTGGACATCATTGATACCATGAAAAATGGAGGGCATTCCGCGTGAGCGGCGGCGGTAGTTTTTTATGATTGTTAATTTTTACACTTGATTTTTCTCTTACTAATTTTGAACATTGTAGTAAGGAAACGAACAAAGTTGCTCATGATTTTGTTAGGTTAGCTAGATTTTCTTCAACTAATGATTGGTTTGAGGAGCATATGAGCGAAATTCTACATCTCCTCACAAGCGATGTAACTATTAGTATTTCGAACTAATAAAGTTTAACTTTCAAAAAATAAATGGAATACAAAATTTAAGTTCACTTCTGTTGCTTCCTCTTATTTAAAGACTTGACTAACTAATTGATGCTTGTAGAAGTGCATGCTCTAGTCAATGCAAACAAAAGACCGGTCTGATGAAAGAGATTAGACAATACATTTATATATCAACAATGCTAATTAAGATCTTTTTTGCGGGAATTTTTTTGATCTATTCATATTCAATCATGACAGTACAACGAATACTACAAATAACAAAATTACATCCAGATCTGTAGACCACCTAGCGAGGACTACAAGCACTAAAGCGAGCCAAAGGCGCACCGCCGTCATCGCCCCTCTATCGCCGGAGTCAGACACAACTTGTTGTACTAGAAAAAGTCCCTTTTAGTCCCTGTGTAACCAAACATGAGAGACTTTTTCTTAAGGGACTAGAAAACGACTCTACTGAAGGGTCTTCTTTCTTTAGTCCCTAGGACTAAAAAAAAGTCTAGTCCCTTGCAACAAAACACCCCCGCCCGATAGGACCAGCGCACCAGAACAGTAACCGCCGCAGATGAAGAATAACGTAGATCAGAAGTCCAACCCAAAGACACGTGAACGTAGTGTTGGGGAACGTAGTATTTTCAAAATTTTCCTACGATCACGCAAGATCTATCTACTAGATGCATAGCAACGAGGGGGAGAGTGTGTCTACGTACCCTCGTAGACCGGGAGCGGAAGCGTCTAGTGACGCGGTTGATGTAGTCGAACTTCTTCGCGATCCAACCGATCAAGTACCGAACTTACGACACCTCCGCGTTCAGCACACGTTCAGCTTGATGACGTCCCGCGAGCTCTTGATCCAGTTGAGCTTCACGGGAGAGTTTCGTCAGCACGACGGCGTGGTGACGGATATGATGAAGTTACCGTTGCAGGGCTTCGCCTAAGCGCTGCAACGATATGATCGAGGTGTGTTACTGTGGAGGGGGGCACCGCACACGGTTGGGAGAGATCAACTGATCAACTTGTGTGTTCTAGGGTGCCCCTGCCCCCGTATATAAAGAAGCAAGGGGGAAGGCCGGACGGCCCTCTATGGCGCGCCAAGGAGAGGCAATCCTACTAGGAATAGGATTGCAATCCTATTCCTAGTAGGAATCACCATGAGGGGGAGGAAAGAGAGGGAGAGAAGAAGAAGGAAAGAGGGGCCGCGCCCCCTCCCCTAGTCCAATTCGAACTGCCCTTGGGAGGGGGCGCGCCACCTCCTGGCTGCTGCCCTCTTTCTCCCCTATGGCCCACTAAGGCCCAACTTTCCCCCGGGGGGGTTCCGGTAACCCCCCCCCGACACTCCGGTAAATTCCGAAACTTTACAGAATACTTCCGGTGTCCGAATATAGTCGTCCAATATATCAATCTTTATGTCTCGGACATTCCGAGACTCCTCGTCATGTCCTTGATCTCATCCGGGACTCCGAACTACCTTCGAAACATCAAAACTCATAAACTCATAATACCGATCGTCATCAAACGTTAAGCGTGCGGACCCTACGGGTTCGAGAACTATGTAGACATGACCGAGACTCATCTCCAGTCAATAACCAATAGCGGAACCTGGATGCTCATATTGGTTCCTACATATTCTACGAAGATCTTTATCGGTCAAACCGCATAACAACATACGTTGTTCCCTTTGTCATCGGTATGTTACTTGGCCGAGATTCGATCGTCGGTATCTCAATACATAGTTTAATCTCGTTACCGGCAAGTCTCTTTACTCGTTCCGTAATACATCATCTCATGACTAACTCATTAGTCATTTGCTTGCAAGGCTTATTATGATGTGTATTACCGAGAGGGCCCAGAGATACCTCTCCGACACTCGGAGTGTCAAATCCTAGTCTTGATCTATGCCAACACCACGAACACTTTCGGAGACACTTGTGGAGCATCTTTATAATCACCCAGTTACGTTGTGACGTTTGATAGCACACAAGGTGTTCCTCCGGTATACGGGAGTTGCATAATCTCATAGTCATAGGAACATGTATAAGTCATGAAGAAAGCAGTAGCAGTAAAACTAAACGATCATAGTGCTAAGCTAACGGATGGGTCTAGTCCATCACATCATTCTCCTAATGATGTGATCCCATTGATCAAATGACAACTCATGTCTATGGCTAGGAAACATAGCCATCTTTGATCAATGAGCTAGTCTAGTAGAGGCATACTAGGGACATACTATTTTGTCTATGTATTCACACATATACTAAGTTTCCGGTTAATACAATTCTAGCATGAATAAAAGACATTTATCATGATATAAGGAAATACAAATAACATCTTTATTATTGCCTCTAGGGCATATTTCCTTCAGTATCCCACTTGAACTAGAGTCAATAATCTAGATTACAAAGTAATGACCCTAACACCCATGGAGTCTTGGTGCTGATCATGTTTTGCCCGTGGAAGAGGCTTAGTCAACGGGTGTGCAACATTCAGATCCGTATGTATCTTGCAAATCTCTATGTCTCCTTCCTTGACTAGATCGCAGATGGAATTGAAGCGTCTTTTGATGTGCTTTGTTATCTTGTGAAACCTGGATTCCTTCGCCAAGGCTATTGCTCCAGTATTGTCACAAAAGATTTTCATTGGACCCGATGCACTAGGTATTACGCCTAAATCGAATATGAACTCCTTCATCCAGAGTCCTTCATTTGCTGCTTCCGAAGCAGCTATGTATTCCGCTTCACACGTAGATCCCGCCACGACGCTCTGCTTGGAACTGCACCAACTGACAGCTCCACCGTTCAATAAAAATACATATCCGGTTTGTGACTTAGAGTCATCCGGATCAGTGTCAAAGCTAGAATCGACGTAACCGTTTACGACGAGCTCTTTGTCACCTCCATTGTGACACCCCCAATTTGACCGTACACTAATCATGCACGCAAATGTGTACGACCAAGATCAGGGACTCACTAGAAGATATCACAACACAACTCTAGACACAAATTAGAATAATACAAGCTTTATATTACAAGCCAGGGGCCTCGAGGGCTCGAATACAGATGCTCGAATACACAAGAGTCAGGGGAAGCAAAAATATCTGAGTACATACATAAATTAAATAAGTTTGCCTTAAGAAGGCTAGCACAAAAGTAGCAACGATCGAAAAGGCAAGGCCTCCTGCCTGGGACCCCCTAACCAATCCTCAAAGCCGAACTCCATGTAGAAACCTCATCGGGATCCTCTAGCTCCTGGACTCCATCATCTGGTTGCGTCATCCGAGAAGAAGGGACAAAGGGGGAAAAGGGGGAGAAAGCAACCGTGAGTACTCATCCAAAGTACTCGCAAGCAAGGATCTACACTACATATGCAATGGTATCTGTGTAAAAGGGGGGGGGGGGTAATATATGTGGGTTAAACTGCAGAATGCCAGAATAAGAGGGGGATAGCTAATCCAATCGAAGACTACGCTTCTGGCCACCTCCATCTTGCAGCAGTAGAAGAGAGTAGATGGAATAGTAACAAGTGTCAAAGCTTCTGGCAGCCTCCGTCTTGAGTAGCTGAAGAGTTCACCAAGTAACATCGTATAGCATAATCCTACCCGGCGATCCTCCCCTCGTCGCCCTGTGGGAAAGCGATCACCGGGTTGTATCTGGAACTTGTCTGGGTGTGTTTTATTAAGTATCCAGTTCTAGTTGTCATGAGGTCAGAGTACAACTCTGGGTCGTCCTTTTATCGAGGGACACGGCTATTCGAATAGATTAACTTCCCTGCAGGGGTGCACCACATAACCCAGCACGCTTGATCCCATTTGGCCGGACACACTTTCCAGGGTCATGCCCGGCCTCGGAAGATCAACACGTCGCAGCCCTACCTAAGCACAGCGGAGAGGTCAGCACGTCGGTCTAAGTCCTAAGCACACAGGGGTCTGGGCCCATCGCCCAATGCACACCTGCACGTTGCGAGGGCGGCCGGTAAGCAGACCTAGCCTCTCCTAATACCAGAGTAGGCGTTCCGGTCCAATCCGGCGCGCGCCGCTAAGTCGCTGACGTCAAGAAGGCTTCGGCTGATACCACGACGTCGAGTGCCCATAACTGTTCCCACGCAGCTGGTTAGTGCGTATAGACCAAATGGCCAGACTCAGATCAAATACCAAGATCCCGTTAAACGTGTTATTATGAAATAACTGTGGACAACGACCAGGGCCAGGCCCACCTGTCTCCTAGGTGGTCGCAACCTGCCCTGTCGCTCCGCCACAAAGTAACCATCAGGGGGCTGTCGGGAATCCAGGCCCATCACTACCTGGGTGGAACCACCTGCCCCTTCAGCCCCCATCTCCGAATCATCATCATGTGTATGTAAAGTATGTATATAGTATATACCCGTGATCACCACCCGAGTGATCACGGCCCGATGGTATAGCATGGCAGACGAACAAGAATGAAGGGCCACTGATGGAATACTAGCATCCTGTACTAAGCATTAGGATGGCAGGTACAGGTATCAACAGTTGTAGCAGCAATGACATGCTATGCAACAGAATAGGAGTAACCGAACAGTAACATGCTACACTACTCTAATGCAAGCAGTAGCAAGAAGAATAGGCGATATCTGGTGATCAAAGGGGGGGGGGGGCTTGCGTGGAAGCCCTGCAGACGAAAGGAATCTTCGGAAGCGTAGCCGTAGTCGAACACCGAAGCATCAATGGTCTCGGGGTCTATCACAGTATCGGAGTCTACCGAAAATAAGCAACGAAGGGGAAACAAATAAATAACAGAGCAAACAATAGCATTACAAAGCATAATATGGCAAAAGGCGGTGCTACGTGTGACCTAACGCGGTGCTCGGTGATACAGGCGAAGAGGAATAACACCCGGGAAAGTATTCCTGGTGTTAGGCATTTTCGGGCAGATGAAACGGAGGGGGAAAGTTGCGTGTTCGGTATGATAGAGATGTGTGGCGGACGAACGGACCTCGTATTCGGATTCTTCTCGTCGTTCTGAGCAAATTTCATATATAAAACTTTTTCATCCGAGTTACGGTTTATTTTATATTAATTTCCGAAGTTTTATAAATCATTTTGGATTAATTTAAACCAGAAAACATTTACTGCATCAGCAAAGATGTCATGCTGACATCATTAGTCAACCTTGACTGTTTGTCTGGTCAACATGACCAGCAGGGTCCACGTGTCATTCTCTCTAACATAACTAATTTGATTAAACACTAACTAACTAGTTAGGTTATCTAATCAGAGTTAATTAACTGGTTAATTAATACTAATTAATTAAGTTAAAATAATAATTAATTAATTATTTTTATTAATATTATTTTTAATCCTCTTTTTTTTAACTTATTATTTTTTTAGGGGCTGGGGCGTGGGGCCCCTGGTTCAGTGGCCCGGGGGTTAAAGGGGGCGGGTTAGCGGGCGCCCGGGCATCGGAGCCCCGGGGCGAGCTCGGCGCGGCCGCGGAGGCGTGCCGGCGGCCATGGTTTGGCCGGCCGGCCGCAGTAGTCGGAGGCGGGCGCCGGAGCTGGGGAGGCCGGCGTGTGCGGCCCACGGCGGGGCGGCCCCGGTGCGGCGGGTCGAGCGAGGACGCGTGTGCGGGAAGCAGTGCCAGCGGCGGACAGAGCCAGCGAGGCGAGCGGCGGCGTAGGAGAGGAGCAGCTGGTGCCGTGAGAAAAATGAGGCGCGAGCGGGAGGCCGTGGCGGGGCGGCCAGCGGGCTGCAGGGGAGGAAGGAGGCGGCAGCGGCCACCGGTGCGGCCGGGGCCTGTGCTTCGGCCAGAGCAGCCCGGAGCAGAGCTCGTGCCAGGCGGCGGTGGGGGTGTGGAGCGGCGTTTGGAGGTGCGGGACGACGACAGGGGGCGGTGATGCATGCGGCAGGGGGAGGTGGCTCGCCGGAGGCACCGGGAGCAGCGGCGGGTGGCTGGGCACGGCGGGGCGCCGGTGCACGGGAGGGCGCAGCCGCAAGCTCGTGCGGAGGCGAGCCTGGCCCGACGAAGCAGCAGCCGGCGGCGGCCGCGCCAGAGGCTAGCGCACGGCTACGCGCGAGGCGCGGGCTTGACGAGGCAGTGGCGGTGAGCGCGGCGTAGGTGCGGTCGTCGGCGAGCGGGGCGTGAGCGGCCCGCGGGAAGGATGTGGTGACCGGCGACAAGGAGGGAAAAACAGAGGGTGGGGCCTCACGGGCGGTGTAGGGAGAAGGCAGTATGCTCGAGGAGGAGGACGAGGAAGCGGGCGGCGGGCGATCCGGGCGGTGACGGTGCTCGACGACGGTGGTGGCGCACGGCGAACGGCGAGGCGACGGAGACGAGCCGGGCCATCGGTTGCCCCGATCCCGATCCAGATCGGGAGGGGGAGGAGAGAGCGAGTAGGGGGGTGGGCTGTC
>LR738710.1:630121900-630133758 GCA_902687465.1 Secale cereale
GTCTGACTGGGTCGACTTTGGTCAGCTGGGCCATTTGGCCTAGTGGGGAGGGGGTTTCTTTCTTTTCCTTTTATGTTTTCTTTTCTTTATTTTCTTTTCTACTTATTTTATTTTCTAGTGTATTCAATTTTACAGAATACAAGCCATCCCCTATCTTAAAGTTACAATTTAGTTCAGTACCCCAAAAGTTTGGTGTTATCGTAATACCTTATACAATTTTATTATTTAAAAGATAATTGAATATTTGTTCCTGCCTCTATTTTATTTGTTTAGTGCATTTAAATACTTTATAGAAAGTGTGGTTTCTCCATCGTAAATAGTTATGGAATATTTTCAACACATTGAACATTTTAGTTTTGGCATCTGAAAATTTTAAACTTGGACTTAAATTTGAATTTGAATTCGAACCGGTTTCGAACTAACACGAGATTACCAACAGTAATTACGGTGACGCGTCGTCATTATCAAAGGGTTACTGTAGCTTAACTATCTGGGCGTCACATCCATACACGAGAAACATATCCTTTGTCCTTTTCAGGTATTTCAGGATGTTCTTGACCGCTGTCCAGTGATCCACTCCTGGATTACTTTGGTACCTCCCTGCTAGACTTATAGCAAGGTACACATCAGGTCTGGTACACATCATTGCATACATGATAGATCCTATGGCTGAGGCATAGGGAATGCCTTTCATTTTCTCTCTATCTTCTGCAGTGGTCGGGCATTGAGTCTTACTCAACTTCATACCTTGTAACACAGGCAAGAACCCTTTCTTTGACTGATCCATTTTGAACTTCTTCAAAACTTTATTAAGGTATGTGCTTTGTGAAGGTCCAATTAAGCATCTTGATCTATCTCTATAGATCTTGATGCCTAATATGTAAGCAGCTTCACCGAGGTCTTTCATTGAAAAACTCTTATTCAAGTATCCTTTTATGCTATCCAGAAATTCTATATCATTTCCAATCAACAATATGTCATCCACATATAATATCAGAAATGCTATAGAGCTCCCACTTACTTTCTTGTAAATACAGGCTTCTCCAAAAGTCTGTATAAAACCATATGCTTTGATGACTTCATCAAAGCGTATATTCCAACTCCGAGATGCTTGCACCAGTCCATAGATAGATCGCTGGAGCTTGCACACTTTGTTAGCACCTTTTGGATCGACAAAACCTTCTGGTTGCATCATATACAACTCTTCTTTGAGATATCCATTCAGGAATGCAGTTTTGACATCCATTTGCCAGATTTCATAATCATAAAATGCGGCAATTGCTAACATGATTCGGACAAACTTAAGCATCGCTACGGGTGAGAAAGTCTCATCGTAGTCAACTCCTTGAACTTGTCGAAACCCTTTCGCAACAAGTCGAGCTTTGTAAACAGTAACATTACCGTCTGCGTCGGTCTTCCTCTTGAAGATCCATTTATTTTTGATGGCTTGCCGATCATCCGGCAAGTCAACCAAATTCCACACTTTGTTCTCATACATGGATCCCATGTGAGATTTCATGGCTTCAATCCATTTTGCGGAATCTGGGCTCGTCATCGCTTCCTCATAGTTCGTAGGTTCATCATGGTCTAGTAACATGACTTCCAGAACTGGGTTACCGTACCACTCTGGTGCGGAACGTACTCTGGTTGATCTACGACGTTCAGCAGAAACTTGGTCTGAAGTTTCATGATCATCATCATTAGCTTCCTCACTAATTGGTGCAAGAATCACTGGAGCTAGTTTCTGTGATGTTCCACTTTCCAATTCGGGAGAAGGTACAATTACCTCATCAAGTTCTACTTTCCTCCCACTCACTTCTTTTGAGAGAAACTCCTTCTCTAGAAAGGATCTATTCTTAGCAACGAATATCTTGCCTTCGGATCTGTGATAGAAGGTGTACCCAACAGTCTCTTTTGGGTATCCTATGAAGACATATTTTTCCGACTTGGGTTCGAGCTTATCAGGTTGAAGCTTTTTCACATAAGCATCGCAGCCTCAAATTTTAAGAAATGACAACTTTGGTTTCTTGCCAAACCATAGTTCATAAGGTGTCGTCTCAACGGATTTAGATGGTGCCCTATTTAACGTGAATGCAGCTGTCTCTAAAGCATAACCCCAAAACGATAGTGGTAAATTGGTAAGAGACATCATAGATCGCACCATATCCAATAAAGTACGGTTACGACGTTTGGACACACCATTACGCTGTGGTGTTTCGGGTGGCGTGAGTTGTGAAACTATTCCACATTGTTTCAAATGAAGACCAAACTCGTAACTCAAATATTCACCTCCACGATCAGATCGTAGAAACTTTATTTTCTTGTTACGATGATTCTCTACTTCACTCTGAAATTCTTTGAACTTTTCAAATGTTTCAGACTTGTGCTTCATTAAGTAGATATACCCATATCTGCTCAAATCATTAGTGAAGGTCAGAAAATAACGATACCCGCCGCGAGATTCAACACTCATTGGTCCGCATACATCAGTATGTATGATTTCCAACAAATATGTTGCTCGCTCCACAGTTCCGGAGAACGAAGTTTTAGTCATCTTGCCCATGAGGCATGGTTCGCAAGCACCAAGTGATTCATAATCAAGTGATTCCAAAAGTCCATCACTATGGAGTTTCTTCATGCGCTTTACACCAATATGACCTAAATGGCAATGCCACAAATAAGTTGCACTATCATTATTAACCTTGCATCTTTTGGCTTCAATATTATGAATATGTGTATCACTAGAATCGAGATCCAACAAGAATAGACCACTCTTTAAGGGTGCATGACCATAAAAGATATTATTCATAAAATAGAACAACCATTATTCTCTGATTTAAATGAATAAACGTCTCGCAATAAACAAGATCCAGATATAATGTTCATGCTTAACGCTGGCACCAAATAACAATTATTTAGGTCTAAAACTAATCCCAAAGGTAGATGTAGAGGTAGCGTGCCGACGGCGATCACATCGACTTTGGAACCATTTCCCACGCGCATCGTCACCTCATCCTTAGCCAATCTTCGTTTAATCCGTAGTCCCTATTTCGAGTTACAAATATTAGCAACCGAACCGGTATCAAATACCCAGGTACTACTACGAGCATTAGTAAGGTACACATCAATAACATGTATATCACATATACCTTTGTTCACCTTGCCATCCTTCTTATCCGCCAAATACTTGGGGCAGTTCCGCTTCCAGTGTCCAGTCCCTTTGGAGTAGAAGCACTCAGTTTCAGGCTTGGCTCCAGACTTGGGTTTCTTCGTGGGAGTAGCAACTGTCTTGCTATTCTTCTTGAAGTTCCCCTTCTTTTCCTTGCCCTTTTTCTTGAAACTAGTGGTCTTGTTAACCATCAACACTTGATGCTCCTTTTTGATTTCTACCTCCGCAGCTTTGAGCATAGCGAAGAGCTCGGGAATTGTCTTCAGCATCCCTTGCATATTATAGTTCATCACGAAGCCTTTATAGCTTGGTGGCAGTGATTGAAGAACTCTATCAATAACACTATCCTCATCAACTTTGCAACCAAGTTGAGTCATATGACTGTAGTACCCAGACATTCTGAGCAAGTGTTCACTGATAGGACTATTCTCCTCCATCTTGCAGCTATAGAACTTATTGGAAATCTCATATTTCTCAATCCGGGCATTTGCTTGAAATATTAACTTCAACTCCTGGAACATCTCATATGGTCCATGACGTTCAAAACGTTGTTGAAGTCCCGGTTCTAAGCCGTAAAGCATGGCACACTGAACTATCGTTTAGTCATCAGACCGCGTCTGTCAGACGTTTAAAGCGTCTACATTACACTACGGGAATCTGCTATTTTGCCGACATGAAGCCTCTTTGCCGACAGCTAATCGTCAGGGCAGACGGCAAAGATTATTTCACCGTCATGAACCTGACGGCAAAGAATGACTAACGGCAAATACAAATTTTGCCGTCTGTAAAAAAAGCTGATGACGGCAAAGACAATTTTTGCCGTCTGTAAAAAAATTGAGCCGTCTGTAAAACAACCAGATGACGGCAAAGATATTTTGCCGTCTGTAAAAAAAAACTGACGACGGCAAAGATATTTTGCCGTCTGTAAAAAAAAACCGCAATCGGCAAAACAAGAAACACACCTTGCGGATCGATCTCTCGGATCGATGAGGTGGCAAAATCCCAGGCGCACATCTCACACACTCAGGCCACCCATTGACCAGCACACGCCCCCATGACTCCATCTGGCCCCACCGACCGAAACTGCCGCACCCCACCCCGATCTTATCTCCCACCTTGGTCTTATCTCTTCCCGCATCCCACGCACGAGCTCCCTCTCTCTCTCGAACGCCTCTGCCTCCGTACGTCTCGCTCTCTCTATGCCTCATCGCCTCGCACCAACGCTGGCCGCCCCGCCCCCAACGCCGACGGCCCCGCACCTGCGCGGCATCCCCGCCGGCCTCCGGCCCCACCGCTGCTCCACCAACCGGCGACCGCCTCATCGCCTCGCACCAGCACTGGCCGCCCCGCCCCCAACGCCGGCGGCCCCAGGCGCGGCCGGCCCCTTCCTTCGTCAACCCCAGGCGCGGCCGGCCCCTTCCTCCATCGACCCCAGGCGCGGCCGGCCCCTTCCTCCGTTGACCCCGGCACGGCCGGCCCCTTCCTCCTTCGACCCCGCTGCGGCCGGCCCCTTCCTCCGTCGACCCCGACACGGCTGGCATGTCCTCCGTTGACCCCCGCGTGGCCGACCCCTTCCTCTGTCGAACACGTGGCGGCTGGCTCTTCGTTCGTCGTTCCCGGCGTGGCCGGCCCGTCCCTGGTCGGAAGGCCACCAGAAGCAACCGCACGCCCCAGGCCTCTTCAGTGTTGTAGTTCGGCAGCCGTGCAATCTGCATTTTTTTCATGGCCGTCTGTAATCTATATTTGGCAGCCCTGCAATCTGTATTTTTTTCTCTATAGATGAATGGTTGTAAGTGTATTTTTTTTAAACGGTTGTCAGTGTATTGAATAGTTGTCAAAGTACTAAAAGCATAAACGCAAGTGATGGGTCTGCCTACCATCTCTGTCCTCTGCACGTCCACTATTGGATCATGTTTTTTTTATAAAAAAATAGTATCTTTTGCCATTTGTGTTGTAGTTCGGCAGACGGCAAAAAGAACTCACATGGTCCGTTAGACGGGCATTCCGTCTGTTTGCTTTTTTTTTGCTGTGTACACATTCCCGCTAACGGCAAAACGTGCTCACTGACGGCAAAACTTTTGCCGTCATCTCGCCCTTGGGCTGACGGCAAAATGACTCTTTGCCGATTTTGAGTTTACCGACATCTTTTGCCGTCATGGGCTGACGACAATTTTTTTGCCGCCTGTAATACGTTCTTTGCCGTCTGTAGCGTCCTGACGGCAAAATGCCTGATTCCCGTAGTGTTAGCGGGAGGGGGCTTGTCACCTAGCGGTGCTTCAAGGACATAATTCTTCTGGGCAGCAATGAGGATAATCCTCAAGTTACGGACCCAGTCCGTGTAATTGCTACCATCATCTTTTAACTTAGCTTTCTCTAGGAATGCATTAAAATTCAAAGGAACGGTAGCACGGGCAATTGATCTACAACAACATAGATATGCAAAAACTATCAGGACTAAGTTCATGATAAATTAAAGTTCAATTTAATGATATTACTTAAAGAACTCCCACTTAGATAGAAATCCCTCCCGTCATCTAAATGATCACGTGATCCAAATCAACTAAACCATGTCCGATCATCACGTGAGATGGAGTAGTTTCAATGGTGAACATCTTATGTTGATCATATCTACTATATGATTCATGCTTGACCTTTCCGTCTCCAGTGTTCCGAGACCATATCTGCATATGCTAGGCTCGTCAAGTTTAACCCGAATATTCTGCGTGTGCAAAAACTGGCTTACACCCGTTGTATTTGAACGTAGAGCTTATCACACCCGATCATCACGTGGTGTCTCAGCACGACGAACTTTCACAACGGTGCATACTCAGGGAGAACAATTATACCTTGAAATTTTCTAAGGGATCATCTTATAATGCTACCGTCGTACTAAGCAAAATAAGAAGCATAATAAGATAAACATCACATGCAATCAAAATATGTGACATGATATGGCCATCATCATCTTGTGCTTTTGATCTCCATCTCCAAAGCACCTTCATGATCACCTTCGTCACCGGCGCGGCGCCTTGATCTCCATCGTAGCATTGTTGTCGTCTCGCCAACTATTGCTTCTACGACTATCGCTACCGCTTAGTGATAAAGTAAAGCAATTACATGGCGATTGCATTTCATACAATAAAGCGACAACCATATGGCTCCTACCAGTTGCCGATAACTTTACAAAACATGATCATCTCATACAAACCGTATAACTCATCATGTCTTGACCATATCACATCACAACATGCCCTGCAAAAACAAGTTAGACGTCCTCTACTTTGTTGTTGCAAGTTTACGTGGCTGCTATGGGCTTAGCAAGAACCGTTCTTACCTACGCATACAAAAACCACAACGATGTTTCGTCAAGTATGTGATGTTTTAACCTTCACAAGGAACGGGCGTTGCCATACTCGATTCAGCTAAAGTGAGAGAGACAGACACCCGCCAGTCACCTTTAAGCAACGAGTGCTCATAACGGTGAAACCAATCTCGCGTAAACATACACATAATGTCGGTCCGGGCTGCTTCATCTCACAATACCGCCGAAGCAAAGTATGACATGCTGGTAAGCAGTATGACTAGTATCGCCCACAACTCATTGTGTTCTACTCGTGCATATCATCTACGCATAGACCTGGCTCATGATGCCACTGTTGGGGAACGTAGTATTTTCAAAATTTTCCTACGATCACGCAAGATCTATCTAGTAGATGCATAGCAACGAGGGGGAGAGTGTGTCTACGTACCCTCGTAGACCGGGAGCGGAAGTGTCTAGTGACGCGGTTGATGTAGTCGAACTTCTTCGCGATCCAACCGATCAAGTACCGAACGTACTGCACCTCCACGTTCAGCACACATTCAGCTTGATGACGTCCCACGAGCTCTTGATCCAGTTGAGCTTCACGGGAGAGTTTCGTCAGCACGACGTCGTGGTGACGGATATGATGAAGTTACAGTTGCAGGGCTTCGCCTAAGCGCTCCAACGATATGACCGAGGTGTGTTACTGTGGAGGGGGGGCACCGCACACGGTTGGAAGAGATCAACTGATGGACTTGTGTGTTCTAGGGTGCCCCCTGCCCCCGTATATAAAGGAGCAAGGGGGGAGGCCGGCCGGCCCTCTATGGCGCGCCAAGGAGAGGCAATCCTACTAGGAATAGGATTTCAATCCTATTCCTAGTAGGAATCACCAAGAGGGGAAGGAAAGAGAGGGAGAGAAGGAGAAGGAAAGAGGGGGCCGCGTCCCCCTCCCCTAGTCCAATTCGGACTGCCCTTGGGAGGGGGCACGTGTCAGGCCCAAGATGCGATTCTATCCCGATCACGTGACACTTACGTGATTGGGGCACAACCGCATTTCGGGCGCTTAGGAAGATGGATATCATTACATCGTACCATTACATACATACATGGGGGATACAAAAATACATACAAGTCACATGAATACAACAACATCAATACAAGGCATCCGACTACGGATGCAAACATGGAAAGAACAACGACATCCATCTGCTATCCCAGGCTGCCGACCCGGAACCTAACCCAAGACTAAAGAAGAAGAAGAAGAAAGAACTCCAACACAACGATCATCGCTCTCATGGCAAGACATCAGAAACCTGCACCTGCAACTGTTGTTGTAGTATCTGTGAGCCACGAGGACTCAACAATCCCATAACCATGGGTAACAAGACTATCAAAGCTTATTAGGTAGGAAGAGGTAAAGTGGTGAGGTTGCAGCAGCGGCTAAGCAATATGTATGGTGGCTAACTTACGAGTACAAGAATAAGATGAGCATCTACGCAAACGGTCGCAACTAGTAGTGATCGCTAAAGATCCTGAACTACCTACAAGTTAAACATAACCCCATCGTGTTCTCTTCTCAAAGTGAAAAGAGACAGTCACGGTTACTCACACAGTTGTGTGTTTTACTTCGGATCCTCTGTCAAGTTTTCTACAACCGGACATTAACAAATTCCAATCTGCCACATAACCGCGGGCACGGCTTTCGAAAGATCATAACCCTGCAGGGGTGTCCCAACTTAGCCCATCACAAGCTCTCATGATCAGCTGAAGTGACAAATATAATATTATCACCCCTTATCTTAAGGAAATCCGATCAGGCTCGGTATCCCGGTGCACAAGACATTTCGACAATGGTAAAACAAGTCCAGCAAGACCTCTCGGCGTGCCGACACCCTGATAGTAGCCGCGCGTATCTCGTCTCAGGTCATGACCGGATGGGACATCCTACAGGAGCCAGATACCTCGAGTTTCCCCTAGGCGGTCCCGCAGTCTTCCCGTTTGGGACCAACACCATCAGCACTGGCCCCCCTGCTATGTAGAAAGAATCCCCGGGGACATGACCCCCTATGCAATTAATTAATTAATTAAGTTGTCATTATGAGCAAATTAAAACCAATGTTGGGCCTTGCTGGAGGAGTTTTATTCAAAGACGAAGTGTCAAGGGGTCCCCATATACCCAACCGTGTAAGGAACGCAAAATCAAGGAACATAATGCCGGTTTATCGGCGCCTAAGGTGGCATGAGTGGAACAAAACACCGAGGAAAATGCCAAGCCTTCCACCCATGCCCAGTATATAGGTGTGTTATTATATATATATATATATATATATATATATATATATATATATATATATATATATATATATATATATATATATAACATATTGTGATATTCCAACAACAAGTTCCCTCCTGGAACGATCTTCATCTTCACCTGCAACTAACAACGCTATAAGAGGGGCTGAGCAAGCGGGTAACATAGCCAAACAATGGTTTTTGCTAGGAAGGTGTCAAAGGTTAGAGGTTTCATGGCAACAAGGAGAGGGGCTGACAATAAGATGGGTAGCGTGACATATAACGATAGCATCGCGACAACTAAGCAAAGGCAATGATAGTAAAGGTATCCAAGGGTATGGTCATCTTGCGTGAGACCCCGCAAGGAAGAAGAATGGATCCATGAAGAAGACGAAGAAGAAGCCTTGAGGAAGAACCACGGGTAGACGAACGAATCCTCACGATCGCAACGGAACAAGCACTAACGACAAGAAGCAAGCAATACGGTAAACACACCACACGAGACATGACAATATGCTCAACCAAGTATGATGTAAGACAGTTCTACATAGGATGCACTACAAGTCCATACAGGAAGCAAAACATGGCAAGGTAGGAAGCACAGAAAAACAACACAAGAACATGACAATATGCTCAAGCAAGTAGGATGCAAGACAAGTCTATATATGATGCAAAACATGGCAAGGCAGGAAGCACTCAAAAACAACACAAGTCAACAAGTTTAAAAGAGGCCGGAAAATACATATTATAAATCTGGTAAGTCCTCATATGCATAGTTTGAAATTAGTCCAGATCTGAACAAACCTTAAGTTAAAGTTGTTAAAGAGCAGGTTAACATGCACCATGATGATCTACACTAAATTCTAGTCAAGTTTCATATAAAGTTTGTTTAATTCGGAGTTACGGCCTAGAAGATATGAGCAAAACAAGTCAAACAAGGCAACGGTGCAAGATGCACCCAAACATCAAGCAAACATACTCCAAACATGTAAACAAGATGATATTATAATTCTACATGCAAAATCACACAAGTTTTATACAAGGCACTCCCAAAACGGAGCAATGGGCTAAAAGATACACATGAAACAAGATATAACAACAAGCTGAAGTTAACAGCCACATAGGAACTTTGGAGCAAGAAATATATACTCTACAACACTCAAACATGGTGACAAGAAGCATTGACATGAAGTAGACATCTCCTACAGCAAACAACTCCATTGGAGCAACTCCATAGGAGGCATGGATCAATAGCAACAAATTACAACATTTTGATCATGACAATAAAAACCCGACAGTAATATTTTATAGCAACTTGGGAGCAAGAAATAAATAAGCTACAGCAATCCATATGAGCAAGTGAGGACATGGATGGATAGACAACAACATGTACAACAAGGAATGATCAATGGCCACCCCAAAACTAACATGGATTTGCCTAGGGCATCAAGCAAACATGGCATCAGGATATGACAGATTCCAGACTTAGTGAAATTTCACTAAGTGTTAAAACAGCAATAACAACATGGCATGTTTACAAGCATGTTTAAGTCAACACCAGGCATATCATGGAAAGTTAAATGCACCACAACAAAGAACACATGATGGGGAATCTAAAACATATGAGCATGCGACATGGGGACAAACACATCAATAGCAAAGGGCAATTGAAATCAGCATCTCATAACAAGTTTCAACTCTTAACAGCCAAATGCACTTTTGCAACAGAGATAAACATGGCAATATGAACTCTAACATGTATGCTATAGCAACCAACATGTAGAGCATCTCATGATGAACATTTTGACATATCATTTACATCATTTGGATAAACATGCACCAAGTTATCATATCTCAAACATGGCAACAAAATAACAAGTAGCAGCAGTTTATAACAAGTAGCACTCTTGCAACAGATATTAGAGCATCTAGATGAACTCAAATGAGCATGCCACAATGGAACAAAGTGTAGAGCATATCACCATGATCATTTTGACATATCATACACTAAATTTGGATATACACACAAAAAGTTACATGCATGCGAAGTTTGCATCAGAAGACAAAAACAGGAAAAGACTTAGTGGAAATAGACCTCCGGAGGGGCGGACACGTCCGTGTCAGATCAGACACGTTCGGGTTGAGGGTCCACCTGGCAGTGAGAGGGGGGGCGGACATGTCCGTCGCCACCCGGACATGTCCGTCGGCGGCGGCGGCCGGGGCTCATTGGCAGCGGCTCGAGGAGTCAACGCGGAGGAGGGATCAGGCTCTGCCCGGGGCGGACGACGCCGGCGGCAGGCTCCCGGACTCCGGCGACGCCTGGGATGGCCGGGAACGGGTGCGCGGGGCGGGCCTCGGCCGGATCCCGCCGGATCCGGGCCAGAGGTGGTCAGCGACGAGCTTGACGGAGGGAGGTGAAGAGGCCGGCGGCGAGTAAGGCCACTGGCGGCGGCGGTGATATCCGGGATATCGAACGAGGCCGAGCAGGGGAGCGGCGGCTCCGGGCGGCGGTGCGGCGCCGGAGTGTCGACGGGAGGCCGCACGGCGGCGGGAGCCGATCCGGCGACTGGGCGGCGGCGCAGATCGAACGGGCGGCGGGGACGACGACTCGTGGGGGGAGCGGGGCTCGGGCGGCCCAGACGCGGCTCGGGCGGGCCTCAAGCGGGCTTCGGCGGGCCGGCGGCTGGGAGGACGTGGCTGTTCCACGCGGCGGCCTGTGGTTGGCTAGGGCGGCTAATCCGGCGGCGGCTAGCCATTCCGGGCACGCCAAGTGGCGGTCGGTGGCTGGGGAGGCGCGGAAAACGAGGCAGAGGTGGGAGGAAGCTGCGGAAATGGAGGAGGGGGTTGGGGAAGGCCAAAAATGGCATGGAGAGGGGCTATATATAGCAAAATGCTAGGGTTTGGGGGGGGGTTTGGAGGGGTTTTAGAGCCCGCCGATCGCGATCCGACGGATCCGATCGCGAGGGGAGTTTAGGTTGGGCCTAGACGGAATTAGTGGGCTGTGTAGAAGTAGTTGGGCTGAGGTGAGAGGAGAGGGAGAGAGGCCCGCGGGGGTTTTCGGAGACCGAAAACGTCCGACGTTTAGACCGGCGA